>CAWVQO010000467.1:600000-1004084 GCA_963932275.1 Andrena praecox
GAATTTGTTGAGTATTTTTGTTGTAGGATCTATATTTGAGTAAATTTAGATGAAAATAACTTCAATTTTTTGGATTTTGTCACGATTTTTGTCAAAATTTAATAAATTTATTTGAAATCAACTTCGATATTTTTAGAATTTGTTGAGTATTTTTGTTGTAGGATCTATATTTGAGTAAATTTAGTTGAAAATATCTTCAATTTTTAGGATTGTGAAAAAAATTTTAGTTGGAAGTGTCAAATTTTAATAAATTTATTTGAAATCAACTTCGATTTTATTGGATTTTGTCGAGTATTTTTGTTGTAGGATCTATATTTGAGTAAATTTAGATGAAAATAACTTCAATTTTTTGGATTGTGAAAAAAAATTTAGTTGGAAGTGTCAAATTTTAATAAATTTATTTGAAACCTACTTCGATTTTTCTCGACTATGTTGAGTTTTTTTGATAGAGAAGCTTAATTTGAGTAATTTCAGTTGAAATAACTTCAATTTTTTGGATTTTGTCACGATTTTTGTCAAATTTTAATAAATTTATTTGAAATCAACTTGGATAATTGTGGAATTTGTTGAGTATTTTTGTTGTAGGATCTATATTTGAGTAAATTTAGATGAAAATAACTTCAATTTTATGGATTGTGAAAAAAAATTTAGTTGGTAGTGTCAAATTTTAATAAATTTATTTGAAACCAACATCGATTTTTTGGATTTTCTTGAGTATTTTTGTTGTAGGATCTACAATTGAGTAAATTTAGATGAAAATAACTTCGATTTTTTGGATTTTGTCTCGATTTTTGTCAAATTTTAATAAATTTATTTGAAATCAACTTGGATAATTTTGGATTTTGTCGAGTATTTTTGGTGTAGGATCTATATTTGAGTAAATGTAGATGAAAATATCTTCAATTTTTAGGATTGTGAAAAAAATTTTAGTTGGAAGTGTCAAATTTTAATAAATTTATTTGAAATCAATTTGGATTATTTTGGATTTTGTTGACAATTTTTGTTGTAGGATCTATATTTGAGTAAATTTAGATGAAAATAACTTAAATTTTTAGGATTGTGAAAAAAATTTTAGTTGGAAGTGCCAAATTTTAATAAATTTATTTGAAACCAACTTCGATTTTTTGGATTTTCTTGAGTATTTTTGTTGTAGGATCTACAATTGAGTAAATTTAGATGAAAATAACTTCAATTTTATGGATTGTGAAAAAAAATTTAGTTGGAAGTGTCAAATTTTAATAAATTTATTTGAAATCAATTTGGATTATTTTGGATTTTGTTGACAATTTTTGTTGTAGGATCTATATTTGAGTAAATTTAGATGAAAATAACTTCAATTTTTTGGATTTTGTCACGATTTTTGTCAAAATTTAATAAATTTATTTGAAATCAACTTGGATATTTTTAGAATTTGTTGAGTATTTTTGTTGTAGGATCTATATTTGAGTAAATTTAGTTGAAAATATCTTCAATTTTTAGGATTGTGAAAAAAATTTTAGTTGGAAGTGTCAAATTTTAATAAATTTATTTGAAACCTACTTCGATTTTTCTCGACTATGTTGAGTTTTTTTTGATAGAGAAGCTTAATTTGAGTAATTTCAGTTGAAATAACTTCGATTTTTTGGATTTTGTCACGATTTTTGTCAAATTTTAATATATTTATTTGAAATCAACTTGGATAATTTTGGATTTTGTTGAGTATTTTTGGTGTAGGATCTATATTTGAGTAAATTTAGATGAAAATATCTTCAATTTTTAGGATTGTGAAAAAAATTTTAGTTGGAAGTGTCAAATTTTAATAAATTTATTTGAAATCAACTTCGATTTTATTGGATTTTGTCGGGTATTTTTGTTGTAGGATCTATATTTGAGTAAATTTAGATGAAAATAACTTCAATTTTTTGGATTGTGAAAAATATTTTA
This sequence comes from Andrena praecox, assembly GCA_963932275.1. Taxonomy (NCBI): domain Eukaryota; kingdom Metazoa; phylum Arthropoda; class Insecta; order Hymenoptera; family Andrenidae; genus Andrena; species Andrena praecox. The sequence goes on from CAWVQO010000467.1 coordinate 601,924, forward strand.
GTTGAAGTGTCAAATTTTAATAAATTTATTTGAAATCAACTTCGATTTTTTGGATTTTCTTGAGTATTTTTGTTGTAGGATCAACAATTGAGTAAATTTAGATGAAAATAACTTCAATTTATTGGATTGTGAAAAAAAATTTAGATGGAAGTGTCAAATTTTAATAAATTTATTTGAAATCAACTTCGATTTTTTTTTATTTTGTCAAGTATTTTTGGTGTAGGATGTATATTTGAGTAAATTTAGATGACAATAACTTCGATTTTTTGGATTTTGTCACGATTTTGGTCAAATTTTAATAAATTTATTTGAAATCAACTTGGATAATTTTTGAATTTGTTGAGTATTTTTGTTGTAGGATCTATATTTGAGTAAATTTAGATGAAAATATCTTCAATTTTTTGGATTGTGAAAAAATTTTAGTTGGAAGTGTCAAATTTTAATAAATTTATTTGAAACCAACTTTGATTTTTTGGATTTTCTTGAGTATTTTTGTTGTAGGATCTACAATTGAGTAAATTTAGATGAAAATAACTTCGATTTTTTGGATTTTGTCACGATTTTTGTCAAATTTTAATAAATTTATTTGAAATCAACTTGGATAATTTTGGATTTTGTCGAGTATTTTTGGTGTAGGATGTATATTTGAGTAAATTTAGATGAAAATAACGACAATTTTTTGGATTCTGAAAAAAAAATTTACTTGGAAGTGTCAAATTTTAATAAATTTATTTGAAATCAACTTCGATTTTATTGGATTTTGTCGGGTATTTTTGTTGTAGGATCTATATTTGAGTAAATTTAGATGAAAATAACTTCAATTTTTTGGATTGTGAAAAAAATTTAGTTGGAAGTGTCAAATTTTAATAAATTTATTTGAAATCAACTTCGATTTTTTTTTATTTTGTCAAGTATTTTTGGTGTAGGATGTATATTTGAGTAAATTTAGATGACAATAACTTCGATTTTTTGGATTTTGTCACGATTTTGGTCAAATTTTAATAAATTTATTTGAAATCAACTTGGATAATTTTGGAATTTGTTGAGTATTTTTGTTGTAGGATCTATATTTGAGTTAATTTAGATGAAAATATCTTCAATTTTTTGGATTGTGAAAAAATTTTAGTTGGAAGTGTCAAATTTTAATAAATTTATTTGAAACCAACTTTGATTTTTTGGATTTTCTTGAGTATTTTTGTTGTAGGATCTACAATTGAGTAAATTTAGATGAAAATAACTTCGATTTTTTGGATTTTGTCACGATTTTTGTCAAATTTTAATAAATTTATTTGAAATCAACTTGGATAATTTTGGATTTTGTCGAGTATTTTTGGTGTAGGATGTATATTTGAGTAAATTTAGATGAAAATAACGACAATTTTTTGGATTCTGAAAAAAAAATTTACTTGGAAGTGTCAAATTTTAATAAATTTATTTGAAATCAAATTCGATTTTTTTGATTTTCTTGAAAATTTTTGTTGTAGGATCTACAATTGAGTAAATTTAGATGAAAATAACTTCAATTTTTTGGATTGTGAAAAAAATTTAGTTGGAAGTGTCAAATTTTAATAAATTTATTTGAAACCTACTTCGATTTTTCTCGACTATGTTGAGTTTTTTTGATAGAGAAGCTTAATTTGAGTAATTTCAGTTGAAATAACTTCGATTTTTTGGATTTTGTCACGATTTTTGTCAAATTTTAATAAATTTATTTGAAATCAACTTGGATAATTTTGGATTTTGTTGAGTATTTTTGGTGTAGGATCTATATTTGAGTAAATTTAGATGAAAATATCTTCAATTTTTAGGATTGTGAAAAAAATTTTAGTTGGAAGTGTCAAATTTTAATAAATTTATTTGAAATCAACTTCGATTTTTTGGATTTTCTTGAGTATTTTTGTTGTAGGATCAACAATTGAGTAAATTTAGATGAAAATAACTTCAATTTTTTGGATTGTGAAAAAAAATTTAGATGGAAGTGTCAAATTTTAATAAATTTATTTGAAATCAACTTCGATTTTTTTTTATTTTGTCAAGTATTTTTGGTGTAGGATGTATATTTGAGTAAATTTAGATGACAATAACTTCGATTTTTTGGATTTTGTCACGATTTTGGTCAAATTTTAATAAATTTATTTGAAATCAACTTGGATAATTTTGGAATTTGTTGAGTATTTTTGTTGTAGGATCTATATTTGAGTAAATTTAGATGAAAATATCTTCAATTTTTTGGATTGTGAAAAAATTTTAGTTGGAAGTGTCAAATTTTAATAAATTTATTTGAAACCAACTTTGATTTTTTGGATTTTCTTGAGTATTTTTGTTGTAGGATCTACAATTGAGTAAATTTAAATGAAAATAACTTCAATTTTTTGGATTTTGTCACGATTTTTGTCAAATTTTAATAAATTTATTTGAAATCAACTTGGATATTTTTAGAATTTGTTGAGTATTTTTGTTGTAGGATCTATATTTGAGTAAATTTAGTTGAAAATATCTTCAATTTTTAGGATTGTGAAAAAAATTTTAGTTGGAAGTGTCAAATTTTAATAAATTTATTTGAAATCAACTTCGATTTTATTGGATTTTGTCGAGTATTTTTGTTGTAGGATCTATATTTGAGTAAATTTAGATGAAAATAACTTCAATTTTTTGGATTTTGTCACGATTTTTGTCAAAATTTAATAAATTTATTTGAAATCAACTTGGATATTTTTAGAATTTGTTGAGTATTTTTGTTGTAGGATCTATATTTGAGTAAATTTAGTTGAAAATATCTTCAATTTTTAGGATTGTGAAAAAAATTTTAGTTGGAAGTGTCAAATTTTAATAAATTTATTTGAAATCAACTTCGATTTTTTGGATTTTCTTGAGTATTTTTGTTGTAGGATCAACAATTGAGTAAATTTAGATGAAAATAACTTCAATTTTTTGGATTGTGAAAAAAAATTTAGATGGAAGTGTCAAATTTTAATAAATTTATTTGAAATCAACTTCGATTTTTTTTTATTTTGTCAAGTATTTTTGGTGTAGGATGTATATTTGAGTAAATTTAGATGACAATAACTTCGATTTTTTGGATTTTGTCCCGATTTTGGTCAAATTTTAATAAATTTATTTGAAATCAACTTGGATAATTTTGGAATTTGTTGAGTATTTTTGTTGTAGGATCTATATTTGAGTAAATTTAGATGAAAATATCTTCAATTTTTTGGATTGTGAAAAAATTTTAGTTGGAAGTGTCAAATTTTAATAAATTTATTTGAAACCAACTTTGATTTTTTGGATTTTCTTGAGTATTTTTGTTGTAGGATCTACAATTGAGTAAATTTAAATGAAAATAACTTCAATTTTTTGGATTTTGTCACGATTTTGGTCAAATTTTAATAAATTTATTTGAAATCAACTTGGATAATTTTGGATTTTGTTGAGTATTTTTGTTGTAGGATCTATATTTGAGTAAATTTAGATGAAAATATCTTCAATTTTTAAAATTTTAGTTGGAAGTGTCAAATTTTAATAAATTTATTTGAAACCAACTTTGATTTTTTGGATTATCTTGAGTATTTTTGTTGTAGGATCTACAATTGAGTAAATTTAAATGAAAATAACTTCAATTTTTTGGATTTTGTCACGATTTTTGTCAAATTTTAATAAATTTATTTGAAATCAACTTGGATATTTTTAGAATTTGTTGAGTATTTTTGTTGTAGGATCTATATTTGAGTAAATTTAGTTGAAAATATCTTCAATTTTTAGGATTGTGAAAAAAATTTTAGTTGGAAGTGTCAAATTTTAATAAATTTATTTGAAACCAACTTTGATTTTTTGGATTATCTTGAGTATTTTTGTTGTAGGATCTACAATTGAGTAAATTTAAATGAAAATAACTTCAATTTTTTGGATTTTGTCACGATTTTTGTCAAATTTTAATAAATTTATTTGAAATCAACTTGGATAATTTTGGATTTTGTTGAGTATTTTTGTTGTAGGATCTATATTTGAGTAAATTTAGATGAAAATATCTTCAATTTTTTGGATTGTGAAAAAATTTTAGTTGGAAGTGTCAAATTTTAATAAATTTATTTGAAACCAACTTTGATTTTTTGGATTATCTTGAGTATTTTTGTTGTAGGATCTACAATTGAGTAAATTTAAATGAAAATAACTTCAATTTTTTGGATTTTGTCACGATTTTTGTCAAATTTTAATAAATTTATTTGAAATCAACTTGGATATTTTTAGAATTTGTTGAGTATTTTTGTTGTAGGATCTATATTTGAGTAAATTTAGTTGAAAATATCTTCAATTTTTAGGATTGTGAAAAAAATTTTAGTTGGAAGTGTCAAATTTTAATAAATTTATTTGAAACCTACTTCGATTTTTCTCGACTATGTTGAGTTTTTTTTGATAGAGAAGCTTAATTTGAGTAATTTCAGTTGAAATAACTTCGATTTTTTGGATTTTGTCACGATTTTTGTCAAATTTTAATATATTTATTTGAAATCAACTTGGATAATTTTGGATTTTGTTGAGTATTTTTGGTGTAGGATCTATATTTGAGTAAATTTAGATGAAAATATCTTCAATTTTTAGGATTGTGAAAAAAATTTTAGTTGGAAGTGTCAAATTTTAATAAATTTATTTGAAATCAACTTCGATTTTATTGGATTTTGTCGGGTATTTTTGTTGTAGGATCTATATTTGAGTAAATTTAGATGAAAATAACTTCAATTTTTTGGATTGTGAAAAATATTTTAGTTGAAGTGTCAAATTTTAATAAATTTATTTGAAATCAACTTCGATTTTTTGGATTTTCTTGAGTATTTTTGTTGTAGGATCAACAATTGAGTAAATTTAGATGAAAATAACTTCAATTTATTGGATTGTGAAAAAAAATTTAGATGGAAGTGTCAAATTTTAATAAATTTATTTGAAATCAACTTCGATTTTTTTTTATTTTGTCAAGTATTTTTGGTGTAGGATGTATATTTGAGTAAATTTAGATGACAATAACTTCGATTTTTTGGATTTTGTCACGATTTTGGTCAAATTTTAATAAATTTATTTGAAATCAACTTGGATAATTTTTGAATTTGTTGAGTATTTTTGTTGTAGGATCTATATTTGAGTAAATTTAGATGAAAATATCTTCAATTTTTTGGATTGTGAAAAAATTTTAGTTGGAAGTGTCAAATTTTAATAAATTTATTTGAAACCAACTTTGATTTTTTGGATTTTCTTGAGTATTTTTGTTGTAGGATCTACAATTGAGTAAATTTAGATGAAAATAACTTCGATTTTTTGGATTTTGTCACGATTTTTGTCAAATTTTAATAAATTTATTTGAAATCAACTTGGATAATTTTGGATTTTGTCGAGTATTTTTGGTGTAGGATGTATATTTGAGTAAATTTAGATGAAAATAACGACAATTTTTTGGATTCTGAAAAAAAAATTTACTTGGAAGTGTCAAATTTTAATAAATTTATTTGAAATCAACTTCGATTTTATTGGATTTTGTCGGGTATTTTTGTTGTAGGATCTATATTTGAGTAAATTTAGATGAAAATAACTTCAATTTTTTGGATTGTGAAAAAAATTTAGTTGGAAGTGTCAAATTTTAATAAATTTATTTGAAATCAACTTCGATTTTTTTTTATTTTGTCAAGTATTTTTGGTGTAGGATGTATATTTGAGTAAATTTAGATGACAATAACTTCGATTTTTTGGATTTTGTCACGATTTTGGTCAAATTTTAATAAATTTATTTGAAATCAACTTGGATAATTTTGGAATTTGTTGAGTATTTTTGTTGTAGGATCTATATTTGAGTTAATTTAGATGAAAATATCTTCAATTTTTTGGATTGTGAAAAAATTTTAGTTGGAAGTGTCAAATTTTAATAAATTTATTTGAAACCAACTTTGATTTTTTGGATTTTCTTGAGTATTTTTGTTGTAGGATCTACAATTGAGTAAATTTAGATGAAAATAACTTCGATTTTTTGGATTTTGTCACGATTTTTGTCAAATTTTAATAAATTTATTTGAAATCAACTTGGATAATTTTGGATTTTGTCGAGTATTTTTGGTGTAGGATGTATATTTGAGTAAATTTAGATGAAAATAACGACAATTTTTTGGATTCTGAAAAAAAATTTACTTGGAAGTGTCAAATTTTAATAAATTTATTTGAAATCAAATTCGATTTTTTTGATTTTCTTGAAAATTTTTGTTGTAGGATCTACAATTGAGTAAATTTAGATGAAAATAACTTCAATTTTTTGGATTGTGAAAAAAATTTAGTTGGAAGTGTCAAATTTTAATAAATTTATTTGAAACCTACTTCGATTTTTCTCGACTATGTTGAGTTTTTTTGATAGAGAAGCTTAATTTGAGTAATTTCAGTTGAAATAACTTCGATTTTTTGGATTTTGTCACGATTTTTGTCAAATTTTAATAAATTTATTTGAAATCAACTTGGATAATTTTGGATTTTGTTGAGTATTTTTGGTGTAGGATCTATATTTGAGTAAATTTAGATGAAAATATCTTCAATTTTTAGGATTGTGAAAAAAATTTTAGTTGGAAGTGTCAAATTTTAATAAATTTATTTGAAATCAACTTCGATTTTTTGGATTTTCTTGAGTATTTTTGTTGTAGGATCAACAATTGAGTAAATTTAGATGAAAATAACTTCAATTTTTTGGATTGTGAAAAAAAATTTAGATGGAAGTGTCAAATTTTAATAAATTTATTTGAAATCAACTTCGATTTTTTTTTATTTTGTCAAGTATTTTTGGTGTAGGATGTATATTTGAGTAAATTTAGATGACAATAACTTCGATTTTTTGGATTTTGTCACGATTTTGGTCAAATTTTAATAAATTTATTTGAAATCAACTTGGATAATTTTGGAATTTGTTGAGTATTTTTGTTGTAGGATCTATATTTGAGTAAATTTAGATGAAAATATCTTCAATTTTTTGGATTGTGAAAAAATTTTAGTTGGAAGTGTCAAATTTTAATAAATTTATTTGAAACCAACTTTGATTTTTTGGATTTTCTTGAGTATTTTTGTTGTAGGATCTACAATTGAGTAAATTTAAATGAAAATAACTTCAATTTTTTGGATTTTGTCACGATTTTTGTCAAATTTTAATAAATTTATTTGAAATCAACTTGGATATTTTTAGAATTTGTTGAGTATTTTTGTTGTAGGATCTATATTTGAGTAAATTTAGTTGAAAATATCTTCAATTTTTAGGATTGTGAAAAAAATTTTAGTTGGAAGTGTCAAATTTTAATAAATTTATTTGAAATCAACTTCGATTTTATTGGATTTTGTCGAGTATTTTTGTTGTAGGATCTATATTTGAGTAAATTTAGATGAAAATAACTTCAATTTTTTGGATTTTGTCACGATTTTTGTCAAAATTTAATAAATTTATTTGAAATCAACTTGGATATTTTTAGAATTTGTTGAGTATTTTTGTTGTAGGATCTATATTTGAGTAAATTTAGTTGAAAATATCTTCAATTTTTAGGATTGTGAAAAAAATTTTAGTTGGAAGTGTCAAATTTTAATAAATTTATTTGAAATCAACTTCGATTTTTTGGATTTTCTTGAGTATTTTTGTTGTAGGATCAACAATTGAGTAAATTTAGATGAAAATAACTTCAATTTTTTGGATTGTGAAAAAAAATTTAGATGGAAGTGTCAAATTTTAATAAATTTATTTGAAATCAACTTCGATTTTTTTTTATTTTGTCAAGTATTTTTGGTGTAGGATGTATATTTGAGTAAATTTAGATGACAATAACTTCGATTTTTTGGATTTTGTCCCGATTTTGGTCAAATTTTAATAAATTTATTTGAAATCAACTTGGATAATTTTGGAATTTGTTGAGTATTTTTGTTGTAGGATCTATATTTGAGTAAATTTAGATGAAAATATCTTCAATTTTTTGGATTGTGAAAAAATTTTAGTTGGAAGTGTCAAATTTTAATAAATTTATTTGAAACCAACTTTGATTTTTTGGATTTTCTTGAGTATTTTTGTTGTAGGATCTACAATTGAGTAAATTTAAATGAAAATAACTTCAATTTTTTGGATTTTGTCACGATTTTTGTCAAATTTTAATAAATTTATTTGAAATCAACTTGGATATTTTTAGAATTTGTTGAGTATTTTTGTTGTAGGATCTATATTTGAGTAAATTTAGTTGAAAATATCTTCAATTTTTAGGATTGTGAAAAAAATTTTAGTTGGAAGTGTCAAATTTTAATAAATTTATTTGAAATCAACTTCGATTTTATTGGATTTTGTCGAGTATTTTTGTTGTAGGATCTATATTTGAGTAAATTTAGATGAAAATAACTTCAATTTTTTGGATTTTGTCACGATTTTTGTCAAAATTTAATAAATTTATTTGAAATCAACTTGGATATTTTTAGAATTTGTTGAGTATTTTTGTTGTAGGATCTATATTTGAGTAAATTTAGTTGAAAATATCTTCAATTTTTAGGATTGTGAAAAAAATTTTAGTTGGAAGTGTCAAATTTTAATAAATTAATTTGAAATCAACTTCGATTTTATTGGATTTTGTCGAGTATTTTTGTTGTAGGATCTATATTTGAGTAAATTTAGATGAAAATAACTTCAATTTTTTGGATTGTGAAAAAAAATTTAGTTGGAAGTGTCAAATTTTAATAAATTTATTTGAAACCTACTTCGATTTTTCTCGACTATGTTGAGTTTTTTTGATAGAGAAGCTTAATTTGAGTAATTTCAGTTGAAATAACTTCGATTTTTTGGATTTTGTCACGATTTTTGTCAAATTTTAATATATTTATTTGAAATCAACTTGGATAATTTTGGATTTTGTTGAGTATTTTTGGTGTAGGATCTATATTTGAGTAAATTTAGATGAAAATATCTTCAATTTTTAGGATTGTGAAAAAAATTTTTGTTGGAAGTGTCAAATTTTAATAAATTTATTTGAAATCAACTTCGATTTTATTGGATTTTGTCGGGTATTTTTGTTGTAGGATCTATATTTGAGTAAATTTAGATGAAAATAACTTCAATTTTTTGGATTGTGAAAAATATTTTAGTTGAAGTGTCAAATTTTAATAAATTTATTTGAAATCAACTTCGATTTTTTGGATTTTCTTGAGTATTTTTGTTGTAGGATCAACAATTGAGTAAATTTAGATGAAAATAACTTCAATTTTTTGGATTGTGAAAAAAAATTTAGATGGAAGTGTCAAATTTTAATAAATTTATTTGAAATCAACTTCGATTTTTTTTTATTTTGTCAAGTATTTTTGGTGTAGGATGTATATTTGAGTAAATTTAGATGACAATAACTTCGATTTTTTGGATTTTGTCACGATTTTGGTCAAATTTTAATAAATTTATTTGAAATCAACTTGGATAATTTTGGAATTTGTTGAGTATTTTTGTTGTAGGATCTATATTTGAGTAAATTTAGATGAAAATATCTTCAATTTTTTGGATTGTGAAAAAATTTTAGTTGGAAGTGTCAAATTTTAATAAATTTATTTGAAACCAACTTTGATTTTTTGGATTTTCTTGAGTATTTTTGTTGTAGGATCTACAATTGAGTAAATTTAGATGAAAATAACTTCGATTTTTTGGATTTTGTCACGATTTTTGTCAAATTTTAATAAATTTATTTGAAATCAACTTGGATAATTTTGGATTTTGTCGAGTATTTTTGGTGTAGGATGTATATTTGAGTAAATTTAGATGAAAATAACGACAATTTTTTGGATTCTGAAAAAAAAATTTACTTGGAAGTGTCAAATTTTAATAAATTTATTTGAAATCAAATTCGATTTTTTTGATTTTCTTGAAAATTTTTGTTGTAGGATCTACAATTGAGTAAATTTAGATGAAAATAACTTCAATTTTTTGGATTGTGAAAAAAATTTAGTTGGAAGTGTCAAATTTTAATAAATTTATTTGAAATCAACTTCGATTTTTTTTTATTTTGTCAAGTATTTTTGGTGTAGGATGTATATTTGAGTAAATTTAGATGACAATAACTTCGATTTTTTGGATTTTGTCACGATTTTGGTCAAATTTTAATAAATTTATTTGAAATCAACTTCGATTTTTTGGATTTTCTTGAGTATTTTTGTTGTAGGATCAACAATTGAGTAAATTTAGATGAAAATAACTTCAATTTTTTGGATTGTGAAAAAAAATTTAGATGGAAGTGTCAAATTTTAATAAATTTATTTGAAATCAACTTCGATTTTTTTTTATTTTGTCAAGTATTTTTGGTGTAGGATGTATATTTGAGTAAATTTAGATGACAATAACTTCGATTTTTTGGATTTTGTCACGATTTTGGTCAAATTTTAATAAATTTATTTGAAATCAATTTGGATTATTTTGGATTTTGTTGACAATTTTTGTTGTAGGATCTATATTTGAGTAAATTTAGATGAAAATAACTTAAATTTTTAGGATTGTGAAAAAAATTTTAGTTGGAAGTGCCAAATTTTAATAAATTTATTTGAAACCAACTTCGATTTTTTGGATTTTCTTGAGTATTTTTGTTGTAGGATCTACAATTGAGTAAATTTAGATGAAAATAACTTCAATTTTATGGATTGTGAAAAAAAATTTAGTTGGAAGTGTCAAATTTTAATAAATTTATTTGAAATCAATTTGGATTATTTTGGATTTTGTTGACAATTTTTGTTGTAGGATCTATATTTGAGTAAATTTAGATGAAAATAACTTCAATTTTTTGGATTTTGTCACGATTTTTGTCAAAATTTAATAAATTTATTTGAAATCAACTTGGATATTTTTAGAATTTGTTGAGTATTTTTGTTGTAGGATCTATATTTGAGTAAATTTAGTTGAAAATATCTTCAATTTTTAGGATTGTGAAAAAAATTTTAGTTGGAAGTGTCAAATTTTAATAAATTTATTTGAAACCTACTTCGATTTTTCTCGACTATGTTGAGTTTTTTTTTATAGAGAAGCTTAATTTGAGTAATTTCAGTTGAAATAACTTCGATTTTTTGGATTTTCTTGAGTATTTTTGTTGTAGGATCAACAATTGAGTAAATTTAGATGAAAATAACTTCAATTTTTTGGATTGTGAAAAAAAATTTAGATGGAAGTGTCAAATTTTAATAAATTTATTTGAAATCAACTTCGATTTTTTTTTATTTTGTCAAGTATTTTTGGTGTAGGATGTATATTTGAGTAAATTTAGATGACAATAACTTCGATTTTTTGGATTTTGTCACGATTTTGGTCAAATTTTAATAAATTTATTTGAAATCAACTTGGATAATTTTGGAATTTGTTGAGTATTTTTGTTGTAGGATCTATATTTGAGTAAATTTAGATGAAAATATCTTCAATTTTTTGGATTGTGAAAAAATTTTAGTTGGAAGTGTCAAATTTTAATAAATTTATTTGAAACCAACTTTGATTTTTTGGATTTTCTTGAGTATTTTTGTTGTAGGATCTACAATTGAGTAAATTTAAATGAAAATAACTTCAATTTTTTGGATTTTGTCACGATTTTTGTCAAATTTTAATAAATTTATTTGAAATCAACTTGGATATTTTTAGAATTTGTTGAGTATTTTTGTTGTAGGATCTATATTTGAGTAAATTTAGTTGAAAATATCTTCAATTTTTAGGATTGTGAAAAAAATTTTAGTTGGAAGTGTCAAATTTTAATAAATTTATTTGAAATCAACTTCGATTTTATTGGATTTTGTCGAGTATTTTTGTTGTAGGATCTATATTTGAGTAAATTTAGATGAAAATAACTTCAATTTTTTGGATTTTGTCACGATTTTTGTCAAAATTTAATAAATTTATTTGAAATCAACTTGGATATTTTTAGAATTTGTTGAGTATTTTTGTTGTAGGATCTATATTTGAGTAAATTTAGTTGAAAATATCTTCAATTTTTAGGATTGTGAAAAAAATTTTAGTTGGAAGTGTCAAATTTTAATAAATTTATTTGAAATCAACTTCGATTTTTTGGATTTTCTTGAGTATTTTTGTTGTAGGATCAACAATTGAGTAAATTTAGATGAAAATAACTTCAATTTTTTGGATTGTGAAAAAAAATTTAGATGGAAGTGTCAAATTTTAATAAATTTATTTGAAATCAACTTCGATTTTTTTTTATTTTGTCAAGTATTTTTGGTGTAGGATGTATATTTGAGTAAATTTAGATGACAATAACTTCGATTTTTTGGATTTTGTCCCGATTTTGGTCAAATTTTAATAAATTTATTTGAAATCAACTTGGATAATTTTGGAATTTGTTGAGTATTTTTGTTGTAGGATCTATATTTGAGTAAATTTAGATGAAAATATCTTCAATTTTTTGGATTGTGAAAAAATTTTAGTTGGAAGTGTCAAATTTTAATAAATTTATTTGAAACCAACTTTGATTTTTTGGATTTTCTTGAGTATTTTTGTTGTAGGATCTACAATTGAGTAAATTTAAATGAAAATAACTTCAATTTTTTGGATTTTGTCACGATTTTTGTCAAATTTTAATAAATTTATTTGAAATCAACTTGGATATTTTTAGAATTTGTTGAGTATTTTTGTTGTAGGATCTATATTTGAGTAAATTTAGTTGAAAATATCTTCAATTTTTAGGATTGTGAAAAAAATTTTAGTTGGAAGTGTCAAATTTTAATAAATTTATTTGAAATCAACTTCGATTTTATTGGATTTTGTCGAGTATTTTTGTTGTAGGATCTATATTTGAGTAAATTTAGATGAAAATAACTTCAATTTTTTGGATTTTGTCACGATTTTTGTCAAAATTTAATAAATTTATTTGAAATCAACTTGGATATTTTTAGAATTTGTTGAGTATTTTTGTTGTAGGATCTATATTTGAGTAAATTTAGTTGAAAATATCTTCAATTTTTAGGATTGTGAAAAAAATTTTAGTTGGAAGTGTCAAATTTTAATAAATTAATTTGAAATCAACTTCGATTTTATTGGATTTTGTCGAGTATTTTTGTTGTAGGATCTATATTTGAGTAAATTTAGATGAAAATAACTTCAATTTTTTGGATTGTGAAAAAAAATTTAGTTGGAAGTGTCAAATTTTAATAAATTTATTTGAAACCTACTTCGATTTTTCTCGACTATGTTGAGTTTTTTTGATAGAGAAGCTTAATTTGAGTAATTTCAGTTGAAATAACTTCGATTTTTTGGATTTTGTCACGATTTTTGTCAAATTTTAATATATTTATTTGAAATCAACTTGGATAATTTTGGATTTTGTTGAGTATTTTTGGTGTAGGATCTATATTTGAGTAAATTTAGATGAAAATATCTTCAATTTTTAGGATTGTGAAAAAAATTTTTGTTGGAAGTGTCAAATTTTAATAAATTTATTTGAAATCAACTTCGATTTTATTGGATTTTGTCGGGTATTTTTGTTGTAGGATCTATATTTGAGTAAATTTAGATGAAAATAACTTCAATTTTTTGGATTGTGAAAAATATTTTAGTTGAAGTGTCAAATTTTAATAAATTTATTTGAAATCAACTTCGATTTTTTGGATTTTCTTGAGTATTTTTGTTGTAGGATCAACAATTGAGTAAATTTAGATGAAAATAACTTCAATTTTTTGGATTGTGAAAAAAAATTTAGATGGAAGTGTCAAATTTTAATAAATTTATTTGAAATCAACTTCGATTTTTTTTTATTTTGTCAAGTATTTTTGGTGTAGGATGTATATTTGAGTAAATTTAGATGACAATAACTTCGATTTTTTGGATTTTGTCACGATTTTGGTCAAATTTTAATAAATTTATTTGAAATCAACTTGGATAATTTTGGAATTTGTTGAGTATTTTTGTTGTAGGATCTATATTTGAGTAAATTTAGATGAAAATATCTTCAATTTTTTGGATTGTGAAAAAATTTTAGTTGGAAGTGTCAAATTTTAATAAATTTATTTGAAACCAACTTTGATTTTTTGGATTTTCTTGAGTATTTTTGTTGTAGGATCTACAATTGAGTAAATTTAGATGAAAATAACTTCGATTTTTTGGATTTTGTCACGATTTTTGTCAAATTTTAATAAATTTATTTGAAATCAACTTGGATAATTTTGGATTTTGTCGAGTATTTTTGGTGTAGGATGTATATTTGAGTAAATTTAGATGAAAATAACGACAATTTTTTGGATTCTGAAAAAAAAATTTACTTGGAAGTGTCAAATTTTAATAAATTTATTTGAAATCAAATTCGATTTTTTTGATTTTCTTGAAAATTTTTGTTGTAGGATCTACAATTGAGTAAATTTAGATGAAAATAACTTCAATTTTTTGGATTGTGAAAAAAATTTAGTTGGAAGTGTCAAATTTTAATAAATTTATTTGAAATCAACTTCGATTTTTTTTTATTTTGTCAAGTATTTTTGGTGTAGGATGTATATTTGAGTAAATTTAGATGACAATAACTTCGATTTTTTGGATTTTGTCACGATTTTGGTCAAATTTTAATAAATTTATTTGAAATCAACTTCGATTTTTTGGATTTTCTTGAGTATTTTTGTTGTAGGATCAACAATTGAGTAAATTTAGATGAAAATAACTTCAATTTTTTGGATTGTGAAAAAAAATTTAGATGGAAGTGTCAAATTTTAATAAATTTATTTGAAATCAACTTCGATTTTTTTTTATTTTGTCAAGTATTTTTGGTGTAGGATGTATATTTGAGTAAATTTAGATGACAATAACTTCGATTTTTTGGATTTTGTCACGATTTTGGTCAAATTTTAATAAATTTATTTGAAATCAATTTGGATTATTTTGGATTTTGTTGACAATTTTTGTTGTAGGATCTATATTTGAGTAAATTTAGATGAAAATAACTTAAATTTTTAGGATTGTGAAAAAAATTTTAGTTGGAAGTGCCAAATTTTAATAAATTTATTTGAAACCAACTTCGATTTTTTGGATTTTCTTGAGTATTTTTGTTGTAGGATCTACAATTGAGTAAATTTAGATGAAAATAACTTCAATTTTATGGATTGTGAAAAAAAATTTAGTTGGAAGTGTCAAATTTTAATAAATTTATTTGAAATCAATTTGGATTATTTTGGATTTTGTTGACAATTTTTGTTGTAGGATCTATATTTGAGTAAATTTAGATGAAAATAACTTCAATTTTTTGGATTTTGTCACGATTTTTGTCAAAATTTAATAAATTTATTTGAAATCAACTTGGATATTTTTAGAATTTGTTGAGTATTTTTGTTGTAGGATCTATATTTGAGTAAATTTAGTTGAAAATATCTTCAATTTTTAGGATTGTGAAAAAAATTTTAGTTGGAAGTGTCAAATTTTAATAAATTTATTTGAAACCTACTTCGATTTTTCTCGACTATGTTGAGTTTTTTTTTATAGAGAAGCTTAATTTGAGTAATTTCAGTTGAAATAACTTCGATTTTTTGGATTTTGTCACGATTTTTGTCAAATTTTAATATATTTATTTGAAATCAACTTGGATAATTTTGGATTTTGTTGAGTATTTTTGGTGTAGGATCTATATTTGAGTAAATTTAGATGAAAATATCTTCAATTTTTAGGATTGTGAAAAAAATTTTAGTTGGAAGTGTCAAATTTTAATAAATTTATTTGAAATCAACTTCGATTTTATTGGATTTTGTCGGGTATTTTTGTTGTAGGATCTATATTTGAGTAAATTTAGATGAAAATAACTTCAATTTTTTGGATTGTGAAAAATATTTTAGTTGAAGTGTCAAATTTTAATAAATTTATTTGAAATCAACTTCGATTTTTTGGATTTTCTTGAGTATTTTTGTTGTAGGATCAACAATTGAGTAAATTTAGATGAAAATAACTTCAATTTATTGGATTGTGAAAAAAAATTTAGATGGAAGTGTCAAATTTTAATAAATTTATTTGAAATCAACTTCGATTTTTTTTTATTTTGTCAAGTATTTTTGGTGTAGGATGTATATTTGAGTAAATTTAGATGACAATAACTTCGATTTTTTGGATTTTGTCACGATTTTGGTCAAATTTTAATAAATTTATTTGAAATCAACTTGGATAATTTTGGAATTTGTTGAGTATTTTTGTTGTAGGATCTATATTTGAGTAAATTTAGATGAAAATATCTTCAATTTTTTGGATTGTGAAAAAATTTTAGTTGGAAGTGTCAAATTTTAATAAATTTATTTGAAACCTACTTCGATTTTTCTCGACTATGTTGAGTTTTTTTTGATAGGGAAGCTTAATTTGAGTAATTTCAGTTGAAATAACTTCGATTTTTTGGATTTTGTCACGATTTTTGTCAAATTTTAATATATTTATTTGAAATCAACTTGGATAATTTTGGATTTTGTTGAGTATTTTTGGTGTAGGATCTATATTTGAGTAAATTTAGATGAAAATATCTTCAATTTTTAGGATTGTGAAAAAAATTTTAGTTGGAAGTGTCAAATTTTAATAAATTTATTTGAAATCAACTTCGATTTTATTGGATTTTGTCGGGTATTTTTGTTGTAGGATCTATATTTGAGTAAATTTAGATGAAAATAACTTCAATTTTTTGGATTGTGAAAAATATTTTAGTTGAAGTGTCAAATTTTAATAAATTTATTTGAAATCAACTTCGATTTTTTGGATTTTCTTGAGTATTTTTGTTGTAGGATCAACAATTGAGTAAATTTAGATGAAAATAACTTCAATTTATTGGATTGTGAAAAAAAATTTAGATGGAAGTGTCAAATTTTAATAAATTTATTTGAAATCAACTTCGATTTTTTTTTATTTTGTCAAGTATTTTTGGTGTAGGATGTATATTTGAGTAAATTTAGATGACAATAACTTCGATTTTTTGGATTTTGTCACGATTTTTGTCAAATTTTAATAAATTTATTTGAAATCAACTTGGATAATTTTGGAATTTGTTGAGTATTTTTGTTGTAGGATCTATATTTGAGTAAATTTAGATGAAAATATCTTCAATTTTTTGGATTGTGAAAAAATTTTAGTTGGAAGTGTCAAATTTTAATAAATTTATTTGAAACCAACTTTGATTTTTTGGATTTTCTTGAAAATTTTTGTTGTAGGATCTACAATTGAGTAAATTTAGATGAAAATAACTTCAATTTTTTGGATTGTGAAAAAAATTTAGTTGGAAGTGTCAAATTTTAATAAATTTATTTGAAACCTACTTCGATTTTTTTCGACTATGTTGAGTTTCTTTGATAGAGAAGCATAATTTGAGTAATTTCAGTTGAAATAACTTCGATTTTTTGGATTTTGTCACGATTTTTGTCAAATTTTAATATATTTATTTGAAATCAACTTGGATAATTTTGGATTTTGTTGAGTATTTTTGGTGTAGGATCTATATTTGAGTAAATTTAGATGAAAATATCTTCAATTTTTAGGATTGTGAAAAAAATTTTAGTTGGAAGTGTCAAATTTTAATAAATTTATTTGAAATCAACTTCGATTTTATTGGATTTTGTCGGGTATTTTTGTTGTAGGATCTATATTTGAGTAAATTTAGATGAAAATAACTTCAATTTTTTGGATTGTGAAAAATATTTTAGTTGTAGTGTCAAATTTTAATAAATTTATTTGAAATCAACTTCGATTTTTTGGATTTTCTTGAGTATTTTTGTTGTAGGATCAACAATTGAGTAAATTTAGATGAAAATAACTTCAATTTTTTGGATTGTGAAAAAAAATTTAGATGGAAGTGTCAAATTTTAATAAATTTATTTGAAATCAACTTCGATTTTTTTTTATTTTGTCAAGTATTTTTGGTGTAGGATGTATATTTGAGTAAATTTAGATGACAATAACTTCGATTTTTTGGATTTTGTCACGATTTTGGTAAAATTTTAATAAATTTATTTGAAATCAACTTGGATAATTTTGGAATTTGTTGAGTATTTTTGTTGTAGGATCTATATTTGAGTAAATTTAGATGAAAATATCTTCAATTTTTTGGATTGTGAAAAAATTTTAGTTGGAAGTGTCAAATTTTAATAAATTTATTTGAAACCAACTTCGATTTTTTGGATTTTCTTGAGTATTTTTGTTGTAGGATCTACAATTGAGTAAATTTAGATGAAAATAACTTCAATTTTATGGATTGTGAAAAAAAATTTAGTTGGAAGTGTCAAATTTTAATAAATTTATTTGAAACCTACTTCGATTTTTCTTGACTATGTTGAGTTTTTTTGATAGAGTAGCTTAATTTGAGTAATTTCAGTTGAAATAACTTCGATTTTTTTGGATTTTGTCACGATTTTTGTCAAATTTTAATAAATTTATTTGAAATCAACTTGGATAATTTTGGAATTTGTTGAGTATTTTTGTTGTAGGATCTATATTTGAGTAAATTTAGATGAAAATAACTTCAATTTTTTGGATTTTGTCACGATTTTTGTCAAAATTTAATAAATTTATTTGAAATCAACTTCGATATTTTTAGAATTTGTTGAGTATTTTTGTTGTAGGATCTATATTTGAGTAAATTTAGTTGAAAATATCTTCAATTTTTAGGATTGTGAAAAAAATTTTAGTTGGAAGTGTCAAATTTTAATAAATTTATTTGAAATCAACTTCGATTTTATTGGATTTTGTCGAGTATTTTTGTTGTAGGATCTATATTTGAGTAAATTTAGATGAAAATAACTTCAATTTTTTGGATTGTGAAAAAAAATTTAGTTGGAAGTGTCAAATTTTAATAAATTTATTTGAAATCAACTTGGATAATTTTGGAATTTGTTGAGTATTTTTGTTGTAGGATCTATATTTGAGTTAATTTAGATGAAAATATCTTCAATTTTTTGGATTGTGAAAAAATTTTAGTTGGAAGTGTCAAATTTTAATAAATTTATTTGAAACCAACTTTGATTTTTTGGATTTTCTTGAGTATTTTTGTTGTAGGATCTACAATTGAGTAAATTTAGATGAAAATAACTTCGATTTTTTGGATTTTGTCACGATTTTTGTCAAATTTTAATAAATTTATTTGAAATCAACTTGGATAATTTTGGATTTTGTCGAGTATTTTTGGTGTAGGATGTATATTTGAGTAAATTTAGATGAAAATAACGACAATTTTTTGGATTCTGAAAAAAATTTAGTTGGAAGTGTCAAATTTTAATAAATTTATTTGAAACCTACTTCGATTTTTCTCGACTATGTTGAGTTTTTTTGATAGAGAAGCTTAATTTGAGTAATTTCAGTTGAAATAACTTCGATTTTTTGGATTTTGTCACGATTTTTGTCAAATTTTAATAAATTTATTTGAAATCAACTTGGATAATTTTGGATTTTGTTGAGTATTTTTGGTGTAGGATCTATATTTGAGTAAATTTAGATGAAAATATCTTCAATTTTTAGGATTGTGAAAAAAATTTTAGTTGGAAGTGTCAAATTTTAATAAATTTATTTGAAATCAACTTCGATTTTTTGGATTTTCTTGAGTATTTTTGTTGTAGGATCAACAATTGAGTAAATTTAGATGAAAATAACTTCAATTTTTTGGATTGTGAAAAAAAATTTTGATGGAAGTGTCAAATTTTAATAAATTTATTTGAAATCAACTTCGATTTTTTTTTATTTTGTCAAGTATTTTTGGTGTAGGATGTATATTTGAGTAAATTTAGATGACAATAACTTCGATTTTTTGGATTTTGTCACGATTTTGGTCAAATTTTAATAAATTTATTTGAAATCAACTTGGATAATTTTGGAATTTGTTGAGTATTTTTGTTGTAGGATCTATATTTGAGTAAATTTAGATGAAAATATCTTCAATTTTTTGGATTGTGAAAAAATTTTAGTTGGAAGTGTCAAATTTTAATAAATTTATTTGAAACCAACTTTGATTTTTTGGATTTTCTTGAGTATTTTTGTTGTAGGATCTACAATTGAGTAAATTTAAATGAAAATAACTTCAATTTTTTGGATTTTGTCACGATTTTTGTCAAATTTTAATAAATTTATTTGAAATCAACTCGGATATTTTTAGAATTTGTTGAGTATTTTTGTTGTAGGATCTATATTTGAGTAAATTTAGTTGAAAATATCTTCAATTTTTAGGATTGTGAAAAAAATTTTAGTTGGAAGTGTCAAATTTTAATAAATTTATTTGAAATCAACTTCGATTTTATTGGATTTTGTCGAGTATTTTTGTTGTAGGATCTATATTTGAGTAAATTTAGATGAAAATAACTTCAATTTTTTGGATTTTGTCACGATTTTTGTCAAAATTTAATAAATTTATTTGAAATCAACTTGGATATTTTTAGAATTTGTTGAGTATTTTTGTTGTAGGATCTATATTTGAGTAAATTTAGTTGAAAATATCTTCAATTTTTAGGATTGTGAAAAAAATTTTAGTTGGAAGTGTCAAATTTTAATAAATTTATTTGAAATCAACTTCGATTTTTTGGATTTTCTTGAGTATTTTTGTTGTAGGATCAACAATTGAGTAAATTTAGATGAAAATAACTTCAATTTTTTGGATTGTGAAAAAAAATTTAGATGGAAGTGTCAAATTTTAATAAATTTATTTGAAATCAACTTCGATTTTTTTTTATTTTGTCAAGTATTTTTGGTGTAGGATGTATATTTGAGTAAATTTAGATGACAATAACTTCGATTTTTTGGATTTTGTCCCGATTTTGGTCAAATTTTAATAAATTTATTTGAAATCAACTTGGATAATTTTGGAATTTGTTGAGTATTTTTGTTGTAGGATCTATATTTGAGTAAATTTAGATGAAAATATCTTCAATTTTTTGGATTGTGAAAAAATTTTAGTTGGAAGTGTCAAATTTTAATAAATTTATTTGAAACCAACTTTGATTTTTTGGATTTTCTTGAGTATTTTTGTTGTAGGATCTACAATTGAGTAAATTTAAATGAAAATAACTTCAATTTTTTGGATTTTGTCACGATTTTGGTCAAATTTTAATAAATTTATTTGAAATCAACTTGGATAATTTTGGATTTTGTTGAGTATTTTTGTTGTAGGATCTATATTTGAGTAAATTTAGATGAAAATATCTTCAATTTTTTGGATTGTGAAAAAATTTTAGTTGGAAGTGTCAAATTTTAATAAATTTATTTGAAACCAACTTTGATTTTTTGGATTATCTTGAGTATTTTTGTTGTAGGATCTACAATTGAGTAAATTTAAATGAAAATAACTTCAATTTTTTGGATTTTGTCACGATTTTTGTCAAATTTTAATAAATTTATTTGAAATCAACTTGGATATTTTTAGAATTTGTTGAGTATTTTTGTTGTAGGATCTATATTTGAGTAAATTTAGTTGAAAATATCTTCAATTTTTAGGATTGTGAAAAAAATTTTAGTTGGAAGTGTCAAATTTTAATAAATTTATTTGAAATCAACTTCGATTTTATTGGATTTTGTCGAGTATTTTTGTTGTAGGATCTATATTTGAGTAAATTTAGATGAAAATAACTTCAATTTTTTGGATTTTGTCACGATTTTTGTCAAAATTTAATAAATTTATTTGAAATCAACTTGGATATTTTTAGAATTTGTTGAGTATTTTTGTTGTAGGATCTATATTTGAGTAAATTTAGTTGAAAATATCTTCAATTTTTAGGATTGTGAAAAAAATTTTAGTTGGAAGTGTCAAATTTTAATAAATTAATTTGAAATCAACTTCGATTTTATTGGATTTTGTCGAGTATTTTTGTTGTAGGATCTATATTTGAGTAAATTTAGATGAAAATAACTTCAATTTTTTGGATTGTGAAAAAAAATTTAGTTGGAAGTGTCAAATTTTAATAAATTTATTTGAAACCTACTTCGATTTTTCTCGACTATGTTGAGTTTTTTTGATAGAGAAGCTTAATTTGAGTAATTTCAGTTGAAATAACTTCGATTTTTTGGATTTTGTCACGATTTTTGTCAAATTTTAATATATTTATTTGAAATCAACTTGGATAATTTTGGATTTTGTTGAGTATTTTTGGTGTAGGATCTATATTTGAGTAAATTTAGATGAAAATATCTTCAATTTTTAGGATTGTGAAAAAAATTTTTGTTGGAAGTGTCAAATTTTAATAAATTTATTTGAAATCAACTTCGATTTTATTGGATTTTGTCGGGTATTTTTGTTGTAGGATCTATATTTGAGTAAATTTAGATGAAAATAACTTCAATTTTTTGGATTGTGAAAAATATTTTAGTTGAAGTGTCAAATTTTAATAAATTTATTTGAAATCAACTTCGATTTTTTGGATTTTCTTGAGTATTTTTGTTGTAGGATCAACAATTGAGTAAATTTAGATGAAAGTAACTTCAATTTTTTGGATTGTGAAAAAAAATTTAGATGGAAGTGTCAAATTTTAATAAATTTATTTGAAACCTACTTCGATTTTTCTCGACTATGTTGAGTTTTTTTGATAGAGAAGCTTAATTTGAGTAATTTCAGTTGAAATAACTTCGATTTTTTGGATTTTGTCACGATTTTTGTCAAATTTTAATATATTTATTTGAAATCCACTTGGATAATTTTGGATTTTGTTGAGTATTTTTGGTGTAGGATCTATATTTGAGTAAATTTAGATGAAAATATCTTCAATTTTTAGGATTGTGAAAAAAATTTTAGTTGTAGTGTCAAATTTTAATAAATTTATTTGAAATCAACTTCGATTTTTTGGATTTCCTTGAGTATTTTTGTTGTAGGATCAACAATTGAGTAAATTTAGATGAAAATAACTTCAATTTTTTGGATTGTGAAAAAAAATTTAGATGGAAGTGTCAAATTTTAATAAATTTATTTGAAATCAACTTCGATTTTTTTTTATTTTGTCAAGTATTTTTGGTGTAGGATGTATATTTGAGTAAATTTAGATGACAATAACTTCGATTTTTTGGATTTTGTCACGATTTTGGTCAAATTTTAATAAATTTATTTGAAATCAATTTGGATTATTTTGGATTTTGTTGACAATTTTTGTTGTAGGATCTATATTTGAGTAAATTTAGATGAAAATAACTTAAATTTTTAGGATTGTGAAAAAAAATTTTAGTTGGAAGTGCCAAATTTTAATAAATTTATTTGAAACCAACTTCGATTTTTTGGATTTTCTTGAGTATTTTTGTTGTAGGATCTACAATTGAGTAAATTTAGATGAAAATAACTTCAATTTTATGGATTGTGAAAAAAAATTTAGTTGGAAGTGTCAAATTTTAATAAATTTATTTGAAATCAATTTGGATTATTTTGGATTTTGTTGACAATTTTTGTTGTAGGATCTATATTTGAGTAAATTTAGATGAAAATAACTTCAATTTTTTGGATTTTGTCACGATTTTTGTCAAAATTTAATAAATTTATTTGAAATCAACTTGGATATTTTTAGAATTTGTTGAGTATTTTTGTTGTAGGATCTATATTTGAGTAAATTTAGTTGAAAATATCTTCAATTTTTAGGATTGTGAAAAAAATTTTAGTTGGAAGTGTCAAATTTTAATAAATTTATTTGAAATCAACTTCGATTTTATTGGATTTTGTCGAGTATTTTTGTTGTAGGATCTATATTTGAGTAAATTTAGTTGAAAATATCTTCAATTTTTAGGATTGTGAAAAAAATTTTAGTTGGAAGTGTCAAATTTTAATAAATTTATTTGAAACCTACTTCGATTTTTCTCGACTATGTTGAGTTTTTTTGATAGAGAAGCTTAATTTGAGTAATTTCAGTTGAAATAACTTCGATTTTTTGGATTTTGTCACGATTTTTGTCAAATTTTAATATATTTATTTGAAATCAACTTGGATAATTTTGGATTTTGTTGAGTATTTTTGGTGTAGGATCTATATTTGAGTAAATTTAGATGAAAATATCTTCAATTTTTAGGATTGTGAAAAAAATTTTAGTTGGAAGTGTCAAATTTTAATAAATTTATTTGAAATCAACTTCGATTTTATTGGATTTTGTCGGGTATTTTTGTTGTAGGATCTATATTTGAGTAAATTTAGATGAAAATAACTTCAATTTTTTGGATTGTGAAAAATATTTTAGTTGAAGTGTCAAATTTTAATAAATTTATTTGAAATCAACTTCGATTTTTTGGATTTTTTGAGTATTTTTGTTGTAGGATCAACAATTGAGTAAATTTAGATGAAAATAACTTCAATTTATTGGATTGTGAAAAAAAATTTAGATGGAAGTGTCAAATTTTAATAAATTTATTTGAAATCAACTTCGATTTTTTTTTATTTTGTCAAGTATTTTTGGTGTAGGATGTATATTTGAGTAAATTTAGATGACAATAACTTCGATTTTTTGGATTTTGTCACGATTTTGGTCAAATTTTAATAAATTTATTTGAAATCAACTTGGATAATTTTGGAATTTGTTGAGTATTTTTGTTGTAGGATCTATATTTGAGTAAATTTAGATGAAAATATCTTCAATTTTTTGGATTGTGAAAAAATTTTAGTTGGAAGTGTCAAATTTTAATAAATTTATTTGAAACCTACTTCGATTTTTCTCGACTATGTTGAGTTTTTTTTGATAGAGAAGCTTAATTTGAGTAATTTCAGTTGAAATAACTTCGATTTTTTGGATTTTGTCACGATTTTTGTCAAATTTTAATATATTTATTTGAAATCAACTTGGATAATTTTGGATTTTGTTGAGTATTTTTGGTGTAGGATCTATATTTGAGTAAATTTAGATGAAAATATCTTCAATTTTTAGGATTGTGAAAAAAATTTTAGTTGGAAGTGTCAAATTTTAATAAATTTATTTGAAATCAACTTCGATTTTATTGGATTTTGTCGGGTATTTTTGTTGTAGGATCTATATTTGAGTAAATTTAGATGAAAATAACTTCAATTTTTTGGATTGTGAAAAATATTTTAGTTGAAGTGTCAAATTTTAATAAATTTATTTGAAATCAACTTCGATTTTTTGGATTTTCTTGAGTATTTTTGTTGTAGGATCAACAATTGAGTAAATTTAGATGAAAATAACTTCAATTTATTGGATTGTGAAAAAAAATTTAGATGGAAGTGTCAAATTTTAATAAATTTATTTGAAATCAACTTCGATTTTTTTTTATTTTGTCAAGTATTTTTGGTGTAGGATGTATATTTGAGTAAATTTAGATGACAATAACTTCGATTTTTTGGATTTTGTCACGATTTTGGTCAAATTTTAATAAATTTATTTGAAATCAACTTGGATAATTTTGGAATTTGTTGAGTATTTTTGTTGTAGGATCTATATTTGAGTAAATTTAGATGAAAATATCTTCAATTTTTTGGATTGTGAAAAAATTTTAGTTGGAAGTGTCAAATTTTAATAAATTTATTTGAAACCAACTTTGATTTTTTGGATTTTCTTGAAAATTTTTGTTGTAGGATCTACAATTGAGTAAATTTAGATGAAAATAACTTCAATTTTTTGGATTGTGAAAAAAATTTAGTTGGAAGTGTCAAATTTTAATAAATTTATTTGAAACCTACTTCGATTTTTTTCGACTATGTTGAGTTTCTTTGATAGAGAAGCTTAATTTGAGTAATTTCAGTTGAAATAACTTCGATTTTTTGGATTTTGTCACGATTTTTGTCAAATTTTAATAAATTTATTTGAAATCAACTTGGATAATTTTGGATTTTGTCGAGTATTTTTGGTGTAGGATGTATATTTGAGTAAATTTAGATGAAAATAACGACAATTTTTTGGATTCTGAAAAAAAAATTTACTTGGAAGTGTCAAATTTTAATAAATTTATTTGAAATCAAATTCGATTTTTTTGATTTTCTTGAAAATTTTTGTTGTAGGATCTACAATTGAGTAAATTTAGATGAAAATAACTTCAATTTTTTGGATTGTGAAAAAAATTTAGTTGGAAGTGTCAAATTTTAATAAATTTATTTGAAACCTACTTCGATTTTTTTCGACTATGTTGAGTTTCTTTGATAGAGAAGCATAATTTGAGTAATTTCAGTTGAAATAACTTCGATTTTTTGGATTTTGTCACGATTTTTGTCAAATTTTAATATATTTATTTGAAATCAACTTGGATAATTTTGGATTTTGTTGAGTATTTTTGGTGTAGGATCTATATTTGAGTAAATTTAGATGAAAATATCTTCAATTTTTAGGATTGTGAAAAAAATTTTAGTTGGAAGTGTCAAATTTTAATAAATTTATTTGAAATCAACTTCGATTTTATTGGATTTTGTCGGGTATTTTTGTTGTAGGATCTATATTTGAGTAAATTTAGATGAAAATAACTTCAATTTTTTGGATTGTGAAAAATATTTTAGTTGTAGTGTCAAATTTTAATAAATTTATTTGAAATCACCTTCGATTTTTTGGATTTTCTTGAGTATTTTTGTTGTAGGATCAACAATTGAGTAAATTTAGATGAAAATAACTTCAATTTTTTGGATTGTGAAAAAAAATTTAGATGGAAGTGTCAAATTTTAATAAATTTATTTGAAATCAACTTCGATTTTTTTTTATTTTGTCAAGTATTTTTGGTGTAGGATGTATATTTGAGTAAATTTAGATGACAATAACTTCGATTTTTTGGATTTTGTCACGATTTTGGTAAAATTTTAATAAATTTATTTGAAATCAACTTGGATAATTTTGGAATTTGTTGAGTATTTTTGTTGTAGGATCTATATTTGAGTAAATTTAGATGAAAATATCTTCAATTTTTTGGATTGTGAAAAAATTTTAGTTGGAAGTGTCAAATTTTAATAAATTTATTTGAAATCAACTTGGATAATTTTGGAATTTGTTGAGTATTTTTGTTGTAGGATCTATATTTGAGTAAATTTAGATGAAAATATCTTCAATTTTTTGGATTGTGAAAAAATTTTAGTTGGAAGTGTCAAATTTTAATAAATTTATTTGAAACCAACTTCGATTTTTTGGATTTTCTTGAGTATTTTTGTTGTAGGATCTACAATTGAGTAAATTTAGATGAAAATAACTTCAATTTTATGGATTGTGAAAAAAAATTTAGTTGGAAGTGTCAAATTTTAATAAATTTATTTGAAACCTACTTCGATTTTTCTTGACTATGTTGAGTTTTTTTGATAGAGTAGCTTAATTTGAGTAATTTCAGTTGAAATAACTTCGATTTTTTTGGATTTTGTCACGATTTTTGTCAAATTTTAATAAATTTATTTGAAATCAACTTGGATAATTTTGGAATTTGTTGAGTATTTTTGTTGTAGGATCTATATTTGAGTAAATTTAGATGAGAATAACTTCAATTTTTTGGATTTTGTCACGATTTTTGTCAAAATTTAATAAATTTATTTGAAATCAACTTGGATATTTTTAGAATTTGTTGAGTATTTTTGTTGTAGGATCTATATTTGAGTAAATTTAGTTGAAAATATCTTCAATTTTTAGGATTGTGAAAAAAATTTTAGTTGGAAGTGTCAAATTTTAATAAATTTATTTGAAATCAACTTCGATTTTATTGGATTTTGTCGAGTATTTTTGTTGTAGGATCTATATTTGAGTAAATTTAGTTGAAAATATCTTCAATTTTTAGGATTGTGAAAAAAATTTTAGTTGGAAGTGTCAAATTTTAATAAATTTATTTGAAACCTACTTCGATTTTTCTCGACTATGTTGAGTTTTTTTGATAGAGAAGCTTAATTTGAGTAATTTCAGTTGAAATAACTTCGATTTTTTGGATTTTGTCACGATTTTTGTCAAATTTTAATATATTTATTTGAAATCAACTTGGATAATTTTGGATTTTGTTGAGTATTTTTGGTGTAGGATCTATATTTGAGTAAATTTAGATGAAAATATCTTCAATTTTTAGGATTGTGAAAAAAATTTTAGTTGGAAGTGTCAAATTTTAATAAATTTATTTGAAATCAACTTCGATTTTATTGGATTTTGTCGGGTATTTTTGTTGTAGGATCTATATTTGAGTAAATTTAGATGAAAATAACTTCAATTTTTTGGATTGTGAAAAATATTTTAGTTGAAGTGTCAAATTTTAATAAATTTATTTGAAATCAACTTCGATTTTTTGGATTTTTTGAGTATTTTTGTTGTAGGATCAACAATTGAGTAAATTTAGATGAAAATAACTTCAATTTATTGGATTGTGAAAAAAAATTTAGATGGAAGTGTCAAATTTTAATAAATTTATTTGAAATCAACTTCGATTTTTTTTTATTTTGTCAAGTATTTTTGGTGTAGGATGTATATTTGAGTAAATTTAGATGACAATAACTTCGATTTTTTGGATTTTGTCACGATTTTGGTCAAATTTTAATAAATTTATTTGAAATCAACTTGGATAATTTTGGAATTTGTTGAGTATTTTTGTTGTAGGATCTATATTTGAGTAAATTTAGATGAAAATATCTTCAATTTTTTGGATTGTGAAAAAATTTTAGTTGGAAGTGTCAAATTTTAATAAATTTATTTGAAACCTACTTCGATTTTTCTCGACTATGTTGAGTTTTTTTTGATAGAGAAGCTTAATTTGAGTAATTTCAGTTGAAATAACTTCGATTTTTTGGATTTTGTCACGATTTTTGTCAAATTTTAATATATTTATTTGAAATCAACTTGGATAATTTTGGATTTTGTTGAGTATTTTTGGTGTAGGATCTATATTTGAGTAAATTTAGATGAAAATATCTTCAATTTTTAGGATTGTGAAAAAAATTTTAGTTGGAAGTGTCAAATTTTAATAAATTTATTTGAAATCAACTTCGATTTTATTGGATTTTGTCGGGTATTTTTGTTGTAGGATCTATATTTGAGTAAATTTAGATGAAAATAACTTCAATTTTTTGGATTGTGAAAAATATTTTAGTTGAAGTGTCAAATTTTAATAAATTTATTTGAAATCAACTTCGATTTTTTGGATTTTCTTGAGTATTTTTGTTGTAGGATCAACAATTGAGTAAATTTAGATGAAAATAACTTCAATTTATTGGATTGTGAAAAAAAATTTAGATGGAAGTGTCAAATTTTAATAAATTTATTTGAAATCAACTTCGATTTTTTTTTATTTTGTCAAGTATTTTTGGTGTAGGATGTATATTTGAGTAAATTTAGATGACAATAACTTCGATTTTTTGGATTTTGTCACGATTTTGGTCAAATTTTAATAAATTTATTTGAAATCAACTTGGATAATTTTGGAATTTGTTGAGTATTTTTGTTGTAGGATCTATATTTGAATAAATTTAGATGAAAATATCTTCAATTTTTTGGATTGTGAAAAAATTTTAGTTGGAAGTGTCAAATTTTAATAAATTTATTTGAAACCAACTTTGATTTTTTGGATTTTCTTGAAAATTTTTGTTGTAGGATCTACAATTGAGTAAATTTAGATGAAAATAACTTCAATTTTTTGGATTGTGAAAAAAATTTAGTTGGAAGTGTCAAATTTTAATAAATTTATTTGAAACCTACTTCGATTTTTTTCGACTATGTTGAGTTTCTTTGATAGAGAAGCTTAATTTGAGTAATTTCAGTTGAAATAACTTCGATTTTTTGGATTTTGTCACGATTTTTGTCAAATTTTAATAAATTTATTTGAAATCAACTTGGATAATTTTGGATTTTGTCGAGTATTTTTGGTGTAGGATGTATATTTGAGTAAATTTAGATGAAAATAACGACAATTTTTTGGATTCTGAAAAAAAAATTTACTTGGAAGTGTCAAATTTTAATAAATTTATTTGAAATCAAATTCGATTTTTTTGATTTTCTTGAAAATTTTTGTTGTAGGATCTACAATTGAGTAAATTTAGATGAAAATAACTTCAATTTTTTGGATTGTGAAAAAAATTTAGTTGGAAGTGTCAAATTTTAATAAATTTATTTGAAACCTACTTCGATTTTTTTCGACTATGTTGAGTTTCTTTGATAGAGAAGCATAATTTGAGTAATTTCAGTTGAAATAACTTCGATTTTTTGGATTTTGTCACGATTTTTGTCAAATTTTAATATATTTATTTGAAATCAACTTGGATAATTTTGGATTTTGTTGAGTATTTTTGGTGTAGGATCTATATTTGAGTAAATTTAGATGAAAATATCTTCAATTTTTAGGATTGTGAAAAAAATTTTAGTTGGAAGTGTCAAATTTTAATAAATTTATTTGAAATCAACTTCGATTTTATTGGATTTTGTCGGGTATTTTTGTTGTAGGATCTATATTTGAGTAAATTTAGATGAAAATAACTTCAATTTTTTGGATTGTGAAAAATATTTTAGTTGTAGTGTCAAATTTTAATAAATTTATTTGAAATCACCTTCGATTTTTTGGATTTTCTTGAGTATTTTTGTTGTAGGATCAACAATTGAGTAAATTTAGATGAAAATAACTTCAATTTTTTGGATTGTGAAAAAAAATTTAGATGGAAGTGTCAAATTTTAATAAATTTATTTGAAATCAACTTCGATTTTTTTTTATTTTGTCAAGTATTTTTGGTGTAGGATGTATATTTGAGTAAATTTAGATGACAATAACTTCGATTTTTTGGATTTTGTCACGATTTTGGTAAAATTTTAATAAATTTATTTGAAATCAACTTGGATAATTTTGGAATTTGTTGAGTATTTTTGTTGTAGGATCTATATTTGAGTAAATTTAGATGAAAATATCTTCAATTTTTTGGATTGTGAAAAAATTTTAGTTGGAAGTGTCAAATTTTAATAAATTTATTTGAAACCAACTTCGATTTTTTGGATTTTCTTGAGTATTTTTGTTGTAGGATCTACAATTGAGTAAATTTAGATGAAAATAACTTCAATTTTATGGATTGTGAAAAAAAATTTAGTTGGAAGTGTCAAATTTTAATAAATTTATTTGAAACCTACTTCGATTTTTCTTGACTATGTTGAGTTTTTTTGATAGAGTAGCTTAATTTGAGTAATTTCAGTTGAAATAACTTCGATTTTTTTGGATTTTGTCACGATTTTTGTCAAATTTTAATAAATTTATTTGAAATCAACTTGGATAATTTTGGAATTTGTTGAGTATTTTTGTTGTAGGATCTATATTTGAGTAAATTTAGATGAAAATAACTTCAATTTTTTGGATTTTGTCACGATTTTTGTCAAAATTTAATAAATTTATTTGAAATCAACTTCGATATTTTTAGAATTTGTTGAGTATTTTTGTTGTAGGATCTATATTTGAGTAAATTTAGTTGAAAATATCTTCAATTTTTAGGATTGTGAAAAAAATTTTAGTTGGAAGTGTCAAATTTTAATAAATTTATTTGAAATCAACTTCGATTTTATTGGATTTTGTCGAGTATTTTTGTTGTAGGATCTATATTTGAGTAAATTTAGATGAAAATAACTTCAATTTTTTGGATTGTGAAAAAAAATTTAGTTGGAAGTGTCAAATTTTAATAAATTTATTTGAAACCTACTTCGATTTTTCTCGACTATGTTGAGTTTTTTTGATAGAGAAGCTTAATTTGAGTAATTTCAGTTGAAATAACTTCAATTTTTTGGATTTTGTCACGATTTTTGTCAAATTTTAATAAATTTATTTGAAATCAACTTGGATAATTTTGGAATTTGTTGAGTATTTTTGTTGTAGGATCTATATTTGAGTAAATTTAGATGAAAATAACTTCAATTTTATGGATTGTGAAAAAAAATTTAGTTGGTAGTGTCAAATTTTAATAAATTTATTTGAAACCAACATCGATTTTTTGGATTTTCTTGAGTATTTTTGTTGTAGGATCTACAATTGAGTAAATTTAGATGAAAATAACTTCGATTTTTTGGATTTTGTCTCGATTTTTGTCAAATTTTAATAAATTTATTTGAAATCAACTTGGATAATTTTGGATTTTGTCGAGTATTTTTGGTGTAGGATCTATATTTGAGTAAATGTAGATGAAAATATCTTCA
The DNA here is from genome assembly GCA_963932275.1 of Andrena praecox. Classification (NCBI taxonomy): domain Eukaryota; kingdom Metazoa; phylum Arthropoda; class Insecta; order Hymenoptera; family Andrenidae; genus Andrena; species Andrena praecox. The sequence continues at coordinate 633,910 of CAWVQO010000467.1, forward strand.
ATTTTTAGGATTGTGAAAAAAATTTTAGTTGGAAGTGTCAAATTTTAATAAATTTATTTGAAATCAATTTGGATTATTTTGGATTTTGTTGACAATTTTTGTTGTAGGATCTATATTTGAGTAAATTTAGATGAAAATAACTTAAATTTTTAGGATTGTGAAAAAAATTTTAGTTGGAAGTGCCAAATTTTAATAAATTTATTTGAAACCAACTTCGATTTTTTGGATTTTCTTGAGTATTTTTGTTGTAGGATCTACAATTGAGTAAATTTAGATGAAAATAACTTCAATTTTATGGATTGTGAAAAAAAATTTAGTTGGAAGTGTCAAATTTTAATAAATTTATTTGAAATCAATTTGGATTATTTTGGATTTTGTTGACAATTTTTGTTGTAGGATCTATATTTGAGTAAATTTAGATGAAAATAACTTCAATTTTTTGGATTTTGTCACGATTTTTGTCAAAATTTAATAAATTTATTTGAAATCAACTTGGATATTTTTAGAATTTGTTGAGTATTTTTGTTGTAGGATCTATATTTGAGTAAATTTAGTTGAAAATATCTTCAATTTTTAGGATTGTGAAAAAAATTTTAGTTGGAAGTGTCAAATTTTAATAAATTTATTTGAAACCTACTTCGATTTTTCTCGACTATGTTGAGTTTTTTTTGATAGAGAAGCTTAATTTGAGTAATTTCAGTTGAAATAACTTCGATTTTTTGGATTTTGTCACGATTTTTGTCAAATTTTAATATATTTATTTGAAATCAACTTGGATAATTTTGGATTTTGTTGAGTATTTTTGGTGTAGGATCTATATTTGAGTAAATTTAGATGAAAATATCTTCAATTTTTAGGATTGTGAAAAAAATTTTAGTTGGAAGTGTCAAATTTTAATAAATTTATTTGAAATCAACTTCGATTTTATTGGATTTTGTCGGGTATTTTTGTTGTAGGATCTATATTTGAGTAAATTTAGATGAAAATAACTTCAATTTTTTGGATTGTGAAAAATATTTTAGTTGAAGTGTCAAATTTTAATAAATTTATTTGAAATCAACTTCGATTTTTTGGATTTTCTTGAGTATTTTTGTTGTAGGATCAACAATTGAGTAAATTTAGATGAAAATAACTTCAATTTATTGGATTGTGAAAAAAAATTTAGATGGAAGTGTCAAATTTTAATAAATTTATTTGAAATCAACTTCGATTTTTTTTTATTTTGTCAAGTATTTTTGGTGTAGGATGTATATTTGAGTAAATTTAGATGACAATAACTTCGATTTTTTGGATTTTGTCACGATTTTGGTCAAATTTTAATAAATTTATTTGAAATCAACTTGGATAATTTTTGAATTTGTTGAGTATTTTTGTTGTAGGATCTATATTTGAGTAAATTTAGATGAAAATATCTTCAATTTTTTGGATTGTGAAAAAATTTTAGTTGGAAGTGTCAAATTTTAATAAATTTATTTGAAACCAACTTTGATTTTTTGGATTTTCTTGAGTATTTTTGTTGTAGGATCTACAATTGAGTAAATTTAGATGAAAATAACTTCGATTTTTTGGATTTTGTCACGATTTTTGTCAAATTTTAATAAATTTATTTGAAATCAACTTGGATAATTTTGGATTTTGTCGAGTATTTTTGGTGTAGGATGTATATTTGAGTAAATTTAGATGAAAATAACGACAATTTTTTGGATTCTGAAAAAAAAATTTACTTGGAAGTGTCAAATTTTAATAAATTTATTTGAAATCAACTTCGATTTTATTGGATTTTGTCGGGTATTTTTGTTGTAGGATCTATATTTGAGTAAATTTAGATGAAAATAACTTCAATTTTTTGGATTGTGAAAAAAATTTAGTTGGAAGTGTCAAATTTTAATAAATTTATTTGAAATCAACTTCGATTTTTTTTTATTTTGTCAAGTATTTTTGGTGTAGGATGTATATTTGAGTAAATTTAGATGACAATAACTTCGATTTTTTGGATTTTGTCACGATTTTGGTCAAATTTTAATAAATTTATTTGAAATCAACTTGGATAATTTTGGAATTTGTTGAGTATTTTTGTTGTAGGATCTATATTTGAGTAAATTTAGATGAAAATATCTTCAATTTTTTGGATTGTGAAAAAATTTTAGTTGGAAGTGTCATATTTTAATAAATTTATTTGAAACCAACTTTGATTTTATTGGATTTTGTCGAGTATTTTTGTTGTAGGATCTATATTTGAGTAAATTTAGATGAAAATAACTTCAATTTTTTGGATTGTGAAAAAAAATTTAGTTGGAAGTGTCAAATTTTAATAAATTTATTTGAAACCTACTTCGATTTTTCTCGACTATGTTGAGTTTTTTTGATAGAGAAGCTTAATTTGAGTAATTTCAGTTGAAATAACTTCAATTTTTTGGATTTTGTCACTTTTTGTCAAATTTTAATAAATTTATTTGAAATCAACTTGGATAATTTTGGAATTTGTTGAGTATTTTTGTTGTAGGATCTATATTTGAGTAAATTTAGATGAAAATAACTTCAATTTTATGGATTGTGAAAAAAAATTTAGTTGGTAGTGTCAAATTTTAATAAATTTATTTGAAACCAACATCGATTTTTTGGATTTTCTTGAGTATTTTTGTTGTGGGATCTACAATTGAGTAAATTTAGATGAAAATAACTTCGATTTTTTGGATTTTGTCTCGATTTTTGTCAAATTTTAATAAATTTATTTGAAATCAACTTGGATAATTTTGGATTTTGTCGAGTATTTTTGGTGTAGGATCTATATTTGAGTAAATGTAGATGAAAATATCTTCAATTTTTAGGATTGTGAAAAAAAATTTAGTTGGAAGTGTCAAATTTTAATAAATTTATTTGAAATCAATTTGGATTATTTTGGATTTTGTTGACAATTTTTGTTGTAGGATCTATATTTGAGTAAATTTAGATGACAATAACTTCGATTTTTTGGATTTTGTCACGATTTTGGTCAAATTTTAATAAATTTATTTGAAATCAACTTGGATAATTTTTGAATTTGTTGAGTATTTTTGTTGTAGGATCTATATTTGAGTAAATTTAGATGAAAATATCTTCAATTTTTTGGATTGTGAAAAAATTTTAGTTGGAAGTGTCAAATTTTAATAAATTTATTTGAAACCAACTTTGATTTTTTGGATTTTCTTGAGTATTTTTGTTGTAGGATCTACAATTGAGTAAATTTAGATGAAAATAACTTCGATTTTTTGGATTTTGTCACGATTTTTGTCAAATTTTAATAAATTTATTTGAAATCAACTTGGATAATTTTGGATTTTGTCGAGTATTTTTGGTGTAGGATGTATATTTGAGTAAATTTAGATGAAAATAACGACAATTTTTTGGATTCTGAAAAAAAAATTTACTTGGAAGTGTCAAATTTTAATAAATTTATTTGAAATCAGCTTCGATTTTATTGGATTTTGTCGGGTATTTTTGTTGTAGGATCTATATTTGAGTAAATTTAGATGAAAATAACTTCAATTTTTTGGATTGTGAAAAAAATTTAGTTGGAAGTGTCAAATTTTAATAAATTTATTTGAAATCAACTTCGATTTTTTTTTATTTTGTCAAGTATTTTTGGTGTAGGATGTATATTTGAGTAAATTTAGATGACAATAACTTCGATTTTTTGGATTTTGTCACGATTTTGGTCAAATTTTAATAAATTTATTTGAAATCAACTTGGATAATTTTGGAATTTGTTGAGTATTTTGGTTGTAGGATCTATATTTGAGTAAATTTAGATGAAAATATCTTCAATTTTTTGGATTGTGAAAAAATTTTAGTTGGAAGTGTCAAATTTTAATAAATTTATTTGAAACCAACTTTGATTTTTTGGATTTTCTTGAGTATTTTTGTTGTAGGATCTACAATTGAGTAAATTTAGATGAAAATAACTTCGATTTTTTGGATTTTGTCACGATTTTTGTCAAATTTTAATAAATTTATTTGAAATCAACTTGGATAATTTTGGATTTTGTTGAGTATTTTTGGTGTAGGATCTATATTTGAGTAAATTTAGATGAAAATATCTTCAATTTTTAGGATTGTGAAAAAAATTTTAGTTGGAAGTGTCAAATTTTAATAAATTTATTTGAAATCAACTTCGATTTTTTGGATTTTCTTGAGTATTTTTGTTGTAGGATCAACAATTGAGTAAATTTAGATGAAAATAACTTCAATTTTTTGGATTGTGAAAAAAAATTTAGATGGAAGTGTCAAATTTTAATAAATTTATTTGAAATCAACTTCGATTTTTTTTTATTTTGTCAAGTATTTTTGGTGTAGGATGTATATTTGAGTAAATTTAGATGACAATAACTTCGATTTTTTGGATTTTGTCACGATTTTGGTCAAATTTTAATAAATTTATTTGAAATCAACTTGGATAATTTTGGAATTTGTTGAGTATTTTTGTTGTAGGATCTATATTTGAGTAAATTTAGATGAAAATATCTTCAATTTTTTGGATTGTGAAAAAATTTTAGTTGGAAGTGTCAAATTTTAATAAATTTATTTGAAACCAACTTTGATTTTTTGGATTTTCTTGAGTATTTTTGTTGTAGGATCTACAATTGAGTAAATTTAAATGAAAATAACTTCAATTTTTTGGATTTTGTCACGATTTTTGTCAAATTTTAATAAATTTATTTGAAATCAACTTGGATATTTTTAGAATTTGTTGAGTATTTTTGTTGTAGGATCTATATTTGAGTAAATTTAGTTGAAAATATCTTCAATTTTTAGGATTGTGAAAAAAATTTTAGTTGGAAGTGTCAAATTTTAATAAATTTATTTGAAATCAACTTCGATTTTATTGGATTTTGTCGAGTATTTTTGTTGTAGGATCTATATTTGAGTAAATTTAGATGAAAATAACTTCAATTTTTTGGATTTTGTCACGATTTTTGTCAAAATTTAATAAATTTATTTGAAATCAACTTGGATATTTTTAGAATTTGTTGAGTATTTTTGTTGTAGGATCTATATTTGAGTAAATTTAGTTGAAAATATCTTCAATTTTTAGGATTGTGAAAAAAATTTTAGTTGGAAGTGTCAAATTTTAATAAATTTATTTGAAATCAACTTCGATTTTTTGGATTTTCTTGAGTATTTTTGTTGTAGGATCAACAATTGAGTAAATTTAGATGAAAATAACTTCAATTTTTTGGATTGTGAAAAAAAATTTAGATGGAAGTGTCAAATTTTAATAAATTTATTTGAAATCAACTTCGATTTTTTTTTATTTTGTCAAGTATTTTTGGTGTAGGATGTATATTTGAGTAAATTTAGATGACAATAACTTCGATTTTTTGGATTTTGTCCCGATTTTGGTCAAATTTTAATAAATTTATTTGAAATCAACTTGGATAATTTTGGAATTTGTTGAGTATTTTTGTTGTAGGATCTATATTTGAGTAAATTTAGATGAAAATATCTTCAATTTTTTGGATTGTGAAAAAATTTTAGTTGGAAGTGTCAAATTTTAATAAATTTATTTGAAACCAACTTTGATTTTTTGGATTTTCTTGAGTATTTTTGTTGTAGGATCTACAATTGAGTAAATTTAAATGAAAATAACTTCAATTTTTTGGATTTTGTCACGATTTTGGTCAAATTTTAATAAATTTATTTGAAATCAACTTGGATAATTTTGGATTTTGTTGAGTATTTTTGTTGTAGGATCTATATTTGAGTAAATTTAGATGAAAATATCTTCAATTTTTTGGATTGTGAAAAAATTTTAGTTGGAAGTGTCAAATTTTAATAAATTTATTTGAAACCAACTTTGATTTTTTGGATTATCTTGAGTATTTTTGTTGTAGGATCTACAATTGAGTAAATTTAAATGAAAATAACTTCAATTTTTTGGATTTTGTCTCGATTTTTGTCAAATTTTAATAAATTTATTTGAAATCAACTTGGATATTTTTAGAATTTGTTGAGTATTTTTGTTGTAGGATCTATATTTGAGTAAATTTAGTTGAAAATATCTTCAATTTTTAGGATTGTGAAAAAAATTTTAGTTGGAAGTGTCAAATTTTAATAAATTTATTTGAAATCAACTTCGATTTTATTGGATTTTGTCGAGTATTTTTGTTGTAGGATCTATATTTGAGTAAATTTAGATGAAAATAACTTCAATTTTTTGGATTTTGTCACGATTTTTGTCAAAATTTAATAAATTTATTTGAAATCAACTTGGATATTTTTAGAATTTGTTGAGTATTTTTGTTGTAGGATCTATATTTGAGTAAATTTAGTTGAAAATATCTTCAATTTTTAGGATTGTGAAAAAAATTTTAGTTGGAAGTGTCAAATTTTAATAAATTTATTTGAAATCAACTTCGATTTTTTGGATTTTCTTGAGTATTTTTGTTGTAGGATCAACAATTGAGTAAATTTAGATGAAAATATCTTCAATTTTTTGGATTGTGAAAAAATTTTAGTTGGAAGTGTCAAATTTTAATAAATTTATTTGAAACCAACTTTGATTTTTTGGATTTTCTTGAGTATTTTTGTTGTAGGATCTACAATTGAGTAAATTTAAATGAAAATAACTTCAATTTTTTGGATTTTGTCACGATTTTTGTCAAATTTTAATAAATTTATTTGAAATCAACTTGGATATTTTTAGAATTTGTTGAGTATTTTTGTTGTAGGATCTATATTTGAGTAAATTTAGTTGAAAATATCTTCAATTTTTAGGATTGTGAAAAAAATTTTAGTTGGAAGTGTCAAATTTTAATAAATTTATTTGAAATCAACTTCGATTTTATTGGATTTTGTCGAGTATTTTTGTTGTAGGATCTATATTTGAGTAAATTTAGATGAAAATAACTTCAATTTTTTGGATTTTGTCACGATTTTTGTCAAAATTTAATAAATTTATTTGAAATCAACTTGGATATTTTTAGAATTTGTTGAGTATTTTTGTTGTAGGATCTATATTTGAGTAAATTTAGTTGAAAATATCTTCAATTTTTAGGATTGTGAAAAAAATTTTAGTTGGAAGTGTCAAATTTTAATAAATTAATTTGAAATCAACTTCGATTTTATTGGATTTTGTCGAGTATTTTTGTTGTAGGATCTATATTTGAGTAAATTTAGATGAAAATAACTTCAATTTTTTGGATTGTGAAAAAAAATTTAGTTGGAAGTGTCAAATTTTAATAAATTTATTTGAAACCTACTTCGATTTTTCTCGACTATGTTGAGTTTTTTTGATAGAGAAGCTTAATTTGAGTAATTTCAGTTGAAATAACTTCGATTTTTTGGATTTTGTCACGATTTTTGTCAAATTTTAATATATTTATTTGAAATCAACTTGGATAATTTTGGATTTTGTTGAGTATTTTTGGTGTAGGATCTATATTTGAGTAAATTTAGATGAAAATATCTTCAATTTTTAGGATTGTGAAAAAAATTTTAGTTGGAAGTGTCAAATTTTAATAAATTTATTTGAAATCAACTTCGATTTTATTGGATTTTGTCGGGTATTTTTGTTGTAGGATCTATATTTGAGTAAATTTAGATGAAAATAACTTCAATTTTTTGGATTGTGAAAAATATTTTAGTTGAAGTGTCAAATTTTAATAAATTTATTTGAAATCAACTTCGATTTTTTGGATTTTCTTGAGTATTTTTGTTGTAGGATCAACAATTGAGTAAATTTAGATGAAAATAACTTCAATTTTTTGGATTGTGAAAAAAAATTTAGATGGAAGTGTCAAATTTTAATAAATTTATTTGAAATCAACTTCGATTTTTTTTTATTTTGTCAAGTATTTTTGGTGTAGGATGTATATTTGAGTAAATTTAGATGACAATAACTTCGATTTTTTGGATTTTGTCACGATTTTGGTCAAATTTTAATAAATTTATTTGAAATCAACTTGGATAATTTTGGAATTTGTTGAGTATTTTTGTTGTAGGATCTATATTTGAGTAAATTTAGATGAAAATATCTTCAATTTTTTGGTTTGTGAAAAAATTTTAGTTGGAAGTGTCAAATTTTAATAAATTTATTTGAAACCAACTTTGATTTTATTGGATTTTGTCGAGTATTTTTGTTGTAGGATCTATATTTGAGTAAATTTAGATGAAAATAACTTCAATTTTTTGGATTGTGAAAAAAAATTTAGTTGGAAGTGTCAAATTTTAATAAATTTATTTGAAACCTACTTCGATTTTTCTCGACTATGTTGAGTTTTTTTGATAGAGAAGCTTAATTTGAGTAATTTCAGTTGAAATAACTTCAATTTTTTGGATTTTGTCACTTTTTGTCAAATTTTAATAAATTTATTTGAAATCAACTTGGATAATTTTGGAATTTGTTGAGTATTTTTGTTGTAGGATCTATATTTGAGTAAATTTAGATGAAAATAACTTCAATTTTATGGATTGTGAAAAAAAATTTAGTTGGTAGTGTCAAATTTTAATAAATTTATTTGAAACCAACATCGATTTTTTGGATTTTCTTGAGTATTTTTGTTGTAGGATCTACAATTGAGTAAATTTAGATGAAAATAACTTCGATTTTTTGGATTTTGTCTCGATTTTTGTCAAATTTTAATAAATTTATTTAAAATCAACTTGGATAATTTTGGATTTTGTCGAGTATTTTTGGTGTAGGATCTATATTTGAGTAAATGTAGATGAAAATATCTTCAATTTTTAGGATTGTGAAAAAAATTTTAGTTGGAAGTGTCAAATTTTAATAAATTTATTTGAAATCAATTTGGATTATTTTGGATTTTCTTGACAATTTTTGTTGTAGGATCTATATTTGAGTAAATTTAGATGAAAATAACTTAAATTTTTAGGATTGTGAAAAAAATTTTAGTTGGAAGTGCCAAATTTTAATAAATTTATTTGAAACCAACTTCGATTTTTTGGATTTTCTTGAGTATTTTTGTTGTAGGATCTACAATTGAGTAAATTTAGATGAAAATAACTTCAATTTTATGGATTGTGAAAAAAAATTTAGTTGGAAGTGTCAAATTTTAATAAATTTATTTGAAACCTACTTCGATTTTTCTCGACTATGTTGAGTTTTTTTGATAGAGTAGCTTAATTTGAGTAATTTCAGTTGAAATAACTTCGATTTTTTGGATTTTGTCACGATTTTTGTCAAATTTTAATAAATTTATTTGAAATCAACTTGGATAATTTTGGAATTTGTTGAGTATTTTTGTTGTAGGATCTATATTTGAGTAAATTTAGATGAAAATAACTTCAATTTTATGGATTGTGAAAAACAATTAGTTGGTAGTGTCAAATTTTAATAAATTTATTTGAAACCAACATCGATTTTTTGGATTTTCTTGAGTATTTTTGTTGTAGGATCTACAATTGAGTAAATTTAGATGAAAATAACTTCAATTTTATGGATTGTGAAAAAAAATTTAGTTGGAAGTGTCAAATTTTAATAAATTTATTTGAAATCAATTTGGATTATTTTGGATTTTGTTGACAATTTTTGTTGTAGGATCTATATTTGAGTAAATTTAGATGAAAATAACTTCAATTTTATGGATTGTGAAAAAAAATTTAGTTGGAAGTGTCAAATTTTAATAAATTTATTTGAAATCAATTTGGATTATTTTGGATTTTGTTGACAATTTTTGTTGTAGGATCTATATTTGAGTAAATTTAGATGAAAATAACTTAAATTTTTAGGATTGTGAAAAAAATTTTAGTTGGAAGTGCCAAAATTTAATAAATTTATTTGAAACCAACTTCGATTTTTTGGATTTTCTTGAGTATTTTTGTTGTAGGATCTACAATTGAGTAAATTTAGATGAAAATAACTTCAATTTTATGGATTGTGAAAAAAAATTTAGTGGGAAGTGTCAAATTTTAATAAATTTATTTGAAACCTACTTCGATTTTTCTCGACTATGTTGAGTTTTTTTGATAGAGTAGCTTAATTTGAGTAATTTCAGTTGAAATAACTTCGATTTTTTGGATTTTGTCACGATTTTTGTCAAATTTTAATAAATTTATTTGAAATCAACTTGGATAATTTTGGAATTTGTTGAGTATTTTTGTTGTAGGATCTATATTTGAGTAAATTTAGATGAAAATAACTTCAATTTTATGGATTGTGAAAAAAATTTAGTTGGTAGTGTCAAATTTTAATAAATTTATTTGAAACCAACATCGATTTTTTGGATTTTCTAGAGTATTTTTGTTGTAGGATCTACAATTGAGTAAATTTAGATGAAAATAACTTCGATTTTTTGGATTTTGTCACGATTTTTGTCAAATTTTAATAAATTTATTTGAAATCAACTTGGATAATTTTGGATTTTGTCGAGTATTTTTGGTGTAGGATCTATATTTGAGTGAATTTAGATGAAAATATCTTCAATTTTTAGGATTGTGAAAAAAATTTTAGTTGGAAGTGTCAAATTTTAATAAATTTATTTGAAATCAACTTCGATTTTATTGGATTTTGTCGAGTATTTTTGTTGTAGGATCTATATTTGAGTAAATTTAGATGAAAATAACTTCAATTTGTTGGATTGTGAAAAATATTTTAGCTGGAAGTGTCCAATTTTAATAAATTTATTTGAAATCAACTTCGATTTTTTTGGATTTTGTCGAGTATTTTTGGTGTAGGATGTATATTTGAGTAAATTTAGATGAAAATAACTTCGATTTTTTGGATTTTGTCACGATTTTTGTCGTATTTTAATAAATTTATTTGAAATCAACTTGGATAATTTTGGAATTTGTTGAGTATTTTTGTTGTAGGATCTATATTTCAGTAAATTTAGATGAAAATATCTTCAATTTTTAGGATTGTGAAAAAAATTTGAGTTGGATGTGTCAAATTTTAATAAATTTATTTGAAATCAACTTGAATTATTTTGAATTTTGTTGAGTATTTTTGTTGTAGGATCTATATTTGAGTAAATTTAGATGAAAATAACTTCAATTTTTTGGATTGTGAAAAAAATTTAGTTGGAAGTGTCAAATTTTAATAAATTTATTTGAAACCTACTTCGATTTTTCACGACTATGTTGAGTTTTTTTGATCGAGAAGCTTAATTTGAGTAATTTCAGTTGAAATAACTTCGATTTTTTGGATTTTGTCACGATTTTTGTCAAATTTTAATATATTTATTTGAAATCAACTTGGATAATTTTGGATTTTGTTGAGTATTTTTGGTGTAGGATCTATATTTGAGTAAATTTAGATGAAAATATCTTCAATTTTTAGGATTGTGAAAAAAATTTTAGTTGGAAGTGTCAAATTTTAATAAATTTATTTGAAATCAACTTCGATTTTATTGGATTTTGTCGGGTATTTTTGTTGTAGGATCTATATTTGAGTAAATTTAGATGAAAATAACTTCAATTTTTTGGATTGTGAAAAATATTTTAGTTGAAGTGTCAAATTTTAATAAATTTATTTGAAATCAACTTCGATTTTTTGGATTTTCTTGAGTATTTTTGTTGTAGGATCAACAATTGAGTAAATTTAGATGAAAATAACTTCAATTTTTTGGATTGTGAAAAAAAATTTAGATGGAAGTGTCAAATTTTAATAAATTTATTTGAAATCAACTTCGATTTTTTTTTATTTTGTCAAGTATTTTTGGTGTAGGATGTATATTTGAGTAAATTTAGATGACAATAACTTCGATTTTTTGGATTTTGTCACGATTTTGGTCAAATTTTAATAAATTTATTTGAAATCAACTTGGATAATTTTGGAATTTGTTGAGTATTTTTGTTGTAGGATCTATATTTGAGTAAATTTAGATGAAAATATCTTCAATTTTTTGGATAGTGAAAAAATTTTAGTTGGAAGTGTCAAATTTTAATAAATTTATTTGAAACCAACTTTGATTTTTTGGATTTTCTTGAGTATTTTTGTTGTAGGATCTACAATTGAGTAAATTTAGATGAAAATAACTTCAATTTTTTGGATTTTGTCACGATTTTTGTCAAATTTTAATAAATTTATTTGAAATCAACTTGGATAATTTTGGATTTTGTCGAGTATTTTTGGTGTAGGATGTATATTTGAGTAAATTTAGATGAAAATAACGACAATTTTTTGGATTCTGAAAAAAAAATTTACTTGGAAGTGTCAAATTTTAATAAATTTATTTGAAATCAAATTCGATTTTTTTGATTTTCTTGAGTATTTTTGTTGTAGGATCTACAATTGAGTAAATTTAAATGAAAATAACTTCAATTTTTTGGATTTTGTCACGATTTTTGTCAAATTTTAATAAATTTATTTGAAATCAACTTGGATATTTTTAGAATTTGTTGAGTATTTTTGTTGTAGGATCTATATTTGAGTAAATTTAGTTGAAAATATCTTCAATTTTTAGGATTGTGAAAAAAATTTTAGTTGGAAGTGTCAAATTTTAATAAATTTATTTGAAATCAACTTCGATTTTATTGGATTTTGTCGAGTATTTTTGTTGTAGGATCTATATTTGAGTAAATTTAGATGAAAATAACTTCAATTTTTTGGATTTTGTCACGATTTTTGTCAAAATTTAATAAATTTATTTGAAATCAACTTGGATATTTTTAGAATTTGTTGAGTATTTTTGTTGTAGGATCTATATTTGAGTAAATTTAGTTGAAAATATCTTCAATTTTTAGGATTGTGAAAAAAATTTTAGTTGGAAGTGTCAAATTTTAATAAATTAATTTGAAATCAACTTCGATTTTATTGGATTTTGTCGAGTATTTTTGTTGTAGGATCTATATTTGAGTAAATTTAGATGAAAATAACTTCAATTTTTTGGATTGTGAAAAAAAATTTAGTTGGAAGTGTCAAATTTTAATAAATTTATTTGAAACCTACTTCGATTTTTCTCGACTATGTTGAGTTTTTTTGATAGAGAAGCTTAATTTGAGTAATTTCAGTTGAAATAACTTCGATTTTTTGGATTTTGTCACGATTTTTGTCAAATTTTAATATATTTATTTGAAATCAACTTGGATAATTTTGGATTTTGTTGAGTATTTTTGGTGTAGGATCTATATTTGAGTAAATTTAGTTGAAAATATCTTCAATTTTTAGGATTGTGAAAAAAATTTTAGTTGGAAGTGTCAAATTTTAATAAATTAATTTGAAATCAACTTCGATTTTATTGGATTTTGTCGAGTATTTTTGTTGTAGGATCTATATTTGAGTAAATTTAGATGAAAATAACTTCAATTTTTTGGATTGTGAAAAAAAATTTAGTTGGAAGTGTCAAATTTTAATAAATTTATTTGAAACCTACTTCGATTTTTCTCGACTATGTTGAGTTTTTTTGATAGAGAAGCTTAATTTGAGTAATTTCAGTTGAAATAACTTCGATTTTTTGGATTTTGTCACGATTTTTGTCAAATTTTAATATATTTATTTGAAATCAACTTGGATAATTTTGGATTTTGTTGAGTATTTTTGGTGTAGGATCTATATTTGAGTAAATTTAGATGAAAATATCTTCAATTTTTAGGATTGTGAAAAAAATTTTAGTTGGAAGTGTCAAATTTTAATAAATTTATTTGAAATCAACTTCGATTTTATTGGATTTTGTCGGGTATTTTTGTTGTAGGATCTATATTTGAGTAAATTTAGATGAAAATGACTTCAATTTTTTGGATTGTGAAAAATATTTTAGTTGAAGTGTCAAATTTTAATAAATTTATTTGAAATCAACTTCGATTTTTTGGATTTTCTTGAGTATTTTTGTTGTAGGATCAACAATTGAGTAAATTTAGATGAAAATAACTTCAATTTTTTGGATTGTGAAAAAAAATTTAGATGGAAGTGTCAAATTTTAATAAATTTATTTGAAATCAACTTCGATTTTTTTTTATTTTGTCAAGTATTTTTGGTGTAGGATGTATATTTGAGTAAATTTAGATGACAATAACTTCGATTTTTTGGATTTTGTCACGATTTTGGTCAAATTTTAATAAATTTATTTGAAATCAACTTGGATAATTTTGGAATTTGTTGAGTATTTTTGTTGTAGGATCTATATTTGAGTAAATTTAGATGAAAATATCTTCAATTTTTTGGATTGTGAAAAAATTTTAGTTGGAAGTGTCATATTTTAATAAATTTATTTGAAACCAACTTTGATTTTATTGGATTTTGTCGAGTATTTTTGTTGTAGGATCTATATTTGAGTAAATTTAGATGAAAATAACTTCAATTTTTTGGATTGTGAAAAAAAATTTAGTTGGAAGTGTCAAATTTTAATAAATTTATTTGAAACCTACTTCGATTTTTCTCGACTATGTTGAGTTTTTTTGATAGAGAAGCTTAATTTGAGTAATTTCAGTTGAAATAACTTCAATTTTTTGGATTTTGTCACTTTTTGTCAAATTTTAATAAATTTATTTGAAATCAACTTGGATAATTTTGGAATTTGTTGAGTATTTTTGTTGTAGGATCTATATTTGAGTAAATTTAGATGAAAATAACTTCAATTTTATGGATTGTGAAAAAAAATTTAGTTGGTAGTGTCAAATTTTAATAAATTTATTTGAAACCAACATCGATTTTTTGGATTTTCTTGAGTATTTTTGTTGTGGGATCTACAATTGAGTAAATTTAGATGAAAATAACTTCGATTTTTTGGATTTTGTCTCGATTTTTGTCAAATTTTAATAAATTTATTTGAAATCAACTTGGATAATTTTGGATTTTGTCGAGTATTTTTGGTGTAGGATCTATATTTGAGTAAATGTAGATGAAAATATCTTCAATTTTTAGGATTGTGAAAAAAATTTTAGTTGGAAGTGTCAAATTTTAATAAATTTATTTGAAATCAATTTGGATTATTTTGGATTTTGTTGACAATTTTTGTTGTAGGATCTATATTTGAGTAAATTTAGATGACAATAACTTCGATTTTTTGGATTTTGTCACGATTTTGGTCAAATTTTAATAAATTTATTTGAAATCAACTTGGATAATTTTTGAATTTGTTGAGTATTTTTGTTGTAGGATCTATATTTGAGTAAATTTAGATGAAAATATCTTCAATTTTTTGGATTGTGAAAAAATTTTAGTTGGAAGTGTCAAATTTTAATAAATTTATTTGAAACCAACTTTGATTTTTTGGATTTTCTTGAGTATTTTTGTTGTAGGATCTACAATTGAGTAAATTTAGATGAAAATAACTTCGATTTTTTGGATTTTGTCACGATTTTTGTCAAATTTTAATAAATTTATTTGAAATCAACTTGGATAATTTTGGATTTTGTCGAGTATTTTTGGTGTAGGATGTATATTTGAGTAAATTTAGATGAAAATAACGACAATTTTTTGGATTCTGAAAAAAAAATTTACTTGGAAGTGTCAAATTTTAATAAATTTATTTGAAATCAACTTCGATTTTATTGGATTTTGTCGGGTATTTTTGTTGTAGGATCTATATTTGAGTAAATTTAGATGAAAATAACTTCAATTTTTTGGATTGTGAAAAAAATTTAGTTGGAAGTGTCAAATTTTAATAAATTTATTTGAAATCAACTTCGATTTTTTTTTATTTTGTCAAGTATTTTTGGTGTAGGATGTATATTTGAGTAAATTTAGATGACAATAACTTCGATTTTTTGGATTTTGTCACGATTTTGGTCAAATTTTAATAAATTTATTTGAAATCAACTTGGATAATTTTGGAATTTGTTGAGTATTTTGGTTGTAGGATCTATATTTGAGTAAATTTAGATGAAAATATCTTCAATTTTTTGGATAGTGAAAAAATTTTAGTTGGAAGTGTCAAATTTTAATAAATTTATTTGAAACCAACTTTGATTTTTTGGATTTTCTTGAGTATTTTTGTTGTAGGATCTACAATTGAGTAAATTTAGATGAAAATAACTTCAATTTTTTGGATTTTGTCACGATTTTTGTCAAATTTTAATAAATTTATTTGAAATCAACTTGGATAATTTTGGATTTTGTCGAGTATTTTTGGTGTAGGATGTATATTTGAGTAAATTTAGATGAAAATAACGACAATTTTTTGGATTCTGAAAAAAAAATTTACTTGGAAGTGTCAAATTTTAATAAATTTATTTGAAATCAAATTCGATTTTTTTGATTTTCTTGAGTATTTTTGTTGTAGGATCTACAATTGAGTAAATTTAAATGAAAATAACTTCAATTTTTTGGATTTTGTCACGATTTTTGTCAAATTTTAATAAATTTATTTGAAATCAACTTGGATATTTTTAGAATTTGTTGAGTATTTTTGTTGTAGGATCTATATTTGAGTAAATTTAGTTGAAAATATCTTCAATTTTTAGGATTGTGAAAAAAATTTTAGTTGGAAGTGTCAAATTTTAATAAATTTATTTGAAATCAACTTCGATTTTATTGGATTTTGTCGAGTATTTTTGTTGTAGGATCTATATTTGAGTAAATTTAGATGAAAATAACTTCAATTTTTTGGATTTTGTCACGATTTTTGTCAAAATTTAATAAATTTATTTGAAATCAACTTGGATATTTTTAGAATTTGTTGAGTATTTTTGTTGTAGGATCTATATTTGAGTAAATTTAGTTGAAAATATCTTCAATTTTTAGGATTGTGAAAAAAATTTTAGTTGGAAGTGTCAAATTTTAATAAATTAATTTGAAATCAACTTCGATTTTATTGGATTTTGTCGAGTATTTTTGTTGTAGGATCTATATTTGAGTAAATTTAGATGAAAATAACTTCAATTTTTTGGATTGTGAAAAAAAATTTAGTTGGAAGTGTCAAATTTTAATAAATTTATTTGAAACCTACTTCGATTTTTCTCGACTATGTTGAGTTTTTTTGATAGAGAAGCTTAATTTGAGTAATTTCAGTTGAAATAACTTCGATTTTTTGGATTTTGTCACGATTTTTGTCAAATTTTAATATATTTATTTGAAATCAACTTGGATAATTTTGGATTTTGTTGAGTATTTTTGGTGTAGGATCTATATTTGAGTAAATTTAGTTGAAAATATCTTCAATTTTTAGGATTGTGAAAAAAATTTTAGTTGGAAGTGTCAAATTTTAATAAATTAATTTGAAATCAACTTCGATTTTATTGGATTTTGTCGAGTATTTTTGTTGTAGGATCTATATTTGAGTAAATTTAGATGAAAATAACTTCAATTTTTTGGATTGTGAAAAAAAATTTAGTTGGAAGTGTCAAATTTTAATAAATTTATTTGAAACCTACTTCGATTTTTCTCGACTATGTTGAGTTTTTTTGATAGAGAAGCTTAATTTGAGTAATTTCAGTTGAAATAACTTCGATTTTTTGGATTTTGTCACGATTTTTGTCAAATTTTAATATATTTATTTGAAATCAACTTGGATAATTTTGGATTTTGTTGAGTATTTTTGGTGTAGGATCTATATTTGAGTAAATTTAGATGAAAATATCTTCAATTTTTAGGATTGTGAAAAAAATTTTAGTTGGAAGTGTCAAATTTTAATAAATTTATTTGAAATCAACTTCGATTTTATTGGATTTTGTCGGGTATTTTTGTTGTAGGATCTATATTTGAGTAAATTTAGATGAAAATGACTTCAATTTTTTGGATTGTGAAAAATATTTTAGTTGAAGTGTCAAATTTTAAAAAATTTATTTGAAATCAACTTCGATTTTTTGGATTTTCTTGAGTATTTTTGTTGTAGGATCAACAATTGAGTAAATTTAGATGAAAATAACTTCAATTTTTTGGATTGTGAAAAAAAATTTAGATGGAAGTGTCAAATTTTAATAAATTTATTTGAAATCAACTTCGATTTTTTTTTATTTTGTCAAGTATTTTTGGTGTAGGATGTATATTTGAGTAAATTTAGATGACAATAACTTCGATTTTTTGGATTTTGTCACGATTTTGGTCAAATTTTAATAAATTTATTTGAAATCAACTTGGATAATTTTGGAATTTGTTGAGTATTTTTGTTGTAGGATCTATATTTGAGTAAATTTAGATGAAAATATCTTCAATTTTTTGGATTGTGAAAAAATTTTAGTTGGAAGTGTCATATTTTAATAAATTTATTTGAAACCAACTTTGATTTTATTGGATTTTGTCGAGTATTTTTGTTGTAGGATCTATATTTGAGTAAATTTAGATGAAAATAACTTCAATTTTTTGGATTGTGAAAAAAAATTTAGTTGGAAGTGTCAAATTTTAATAAATTTATTTGAAACCTACTTCGATTTTTCTCGACTATGTTGAGTTTTTTTGATAGAGAAGCTTAATTTGAGTAATTTCAGTTGAAATAACTTCAATTTTTTGGATTTTGTCACTTTTTGTCAAATTTTAATAAATTTATTTGAAATCAACTTGGATAATTTTGGAATTTGTTGAGTATTTTTGTTGTAGGATCTATATTTGAGTAAATTTAGATGAAAATAACTTCAATTTTATGGATTGTGAAAAAAAATTTAGTTGGTAGTGTCAAATTTTAATAAATTTATTTGAAACCAACATCGATTTTTTGGATTTTCTTGAGTATTTTTGTTGTGGGATCTACAATTGAGTAAATTTAGATGAAAATAACTTCGATTTTTTGGATTTTGTCTCGATTTTTGTCAAATTTTAATAAATTTATTTGAAATCAACTTGGATAATTTTGGATTTTGTCGAGTATTTTTGGTGTAGGATCTATATTTGAGTAAATGTAGATGAAAATATCTTCAATTTTTAGGATTGTGAAAAAAATTTTAGTTGGAAGTGTCAAATTTTAATAAATTTATTTGAAATCAATTTGGATTATTTTGGATTTTGTTGACAATTTTTGTTGTAGGATCTATATTTGAGTAAATTTAGATGACAATAACTTCGATTTTTTGGATTTTGTCACGATTTTGGTCAAATTTTAATAAATTTATTTGAAATCAACTTGGATAATTTTTGAATTTGTTGAGTATTTTTGTTGTAGGATCTATATTTGAGTAAATTTAGATGAAAATATCTTCAATTTTTTGGATTGTGAAAAAATTTTAGTTGGAAGTGTCAAATTTTAATAAATTTATTTGAAACCAACTTTGATTTTTTGGATTTTCTTGAGTATTTTTGTTGTAGGATCTACAATTGAGTAAATTTAGATGAAAATAACTTCGATTTTTTGGATTTTGTCACGATTTTTGTCAAATTTTAATAAATTTATTTGAAATCAACTTGGATAATTTTGGATTTTGTCGAGTATTTTTGGTGTAGGATGTATATTTGAGTAAATTTAGATGAAAATAACGACAATTTTTTGGATTCTGAAAAAAAAATTTACTTGGAAGTGTCAAATTTTAATAAATTTATTTGAAATCAACTTCGATTTTATTGGATTTTGTCGGGTATTTTTGTTGTAGGATCTATATTTGAGTAAATTTAGATGAAAATAACTTCAATTTTTTGGATTGTGAAAAAAATTTAGTTGGAAGTGTCAAATTATAATAAATTTATTTGAAATCAACTTCGATTTTTTTTTATTTTGTCAAGTATTTTTGGTGTAGGATGTATATTTGAGTAAATTTAGATGACAATAACTTCGATTTTTTGGATTTTGTCACGATTTTGGTCAAATTTTAATAAATTTATTTGAAATCAACTTGGATAATTTTGGAATTTGTTGAGTATTTTGGTTGTAGGATCTATATTTGAGTAAATTTAGATGAAAATATCTTCAATTTTTTGGATAGTGAAAAAATTTTAGTTGGAAGTGTCAAATTTTAATAAATTTATTTGAAACCAACTTTGATTTTTTGGATTTTCTTGAGTATTTTTGTTGTAGGATCTACAATTGAGTAAATTTAGATGAAAATAACTTCAATTTTTTGGATTTTGTCACGATTTTTGTCAAATTTTAATAAATTTATTTGAAATCAACTTGGATAATTTTGGATTTTGTCGAGTATTTTTGGTGTAGGATGTATATTTGAGTAAATATAGATGAAAATAACGACAATTTTTTGGATTCTGAAAAAAAAATTTACTTGGAAGTGTCAAATTTTAATAAATTTATTTGAAATCAAATTCGATTTTTTTGATTTTCTTGAGTATTTTGGTTGTAGGATCTACAATTGAGTAAATTTAAATGAAAATAACTTCAATTTTTTGGATTTTGTCACGATTTTTGTCAAATTTTAATAAATTTATTTGAAATCAACTTGGATATTTTTAGAATTTGTTGAGTATTTTTGTTGTAGGATCTATATTTGAGTAAATTTAGTTGAAAATATCTTCAATTTTTAGGATTGTGAAAAAAATTTTAGTTGGAAGTGTCAAATTTTAATAAATTTATTTGAAATCAACTTCGATTTTATTGGATTTTGTCGAGTATTTTTGTTGTAGGATCTATATTTGAGTAAATTTAGATGAAAATAACTTCAATTTTTTGGATTTTGTCACGATTTTTGTCAAAATTTAATAAATTTATTTGAAATCAACTTGGATATTTTTAGAATTTGTTGAGTATTTTTGTTGTAGGATCTATATTTGAGTAAATTTAGTTGAAAATATCTTCAATTTTTAGGATTGTGAAAAAAATTTTAGTTGGAAGTGTCAAATTTTAATAAATTTATTTGAAACCTACTTCGATTTTTCTCGACTATGTTGAGTTTTTTTGATAGAGAAGCTTAATTTGAGTAATTTCAGTTGAAATAACTTCGATTTTTTGGATTTTGTCACGATTTTTGTCAAATTTTAATATATTTATTTGAAATCAACTTGGATAATTTTGGATTTTGTTGAGTATTTTTGGTGTAGGATCTATATTTGAGTAAATTTAGATGAAAATATCTTCAATTTTTAGGATTGTGAAAAAAATTTTAGTTGGAAGTGTCAAATTTTAATAAATTTATTTGAAATCAACTTCGATTTTATTGGATTTTGTCGAGTATTTTTGTTGTAGGATCTATATTTGAGTAAATTTAGATGAAAATAACTTCAATTTTTTGGATTTTGTCACGATTTTTGTCAAAATTTAATAAATTTATTTGAAATCAACTTGGATATTTTTAGAATTTGTTGAGTATTTTTGGTGTAGGATGTATATTTGAGTAAATTTAGATGAAAATAACGACAATTTTTTGGATTCTGAAAAAAAAATTTACTTGGAAGTGTCAAATTTTAATAAATTTATTTGAAATCAAATTCGATTTTTTTGATTTTCTTGAGTATTTTTGTTGTAGGATCTACAATTGAGTAAATTTAAATGAAAATAACTTCAATTTTTTGGATTTTGTCACGATTTTTGTCAAATTTTAATAAATTTATTTGAAATCAACTGGATATTTTTAGAATTTGTTGAGTATTTTTGTTGTAGGATCTATATTTGAGTAAATTTAGTTGAAAATATCTTCAATTTTTAGGATTGTGAAAAAAATTTTAGTTGGAAGTGTCAAATTTTAATAAATTTATTTGAAATCAACTTCGATTTTATTGGATTTTGTCGAGTATTTTTGTTGTAGGATCTATATTTGAGTAAATTTAGATGAAAATAACTTCAATTTTTTGGATTTTGTCACGATTTTTGTCAAAATTTAATAAATTTATTTGAAATCAACTTGGATATTTTTAGAATTTGTTGAGTATTTTTGTTGTAGGATCTATATTTGAGTAAATTTAGTTGAAAATATCTTCAATTTTTAGGATTGTGAAAAAAATTTTAGTTGGAAGTGTCAAATTTTAATAAATTAATTTGAAATCAACTTCGATTTTATTGGATTTTGTCGAGTATTTTTGTTGTAGGATCTATATTTGAGTAAATTTAGATGAAAATAACTTCAATTTTTTGGATTGTGAAAAAAAATTTAGTTGGAAGTGTCAAATTTTAATAAATTTATTTGAAACCTACTTCGATTTTTCTCGACTATGTTGAGTTTTTTTGATAGAGAAGCTTAATTTGAGTAATTTCAGTTGAAATAACTTCGATTTTTTGGATTTTGTCACGATTTTTGTCAAATTTTAATATATTTATTTGAAATCAACTTGGATAATTTTGGATTTTGTTGAGTATTTTTGGTGTAGGATCTATATTTGAGTAAATTTAGATGAAAATATCTTCAATTTTTAGGATTGTGAAAAAAATTTTAGTTGGAAGTGTCAAATTTTAATAAATTTATTTGAAATCAACTTCGATTTTATTGGATTTTGTCGAGTATTTTTGTTGTAGGATCTATATTTGAGTAAATTTAGATGAAAATAACTTCAATTTTTTGGATTTTGTCACGATTTTTGTCAAAATTTAATAAATTTATTTGAAATCAACTTGGATATTTTTAGAATTTGTTGAGTATTTTTGTTGTAGGATCTATATTTGAGTAAATTTAGTTGAAAATATCTTCAATTTTTAGGATTGTGAAAAAAATTTTAGTTGGAAGTGTCAAATTTTAATAAATTAATTTGAAATCAACTTCGATTTTATTGGATTTTGTCGAGTATTTTTGTTGTAGGATCTATATTTGAGTAAATTTAGATGAAAATAACTTCAATTTTTGGGATTGTGAAAAAAAATTTAGTTGGAAGTGTCAAATTTTAATAAATTTATTTGAAACCTACTTCGATTTTTCTCGACTATGTTGAGTTTTTTTGATAGAGAAGCTTAATTTGAGTAATTTCAGTTGAAATAACTTCGATTTTTTGGATTTTGTCACGATTTTTGTCAAATTTTAATATATTTATTTGAAATCAACTTGGATAATTTTGGATTTTGTTGAGTATTTTTGGTGTAGGATCTATATTTGAGTAAATTTAGATGAAAATATCTTCAATTTTTAGGATTGTGAAAAAAATTTTAGTTGGAAGTGTCAAATTTTAATAAATTTATTTGAAATCAACTTCGATTTTATTGGATTTTGTCGGGTATTTTTGTTGTAGGATCTATATTTGAGTAAATTTAGATGAAAATAACTTCAATTTTTTGGATTGTGAAAAATATTTTAGTTGAAGTGTCAAATTTTAATAAATTTATTTGAAATCAACTTCGATTTTTTGGATTTTCTTGAGTATTTTTGTTGTAGGATCAACAATTGAGTAAATTTAGATGAAAATAACTTCAATTTTTTGGATTGTGAAAAAAAATTTAGATGGAAGTGTCAAATTTTAATAAATTTATTTGAAATCAACTTCGATTTTTTTTTATTTTGTCAAGTATTTTTGGTGTAGGATGTATATTTGAGTAAATTTAGATGACAATAACTTCGATTTTTTGGATTTTGTCACGATTTTGGTCAAATTTTAATAAATTTATTTGAAATCAACTTGGATAATTTTGGAATTTGTTGAGTATTTTTGTTGTAGGATCTATATTTGAGTAAATTTAGATGAAAATATCTTCAATTTTTTGGATTGTGAAAAAATTTTAGTTGGAAGTGTCATATTTTAATAAATTTATTTGAAACCAACTTTGATTTTATTGGATTTTGTCGAGTATTTTTGTTGTAGGATCTATATTTGAGTAAATTTAGATGAAAATAACTTCAATTTTTTGGATTGTGAAAAAAAATTTAGTTGGAAGTGTCAAATTTTAATAAATTTATTTGAAACCTACTTCGATTTTTCTCGACTATGTTGAGTTTTTTTGATAGAGAAGCTTAATTTGAGTAATTTCAGTTGAAATAACATCAATTTTTTGGATTTTGTCA
Organism: Andrena praecox; assembly: GCA_963932275.1. Taxonomy (NCBI): domain Eukaryota; kingdom Metazoa; phylum Arthropoda; class Insecta; order Hymenoptera; family Andrenidae; genus Andrena; species Andrena praecox. Next base: position 657,577 of record CAWVQO010000467.1, read on the forward strand.
CTTTTTGTCAAATTTTAATAAATTTATTTGAAATCAACTTGGATAATTTTGGAATTTGTTGAGTATTTTTGTTGTAGGATCTATATTTGAGTAAATTTAGATGAAAATAACTTCAATTTTATGGATTGTGAAAAAAAATTTAGTTGGTAGTGTCAAATTTTAATAAATTTATTTGAAACCAACATCGATTTTTTGGATTTTCTTGAGTATTTTTGTTGTGGGATCTACAATTGAGTAAATTTAGATGAAAATAACTTCGATTTTTTGGATTTTGTCTCGATTTTTGTCAAATTTTAATAAATTTATTTGAAATCAACTTGGATAATTTTGGATTTTGTCGAGTATTTTTGGTGTAGGATCTATATTTGAGTAAATGTAGATGAAAATATCTTCAATTTTTAGGATTGTGAAAAAAATTTTAGTTGGAAGTGTCAAATTTTAATAAATTTATTTGAAATCAATTTGGATTATTTTGGATTTTGTTGACAATTTTTGTTGTAGGATCTATATTTGAGTAAATTTAGATGACAATAACTTCGATTTTTTGGATTTTGTCACGATTTTGGTCAAATTTTAATAAATTTATTTGAAATCAACTTGGATAATTTTTGAATTTGTTGAGTATTTTTGTTGTAGGATCTATATTTGAGTAAATTTAGATGAAAATATCTTCAATTTTTTGGATTGTGAAAAAATTTTAGTTGGAAGTGTCAAATTTTAATAAATTTATTTGAAACCAACTTTGATTTTTTGGATTTTCTTGAGTATTTTTGTTGTAGGATCTACAATTGAGTAAATTTAGATGAAAATAACTTCGATTTTTTGGATTTTGTCACGATTTTTGTCAAATTTTAATAAATTTATTTGAAATCAACTTGGATAATTTTGGATTTTGTCGAGTATTTTTGGTGTAGGATGTATATTTGAGTAAATTTAGATGAAAATAACGACAATTTTTTGGATTCTGAAAAAAAAATTTACTTGGAAGTGTCAAATTTTAATAAATTTATTTGAAATCAACTTCGATTTTATTGGATTTTGTCGGGTATTTTTGTTGTAGGATCTATATTTGAGTAAATTTAGATGAAAATAACTTCAATTTTTTGGATTGTGAAAAAAATTTAGTTGGAAGTGTCAAATTTTAATAAATTTATTTGAAATCAACTTCGATTTTTTTTTATTTTGTCAAGTATTTTTGGTGTAGGATGTATATTTGAGTAAATTTAGATGACAATAACTTCGATTTTTTGGATTTTGTCACGATTTTGGTCAAATTTTAATAAATTTATTTGAAATCAACTTGGATAATTTTGGAATTTGTTGAGTATTTTGGTTGTAGGATCTATATTTGAGTAAATTTAGATGAAAATATCTTCAATTTTTTGGATTGTGAAAAAATTTTAGTTGGAAGTGTCAAATTTTAATAAATTTATTTGAAACCAACTTTGATTTTTTGGATTTTCTTGAGTATTTTTGTTGTAGGATCTACAATTGAGTAAATTTAGATGAAAATAACTTCGATTTTTTGGATTTTGTCACGATTTTTGTCAAATTTTAATAAATTTATTTGAAATCAACTTGGATAATTTTGGATTTTGTCGAGTATTTTTGGTGTAGGATGTATATTTGAGTAAATTTAGATGAAAATAACGACAATTTTTTGGATTCTGAAAAAAAAATTTACTTGGAAGTGTCAAATTTTAATAAATTTATTTGAAATCAAATTCGATTTTTTTGATTTTCTTGAAAATTTTTGTTGTAGGATCTACAATTGAGTAAATTTAGATGAAAATAACTTCAATTTTTTGGATTGTGAAAAAAATTTAGTTGGAAGTGTCAAATTTTAATAAATTTATTTGAAACCTACTTCGATTTTTCTCGACTATGTTGAGTTTTTTTGATAGAGAAGCTTAATTTGAGTAATTTCAGTTGAAATAACTTCGATTTTTTGGTTTTTGTCACGATTTTTGTCAAATTTTAATATATTTATTTGAAATCAACTTGGATAATTTTGGATTTTGTTGAGTATTTTTGGTGTAGGATCTATATTTGAGTAAATTTAGATGAAAATATCTTCAATTTTTAGGATTGTGAAAAAAATTTTAGTTGGAAGTGTCAAATTTTAATAAATTTATTTGAAATCAACTTCGATTTTTTGGATTTTCTTGAGTATTTTTGTTGTAGGATCAACAATTGAGTAAATTTAGATGAAAATAACTTCAATTTTTTGGATTGTGAAAAAAAATTTAGTTGGAAGTGTCAAATTTTAATAAATTTATTTGAAACCTACTTCGATTTTTCTCGACTATGTTGAGTTTTTTTGATAGAGAAGCTTAATTTGAGTAATTTCAGTTGAAATAACTTCGATTTTTTGGATTTTGTCACGATTTTTGTCAAATTTTAATATATTTATTTGAAATCAACTTGGATAATTTTGGATTTTGTTGAGTATTTTTGGTGTAGGATCTATATTTGAGTAAATTTAGATGAAAATATCTTCAATTTTTAGGATTGTGAAAAAAATTTTAGTTGGAAGTGTCAAATTTTAATAAATTTATTTGAAATCAACTTCGATTTTATTGGATTTTGTCGGGTATTTTTGTTGTAGGATCTATATTTGAGTAAATTTAGATGAAAATAACTTCAATTTTTTGGATTGTGAAAAATATTTTAGTTGAAGTGTCAAATTTTAATAAATTTATTTGAAATCAACTTCGATTTTTTGGATTTTCTTGAGTATTTTTGTTGTAGGATCAACAATTGAGTAAATTTAGATGAAAATAACTTCAATTTTTTGGATTGTGAAAAAAAATTTAGATGGAAGTGTCAAATTTTAATAAATTTATTTGAAATCAACTTCGATTTTTTTTTATTTTGTCAAGTATTTTTGGTGTAGGATGTATATTTGAGTAAATTTAGATGACAATAACTTCGATTTTTTGGATTTTGTCACGATTTTGGTCAAATTTTAATAAATTTATTTGAAATCAACTTGGATAATTTTGGAATTTGTTGAGTATTTTTGTTGTAGGATCTATATTTGAGTAAATTTAGATGAAAATATCTTCAATTTTTTGGATTGTGAAAAAATTTTAGTTGGAAGTGTCATATTTTAATAAATTTATTTGAAACCAACTTTGATTTTATTGGATTTTGTCGAGTATTTTTGTTGTAGGATCTATATTTGAGTAAATTTAGATGAAAATAACTTCAATTTTTTGGATTGTGAAAAAAAATTTAGTTGGAAGTGTCAAATTTTAATAAATTTATTTGAAACCTACTTCGATTTTTCTCGACTATGTTGAGTTTTTTTGATAGAGAAGCTTAATTTGAGTAATTTCAGTTGAAATAACTTCAATTTTTTGGATTTTGTCACTTTTTGTCAAATTTTAATAAATTTATTTGAAATCAACTTGGATAATTTTGGAATTTGTTGAGTATTTTTGTTGTAGGATCTATATTTGAGTAAATTTAGATGAAAATAACTTCAATTTTATGGATTGTGAAAAAAAATTTAGTTGGTAGTGTCAAATTTTAATAAATTTATTTGAAACCAACATCGATTTTTTGGATTTTCTTGAGTATTTTTGTTGTGGGATCTACAATTGAGTAAATTTAGATGAAAATAACTTCGATTTTTTGGATTTTGTCTCGATTTTTGTCAAATTTTAATAAATTTATTTGAAACCAACTTTGATTTTATTGGATTTTGTCGAGTATTTTTGTTGTAGGATCTATATTTGAGTAAATTTAGATGAAAATAACTTCAATTTTTTGGATTGTGAAAAAAAATTTAGTTGGAAGTGTCAAATTTTAATAAATTTATTTGAAACCTACTTCGATTTTTCTCGACTATGTTGAGTTTTTTTGATAGAGAAGCTTAATTTGAGTAATTTCAGTTGAAATAACTTCAATTTTTTGGATTTTGTCACTTTTTGTCAAATTTTAATAAATTTATTTGAAATCAACTTGGATAATTTTGGAATTTGTTGAGTATTTTTGTTGTAGGATCTATATTTGAGTAAATTTAGATGAAAATAACTTCAATTTTATGGATTGTGAAAAAAAATTTAGTTGGTAGTGTCAAATTTTAATAAATTTATTTGACACCAACATCGATTTTTTGGATTTTCTTGAGTATTTTTGTTGTAGGATCTACAATTGAGTAAATTTAGATGAAAATAACTTCGATTTTTTGGATTTTGTCTCGATTTTTGTCAAATTTTAATAAATTTATTTGAAATCAACTTGGATAATTTTGGATTTTGTCGAGTATTTTTGGTGTAGGATCTATATTTGAGTAAATGTAGATGAAAATATCTTCAATTTTTAGGATTGTGAAAAAAATTTTAGTTGGAAGTGTCAAATTTTAATAAATTTATTTGAAATCAATTTGGATTATTTTGGATTTTGTTGACAATTTTTGTTGTAGGATCTATATTTGAGTAAATTTAGATGAAAATAACTTAAATTTTTAGGATTGTGAAAAAAATTTTAGTTGGAAGTGCCAAATTTTAATAAATTTATTTGAAACCAACTTCGATTTTTTGGATTTTCTTGAGTATTTTTGTTGTAGGATCTACAATTGAGTAAATTTAGATGAAAATAACTTCAATTTTATGGATTGTGAAAAAAAATTTAGTTGGAAGTGTCAAATTTTAATAAATTTATTTGAAACCAACTTTGATTTTTTGGATTTTCTTGAGTATTTTTGTTGTAGGATCTACAATTGAGTAAATTTAGATGAAAATAACTTCGATTTTTTGGATTTTGTCACGATTTTTGTCAAATTTTAATAAATTTATTTGAAATCAACTTGGATAATTTTGGATTTTGTCGAGTATTTTTGGTGTAGGATGTATATTTGAGTCATTTTAGATGAAAATAACGACAATTTTTTGGATTCTGAAAAAAAAATTTACTTGGAAGTGTCAAATTTTAATAAATTTATTTGAAATCAACTTCGATTTTATTGGATATTGTCGGGTATTTTTGTTGTAGGATCTATATTTGAGTAAATTTAGATGAAAATAACTTCAATTTTTTGGATTGTGAAAAATATTTTAGTTGAAGTGTCAAATTTTAATAAATTTATTTGAAATCAACTTCGATTTTTTGGATTTTCTTGAGTATTTTTGTTGTAGGATCAACAATTGAGTAAATTTAGATGAAAGTAACTTCAATTTTTTGGATTGTGAAAAAAAATTTAGATGGAAGTGTCAAATTTTAATAAATTTATTTGAAACCTACTTCGATTTTTCTCGACTATGTTGAGTTTTTTTGATAGAGAAGCTTAATTTGAGTAATTTCAGTTGAAATAACTTCGATTTTTTGGATTTTGTCACGATTTTTGTCAAATTTTAATATATTTATTTGAAATCCACTTGGATAATTTTGGATTTTGTTGAGTATTTTTGGTGTAGGATCTATATTTGAGTAAATTTAGATGAAAATATCTTCAATTTTTAGGATTGTGAAAAAAATTTTAGTTGGAAGTGTCAAATTTTAATAAATTTATTTGAAATCAACTTCGATTTTATTGGATTTTGTCGGGTATTTTTGTTGTAGGATCTATATTTGAGTAAATTTAGATGAAAATAACTTCAATTTTTTGGATTGTGAAAAATATTTTAGTTGAAGTGTCAAATTTTAATAAATTTATTTGAAATCAACTTCGATTTTTTGGATTTTCTTGAGTATTTTTGTTGTAGGATCAACAATTGAGTAAATTTAGATGAAAATAACTTCAATTTTTTGGATTGTGAAAAAAAATTTAGATGGAAGTGTCAAATTTTAATAAATTTATTTGAAATCAACTTCGATTTTTTTTTATTTTGTCAAGTATTTTTGTTGTAGGATGTATATTTGAGTAAATTTAGATGACAATAACTTCGATTTTTTGGATTTTGTCACGATTTTGGTCAAATTTTAATAAATTTATTTGAAATCAACTTGGATAATTTTGGAATTTGTTGAGTATTTTTGTTGTAGGATCTATATTTGAGTAAATTTAGATGAAAATATCTTCAATTTTTTGGATTGTGAAAAAATTTTAGTTGGAAGTGTCATATTTTAATAAATTTATTTGAAACCAACTTTGATTTTATTGGATTTTGTCGAGTATTTTTGTTGTAGGATCTATATTTGAGTAAATTTAGATGAAAATAACTTCAATTTTTTGGATTGTGAAAAAAAATTTAGTTGGAAGTGTCAAATTTTAATAAATTTATTTGAAACCTACTTCGATTTTTCTCGACTATGTTGAGTTTTTTTGATAGAGAAGCTTAATTTGAGTAATTTCAGTTGAAATAACTTCAATTTTTTGGATTTTGTCACTTTTTGTCAAATTTTAATAAATTTATTTGAAATCAACTTGGATAATTTTGGAATTTGTTGAGTATTTTTGTTGTAGGATCTATATTTGAGTAAATTTAGATGAAAATAACTTCAATTTTATGGATTGTGAAAAAAAATTTAGTTGGTAGTGTCAAATTTTAATAAATTTATTTGACACCAACATCGATTTTTTGGATTTTCTTGAGTATTTTTGTTGTAGGATCTACAATTGAGTAAATTTAGATGAAAATAACTTCGATTTTTTGGATTTTGTCTCGATTTTTGTCAAATTTTAATAAATTTATTTGAAATCAACTTGGATAATTTTGGATTTTGTCGAGTATTTTTGGTGTAGGATCTATATTTGAGTAAATGTAGATGAAAATATCTTCAATTTTTAGGATTGTGAAAAAAATTTTAGTTGGAAGTGTCAAATTTTAATAAATTTATTTGAAATCAATTTGGATTATTTTGGATTTTGTTGACAATTTTTGTTGTAGGATCTATATTTGAGTAAATTTAGATGAAAATAACTTAAATTTTTAGGATTGTGAAAAAAATTTTAGTTGGAAGTGCCAAATTTTAATAAATTTATTTGAAACCAACTTCGATTTTTTGGATTTTCTTGAGTATTTTTGTTGTAGGATCTACAATTGAGTAAATTTAGATGAAAATAACTTCAATTTTATGGATTGTGAAAAAAAATTTAGTTGGAAGTGTCAAATTTTAATAAATTTATTTGAAACCAACTTTGATTTTTTGGATTTTCTTGAGTATTTTTGTTGTAGGATCTACAATTGAGTAAATTTAGATGAAAATAACTTCGATTTTTTGGATTTTGTCACGATTTTTGTCAAATTTTAATAAATTTATTTGAAATCAACTTGGATAATTTTGGATTTTGTCGAGTATTTTTGGTGTAGGATGTATATTTGAGTCATTTTAGATGAAAATAACGACAATTTTTTGGATTCTGAAAAAAAAATTTACTTGGAAGTGTCAAATTTTAATAAATTTATTTGAAATCAACTTCGATTTTATTGGATATTGTCGGGTATTTTTGTTGTAGGATCTATATTTGAGTAAATTTAGATGAAAATAACTTCAATTTTTTGGATTGTGAAAAATATTTTAGTTGAAGTGTCAAATTTTAATAAATTTATTTGAAATCAACTTCGATTTTTTGGATTTTCTTGAGTATTTTTGTTGTAGGATCAACAATTGAGTAAATTTAGATGAAAGTAACTTCAATTTTTTGGATTGTGAAAAAAAATTTAGATGGAAGTGTCAAATTTTAATAAATTTATTTGAAACCTACTTCGATTTTTCTCGACTATGTTGAGTTTTTTTGATAGAGAAGCTTAATTTGAGTAATTTCAGTTGAAATAACTTCGATTTTTTGGATTTTGTCACGATTTTTGTCAAATTTTAATATATTTATTTGAAATCCACTTGGATAATTTTGGATTTTGTTGAGTATTTTTGGTGTAGGATCTATATTTGAGTAAATTTAGATGAAAATATCTTCAATTTTTAGGATTGTGAAAAAAATTTTAGTTGGAAGTGTCAAATTTTAATAAATTTATTTGAAATCAACTTCGATTTTATTGGATTTTGTCGGGTATTTTTGTTGTAGGATCTATATTTGAGTAAATTTAGATGAAAATAACTTCAATTTTTTGGATTGTGAAAAATATTTTAGTTGAAGTGTCAAATTTTAATAAATTTATTTGAAATCAACTTCGATTTTTTGGATTTTCTTGAGTATTTTTGTTGTAGGATCAACAATTGAGTAAATTTAGATGAAAATAACTTCAATTTTTTGGATTGTGAAAAAAAATTTAGATGGAAGTGTCAAATTTTAATAAATTTATTTGAAATCAACTTCGATTTTTTTTTATTTTGTCAAGTATTTTTGTTGTAGGATGTATATTTGAGTAAATTTAGATGACAATAACTTCGATTTTTTGGATTTTGTCACGATTTTGGTCAAATTTTAATAAATTTATTTGAAATCAACTTGGATAATTTTGGAATTTGTTGAGTATTTTTGTTGTAGGATCTATATTTGAGTAAATTTAGATGAAAATATCTTCAATTTTTTGGATTGTGAAAAAATTTTAGTTGGAAGTGTCATATTTTAATAAATTTATTTGAAACCAACTTTGATTTTATTGGATTTTGTCGAGTATTTTTGTTGTAGGATCTATATTTGAGTAAATTTAGATGAAAATAACTTCAATTTTTTGGATTGTGAAAAAAAATTTAGTTGGAAGTGTCAAATTTTAATAAATTTATTTGAAACCTACTTCGATTTTTCTCGACTATGTTGAGTTTTTTTGATAGAGAAGCTTAATTTGAGTAATTTCAGTTGAAATAACTTCAATTTTTTGGATTTTGTCACTTTTTGTCAAATTTTAATAAATTTATTTGAAATCAACTTGGATAATTTTGGAATTTGTTGAGTATTTTTGTTGTAGGATCTATATTTGAGTAAATTTAGATGAAAATAACTTCAATTTTATGGATTGTGAAAAAAAATTTAGTTGGTAGTGTCAAATTTTAATAAATTTATTTGAAACCAACATCGATTTTTTGGATTTTCTTGAGTATTTTTGTTGTGGGATCTACAATTGAGTAAATTTAGATGAAAATAACTTCGATTTTTTGGATTTTGTCTCGATTTTTGTCAAATTTTAATAAATTTATTTGAAATCAACTTGGATAATTTTGGATTTTGTCGAGTATTTTTGGTGTAGGATCTATATTTGAGTAAATGTAGATGAAAATATCTTCAATTTTTAGGATTGTGAAAAAAAATTTAGTTGGAAGTGTCAAATTTTAATAAATTTATTTGAAATCAATTTGGATTATTTTGGATTTTGTTGACAATTTTTGTTGTAGGATCTATATTTGAGTAAATTTAGATGACAATAACTTCGATTTTGTCACGATTTTGGTCAAATTTTAATAAATTTATTTGAAATCAACTTGGATAATTTTTGAATTTGTTGAGTATTTTTGTTGTAGGATCTATATTTGAGTAAATTTAGATGAAAATATCTTCAATTTTTTGGATTGTGAAAAAATTTTAGTTGGAAGTGTCAAATTTTAATAAATTTATTTGAAACCAACTTTGATTTTTTGGATTTTCTTGAGTATTTTTGTTGTAGGATCTACAATTGAGTAAATTTAGATGAAAATAACTTCGATTTTTTGGATTTTGTCACGATTTTTGTCAAATTTTAATAAATTTATTTGAAATCAACTTGGATAATTTTGGATTTTGTCGAGTATTTTTGGTGTAGGATGTATATTTGAGTAAATTTAGATGAAAATAACGACAATTTTTTGGATTCTGAAAAAAAAATTTACTTGGAAGTGTCAAATTTTAATAAATTTATTTGAAATCAACTTCGATTTTATTGGATTTTGTCGGGTATTTTTGTTGTAGGATCTATATTTGAGTAAATTTAGATGAAAATAACTTCAATTTTTTGGATTGTGAAAAAAATTTAGTTGGAAGTGTCAAATTTTAATAAATTTATTTGAAATCAACTTCGATTTTTTTTTATTTTGTCAAGTATTTTTGGTGTAGGATGTATATTTGAGTAAATTTAGATGACAATAACTTCGATTTTTTGGATTTTGTCACGATTTTGGTCAAATTTTAATAAATTTATTTGAAATCAACTTGGATAATTTTGGAATTTGTTGAGTATTTTGGTTGTAGGATCTATATTTGAGTAAATTTAGATGAAAATATCTTCAATTTTTTGGATTGTGAAAAAATTTTAGTTGGAAGTGTCAAATTTTAATAAATTTATTTGAAACCAACTTTGATTTTTTGGATTTTCTTGAGTATTTTTGTTGTAGGATCTACAATTGAGTAAATTTAGATGAAAATAACTTCGATTTTTTGGATTTTGTCACGATTTTTGTCAAATTTTAATAAATTTATTTGAAATCAACTTGGATAATTTTGGATTTTGTCGAGTATTTTTGGTGTAGGATGTATATTTGAGTAAATTTAGATGAAAATAACGACAATTTTTTGGATTCTGAAAAAAAAATTTACTTGGAAGTGTCAAATTTTAATAAATTTATTTGAAATCAAATTCGATTTTTTTGATTTTCTTGAAAATTTTTGTTGTAGGATCTACAATTGAGTAAATTTAGATGAAAATAACTTCAATTTTTTGGATTGTGAAAAAAATTTAGTTGGAAGTGTCAAATTTTAATAAATTTATTTGAAACCTACTTCGATTTTTCTCGACTATGTTGAGTTTTTTTGATAGAGAAGCTTAATTTGAGTAATTTCAGTTGAAATAACTTCGATTTTTTGGTTTTTGTCACGATTTTTGTCAAATTTTAATATATTTATTTGAAATCAACTTGGATAATTTTGGATTTTGTTGAGTATTTTTGGTGTAGGATCTATATTTGAGTAAATTTAGATGAAAATATCTTCAATTTTTAGGATTGTGAAAAAAATTTTAGTTGGAAGTGTCAAATTTTAATAAATTTATTTGAAATCAACTTCGATTTTTTGGATTTTCTTGAGTATTTTTGTTGTAGGATCAACAATTGAGTAAATTTAGATGAAAATAACTTCAATTTTTTGGATTGTGAAAAAAAATTTAGTTGGAAGTGTCAAATTTTAATAAATTTATTTGAAACCTACTTCGATTTTTCTCGACTATGTTGAGTTTTTTTGATAGAGAAGCTTAATTTGAGTAATTTCAGTTGAAATAACTTCGATTTTTTGGATTTTGTCACGATTTTTGTCAAATTTTAATATATTTATTTGAAATCAACTTGGATAATTTTGGATTTTGTTGAGTATTTTTGGTGTAGGATCTATATTTGAGTAAATTTAGATGAAAATATCTTCAATTTTTAGGATTGTGAAAAAAATTTTAGTTGGAAGTGTCAAATTTTAATAAATTTATTTGAAATCAACTTCGATTTTATTGGATTTTGTCGGGTATTTTTGTTGTAGGATCTATATTTGAGTAAATTTAGATGAAAATAACTTCAATTTTTTGGATTGTGAAAAATATTTTAGTTGAAGTGTCAAATTTTAATAAATTTATTTGAAATCAACTTCGATTTTTTGGATTTTCTTGAGTATTTTTGTTGTAGGATCAACAATTGAGTAAATTTAGATGAAAATAACTTCAATTTTTTGGATTGTGAAAAAAAATTTAGATGGAAGTGTCAAATTTTAATAAATTTATTTGAAATCAACTTCGATTTTTTTTTATTTTGTCAAGTATTTTTGGTGTAGGATGTATATTTGAGTAAATTTAGATGACAATAACTTCGATTTTTTGGATTTTGTCACGATTTTGGTCAAATTTTAATAAATTTATTTGAAATCAACTTGGATAATTTTGGAATTTGTTGAGTATTTTTGTTGTAGGATCTATATTTGAGTAAATTTAGATGAAAATATCTTCAATTTTTTGGATTGTGAAAAAATTTTAGTTGGAAGTGTCATATTTTAATAAATTTATTTGAAACCAACTTTGATTTTATTGGATTTTGTCGAGTATTTTTGTTGTAGGATCTATATTTGAGTAAATTTAGATGAAAATAACTTCAATTTTTTGGATTGTGAAAAAAAATTTAGTTGGAAGTGTCAAATTTTAATAAATTTATTTGAAACCTACTTCGATTTTTCTCGACTATGTTGAGTTTTTTTGATAGAGAAGCTTAATTTGAGTAATTTCAGTTGAAATAACTTCAATTTTTTGGATTTTGTCACTTTTTGTCAAATTTTAATAAATTTATTTGAAATCAACTTGGATAATTTTGGAATTTGTTGAGTATTTTTGTTGTAGGATCTATATTTGAGTAAATTTAGATGAAAATAACTTCAATTTTATGGATTGTGAAAAAAAATTTAGTTGGTAGTGTCAAATTTTAATAAATTTATTTGAAACCAACATCGATTTTTTGGATTTTCTTGAGTATTTTTGTTGTGGGATCTACAATTGAGTAAATTTAGATGAAAATAACTTCGATTTTTTGGATTTTGTCTCGATTTTTGTCAAATTTTAATAAATTTATTTGAAACCAACTTTGATTTTATTGGATTTTGTCGAGTATTTTTGTTGTAGGATCTATATTTGAGTAAATTTAGATGAAAATAACTTCAATTTTTTGGATTGTGAAAAAAAATTTAGTTGGAAGTGTCAAATTTTAATAAATTTATTTGAAACCTACTTCGATTTTTCTCGACTATGTTGAGTTTTTTTGATAGAGAAGCTTAATTTGAGTAATTTCAGTTGAAATAACTTCAATTTTTTGGATTTTGTCACTTTTTGTCAAATTTTAATAAATTTATTTGAAATCAACTTGGATAATTTTGGAATTTGTTGAGTATTTTTGTTGTAGGATCTATATTTGAGTAAATTTAGATGAAAATAACTTCAATTTTATGGATTGTGAAAAAAAATTTAGTTGGTAGTGTCAAATTTTAATAAATTTATTTGACACCAACATCGATTTTTTGGATTTTCTTGAGTATTTTTGTTGTAGGATCTACAATTGAGTAAATTTAGATGAAAATAACTTCGATTTTTTGGATTTTGTCTCGATTTTTGTCAAATTTTAATAAATTTATTTGAAATCAACTTGGATAATTTTGGATTTTGTCGAGTATTTTTGGTGTAGGATCTATATTTGAGTAAATGTAGATGAAAATATCTTCAATTTTTAGGATTGTGAAAAAAATTTTAGTTGGAAGTGTCAAATTTTAATAAATTTATTTGAAATCAATTTGGATTATTTTGGATTTTGTTGACAATTTTTGTTGTAGGATCTATATTTGAGTAAATTTAGATGAAAATAACTTAAATTTTTAGGATTGTGAAAAAAATTTTAGTTGGAAGTGCCAAATTTTAATAAATTTATTTGAAACCAACTTCGATTTTTTGGATTTTCTTGAGTATTTTTGTTGTAGGATCTACAATTGAGTAAATTTAGATGAAAATAACTTCAATTTTATGGATTGTGAAAAAAAATTTAGTTGGAAGTGTCAAATTTTAATAAATTTATTTGAAACCAACTTTGATTTTTTGGATTTTCTTGAGTATTTTTGTTGTAGGATCTACAATTGAGTAAATTTAGATGAAAATAACTTCGATTTTTTGGATTTTGTCACGATTTTTGTCAAATTTTAATAAATTTATTTGAAATCAACTTGGATAATTTTGGATTTTGTCGAGTATTTTTGGTGTAGGATGTATATTTGAGTCATTTTAGATGAAAATAACGACAATTTTTTGGATTCTGAAAAAAAAATTTACTTGGAAGTGTCAAATTTTAATAAATTTATTTGAAATCAACTTCGATTTTATTGGATATTGTCGGGTATTTTTGTTGTAGGATCTATATTTGAGTAAATTTAGATGAAAATAACTTCAATTTTTTGGATTGTGAAAAATATTTTAGTTGAAGTGTCAAATTTTAATAAATTTATTTGAAATCAACTTCGATTTTTTGGATTTTCTTGAGTATTTTTGTTGTAGGATCAACAATTGAGTAAATTTAGATGAAAGTAACTTCAATTTTTTGGATTGTGAAAAAAAATTTAGATGGAAGTGTCAAATTTTAATAAATTTATTTGAAACCTACTTCGATTTTTCTCGACTATGTTGAGTTTTTTTGATAGAGAAGCTTAATTTGAGTAATTTCAGTTGAAATAACTTCGATTTTTTGGATTTTGTCACGATTTTTGTCAAATTTTAATATATTTATTTGAAATCCACTTGGATAATTTTGGATTTTGTTGAGTATTTTTGGTGTAGGATCTATATTTGAGTAAATTTAGATGAAAATATCTTCAATTTTTAGGATTGTGAAAAAAATTTTAGTTGGAAGTGTCAAATTTTAATAAATTTATTTGAAATCAACTTCGATTTTATTGGATTTTGTCGGGTATTTTTGTTGTAGGATCTATATTTGAGTAAATTTAGATGAAAATAACTTCAATTTTTTGGATTGTGAAAAATATTTTAGTTGAAGTGTCAAATTTTAATAAATTTATTTGAAATCAACTTCGATTTTTTGGATTTTCTTGAGTATTTTTGTTGTAGGATCAACAATTGAGTAAATTTAGATGAAAATAACTTCAATTTTTTGGATTGTGAAAAAAAATTTAGATGGAAGTGTCAAATTTTAATAAATTTATTTGAAATCAACTTCGATTTTTTTTTATTTTGTCAAGTATTTTTGGTGTAGGATGTATATTTGAGTAAATTTAGATGACAATAACTTCGATTTTTTGGATTTTGTCACGATTTTGGTCAAATTTTAATAAATTTATTTGAAATCAACTTGGATAATTTTGGAATTTGTTGAGTATTTTTGTTGTAGGATCTATATTTGAGTAAATTTAGATGAAAATATCTTCAATTTTTTGGATTGTGAAAAAATTTTAGTTGGAAGTGTCATATTTTAATAAATTTATTTGAAACCAACTTTGATTTTATTGGATTTTGTCGAGTATTTTTGTTGTAGGATCTATATTTGAGTAAATTTAGATGAAAATAACTTCAATTTTTTGGATTGTGAAAAAAAATTTAGTTGGAAGTGTCAAATTTTAATAAATTTATTTGAAACCTACTTCGATTTTTCTCGACTATGTTGAGTTTTTTTGATAGAGAAGCTTAATTTGAGTAATTTCAGTTGAAATAACTTCAATTTTTTGGATTTTGTCACTTTTTGTCAAATTTTAATAAATTTATTTGAAATCAACTTGGATAATTTTGGAATTTGTTGAGTATTTTTGTTGTAGGATCTATATTTGAGTAAATTTAGATGAAAATAACTTCAATTTTATGGATTGTGAAAAAAAATTTAGTTGGTAGTGTCAAATTTTAATAAATTTATTTGAAACCAACATCGATTTTTTGGATTTTCTTGAGTATTTTTGTTGTGGGATCTACAATTGAGTAAATTTAGATGAAAATAACTTCGATTTTTTGGATTTTGTCTCGATTTTTGTCAAATTTTAATAAATTTATTTGAAATCAACTTGGATAATTTTGGATTTTGTCGAGTATTTTTGGTGTAGGATCTATATTTGAGTAAATGTAGATGAAAATATCTTCAATTTTTAGGATTGTGAAAAAAATTTTAGTTGGAAGTGTCAAATTTTAATAAATTTATTTGAAATCAATTTGGATTATTTTGGATTTTGTTGACAATTTTTGTTGTAGGATCTATATTTGAGTAAATTTAGATGACAATAACTTCGATTTTTTGGATTTTGTCACGATTTTGGTCAAATTTTAATAAATTTATTTGAAATCAACTTGGATAATTTTTGAATTTGTTGAGTATTTTTGTTGTAGGATCTATATTTGAGTAAATTTAGATGAAAATATCTTCAATTTTTTGGATTGTGAAAAAATTTTAGTTGGAAGTGTCAAATTTTAATAAATTTATTTGAAACCAACTTTGATTTTTTGGATTTTCTTGAGTATTTTTGTTGTAGGATCTACAATTGAGTAAATTTAGATGAAAATAACTTCGATTTTTTGGATTTTGTCACGATTTTTGTCAAATTTTAATAAATTTATTTGAAATCAACTTGGATAATTTTGGATTTTGTCGAGTATTTTTGGTGTAGGATGTATATTTGAGTAAATTTAGATGAAAATAACGACAATTTTTTGGATTCTGAAAAAAAAATTTACTTGGAAGTGTCAAATTTTAATAAATTTATTTGAAATCAACTTCGATTTTATTGGATTTTGTCGGGTATTTTTGTTGTAGGATCTATATTTGAGTAAATTTAGATGAAAATAACTTCAATTTTTTGGATTGTGAAAAAAATTTTAGTTGGAAGTGTCAAATTTTAATAAATTTATTTGAAATCAATTTGGATTATTTTGGATTTTGTTGACAATTTTTGTTGTAGGATCTATATTTGAGTAAATTTAGATGAAAATAACTTAAATTTTTAGGATTGTGAAAAAAATTTTAGTTGGAAGTGCCAAATTTTAATAAATTTATTTGAAACCAACTTCGATTTTTTGGATTTTCTTGAGTATTTTTGTTGTAGGATCTACAATTGAGTAAATTTAGATGAAAATAACTTCAATTTTATGGATTGTGAAAAAAAATTTAGTTGGAAGTGTCAAATTTTAATAAATTTATTTGAAACCAACTTTGATTTTTTGGATTTTCTTGAGTATTTTTGTTGTAGGATCTACAATTGAGTAAATTTAGATGAAAATAACTTCGATTTTTTGGATTTTGTCACGATTTTTGTCAAATTTTAATAAATTTATTTGAAATCAACTTGGATAATTTTGGATTTTGTCGAGTATTTTTGGTGTAGGATGTATATTTGAGTCATTTTAGATGAAAATAACGACAATTTTTTGGATTCTGAAAAAAAAATTTACTTGGAAGTGTCAAATTTTAATAAATTTATTTGAAATCAACTTCGATTTTATTGGATATTGTCGGGTATTTTTGTTGTAGGATCTATATTTGAGTAAATTTAGATGAAAATAACTTCAATTTTTTGGATTGTGAAAAATATTTTAGTTGAAGTGTCAAATTTTAATAAATTTATTTGAAATCAACTTCGATTTTTTGGATTTTCTTGAGTATTTTTGTTGTAGGATCAACAATTGAGTAAATTTAGATGAAAGTAACTTCAATTTTTTGGATTGTGAAAAAAAATTTAGATGGAAGTGTCAAATTTTAATAAATTTATTTGAAACCTACTTCGATTTTTCTCGACTATGTTGAGTTTTTTTGATAGAGAAGCTTAATTTGAGTAATTTCAGTTGAAATAACTTCGATTTTTTGGATTTTGTCACGATTTTTGTCAAATTTTAATATATTTATTTGAAATCCACTTGGATAATTTTGGATTTTGTTGAGTATTTTTGGTGTAGGATCTATATTTGAGTAAATTTAGATGAAAATATCTTCAATTTTTAGGATTGTGAAAAAAATTTTAGTTGGAAGTGTCAAATTTTAATAAATTTATTTGAAATCAACTTCGATTTTATTGGATTTTGTCGGGTATTTTTGTTGTAGGATCTATATTTGAGTAAATTTAGATGAAAATAACTTCAATTTTTTGGATTGTGAAAAATATTTTAGTTGAAGTGTCAAATTTTAATAAATTTATTTGAAATCAACTTCGATTTTTTGGATTTTCTTGAGTATTTTTGTTGTAGGATCAACAATTGAGTAAATTTAGATGAAAATAACTTCAATTTTTTGGATTGTGAAAAAAAATTTAGATGGAAGTGTCAAATTTTAATAAATTTATTTGAAATCAACTTCGATTTTTTTTTATTTTGTCAAGTATTTTTGGTGTAGGATGTATATTTGAGTAAATTTAGATGACAATAACTTCGATTTTTTGGATTTTGTCACGATTTTGGTCAAATTTTAATAAATTTATTTGAAATCAACTTGGATAATTTTGGAATTTGTTGAGTATTTTTGTTGTAGGATCTATATTTGAGTAAATTTAGATGAAAATATCTTCAATTTTTTGGATTGTGAAAAAATTTTAGTTGGAAGTGTCATATTTTAATAAATTTATTTGAAACCAACTTTGATTTTATTGGATTTTGTCGAGTATTTTTGTTGTAGGATCTATATTTGAGTAAATTTAGATGAAAATAACTTCAATTTTTTGGATTGTGAAAAAAAATTTAGTTGGAAGTGTCAAATTTTAATAAATTTATTTGAAACCTACTTCGATTTTTCTCGACTATGTTGAGTTTTTTTGATAGAGAAGCTTAATTTGAGTAATTTCAGTTGAAATAACTTCAATTTTTTGGATTTTGTCACTTTTTGTCAAATTTTAATAAATTTATTTGAAATCAACTTGGATAATTTTGGAATTTGTTGAGTATTTTTGTTGTAGGATCTATATTTGAGTAAATTTAGATGAAAATAACTTCAATTTTATGGATTGTGAAAAAAAATTTAGTTGGTAGTGTCAAATTTTAATAAATTTATTTGAAACCAACATCGATTTTTTGGATTTTCTTGAGTATTTTTGTTGTGGGATCTACAATTGAGTAAATTTAGATGAAAATAACTTCGATTTTTTGGATTTTGTCTCGATTTTTGTCAAATTTTAATAAATTTATTTGAAATCAACTTGGATAATTTTGGATTTTGTCGAGTATTTTTGGTGTAGGATCTATATTTGAGTAAATGTAGATGAAAATATCTTCAATTTTTAGGATTGTGAAAAAAATTTTAGTTGGAAGTGTCAAATTTTAATAAATTTATTTGAAATCAATTTGGATTATTTTGGATTTTGTTGACAATTTTTGTTGTAGGATCTATATTTGAGTAAATTTAGATGACAATAACTTCGATTTTTTGGATTTTGTCACGATTTTGGTCAAATTTTAATAAATTTATTTGAAATCAACTTGGATAATTTTTGAATTTGTTGAGTATTTTTGTTGTAGGATCTATATTTGAGTAAATTTAGATGAAAATATCTTCAATTTTTTGGATTGTGAAAAAATTTTAGTTGGAAGTGTCAAATTTTAATAAATTTATTTGAAACCAACTTTGATTTTTTGGATTTTCTTGAGTATTTTTGTTGTAGGATCTACAATTGAGTAAATTTAGATGAAAATAACTTCGATTTTTTGGATTTTGTCACGATTTTTGTCAAATTTTAATAAATTTATTTGAAATCAACTTGGATAATTTTGGATTTTGTCGAGTATTTTTGGTGTAGGATGTATATTTGAGTAAATTTAGATGAAAATAACGACAATTTTTTGGATTCTGAAAAAAAAATTTACTTGGAAGTGTCAAATTTTAATAAATTTATTTGAAATCAACTTCGATTTTATTGGATTTTGTCGGGTATTTTTGTTGTAGGATCTATATTTGAGTAAATTTAGATGAAAATAACTTCAATTTTTTGGATTGTGAAAAAAATTTAGTTGGAAGTGTCAAATTTTAATAAATTTATTTGAAATCAACTTCGATTTTTTTTTATTTTGTCAAGTATTTTTGGTGTAGGATGTATATTTGAGTAAATTTAGATGACAATAACTTCGATTTTTTGGATTTTGTCACGATTTTGGTCAAATTTTAATAAATTTATTTGAAATCAACTTGGATAATTTTGGAATTTGTTGAGTATTTTGGTTGTAGGATCTATATTTGAGTAAATTTAGATGAAAATATCTTCAATTTTTTGGATTGTGAAAAAATTTTAGTTGGAAGTGTCAAATTTTAATAAATTTATTTGAAACCAACTTTGATTTTTTGGATTTTCTTGAGTATTTTTGTTGTAGGATCTACAATTGAGTAAATTTAGATGAAAATAACTTCGATTTTTTGGATTTTGTCACGATTTTTGTCAAATTTTAATAAATTTATTTGAAATCAACTTGGATAATTTTGGATTTTGTCGAGTATTTTTGGTGTAGGATGTATATTTGAGTAAATTTAGATGAAAATAACGACAATTTTTTGGATTCTGAAAAAAAAATTTACTTGGAAGTGTCAAATTTTAATAAATTTATTTGAAATCAAATTCGATTTTTTTGATTTTCTTGAAAATTTTTGTTGTAGGATCTATATTTGAGTAAATTTAGATGAAAATAACTTAAATTTTTAGGATTGTGAAAAAAATTTTAGTTGGAAGTGCCAAATTTTAATAAATTTATTTGAAACCAACTTCGATTTTTTGGATTTTCTTGAGTATTTTTGTTGTAGGATCTACAATTGAGTAAATTTAGATGAAAATAACTTCGATTTTTTGGATTTTGTCACGATTTTTGTCAAATTTTAATAAATTTATTTGAAATCAACTTGGATAATTTTGGAATTTGTTGAGTATTTTTGTTGTAGGATGTATATTTGAGTAAATTTAGATGAAAATAACGACAATTTTTTGGATTGTGAAAAAAATTTTAGTTGGAAGTGTCAAATTTTAATAAATTTATTTGAAACCAACTTTGATTTTTTGGATTTTCTTGAGTATTTTTGTTGTAGGATCTACAATTGAGTAAATTTAGATGAAAATAACTTCGATTTTTTGGATTTTGTCACGATTTTTGTCAAATTTTAATAAATTTATTTGAAATCAACTTGGATAATTTTGGATTTTGTCGAGTATTTTTGGTGTAGGATGTATATTTGAGTAAATTTAGATGAAAATAACGACAATTTTTTGGATTCTGAAAAAAAAATTTACTTGGAAGTGTCAAATTTTAATAAATTTATTTGAAATCAAATTCGATTTTTTTGATTTTCTTGAAAATTTTTGTTGTAGGATCTACAATTGAGTAAATTTAGATGAAAATAACTTCAATTTTTTGGATTGTGAAAAAAATTTAGTTGGAAGTGTCAAATTTTAATAAATTTATTTGAAACCTACTTCGATTTTTCTCGACTATGTTGAGTTTTTTTGATAGAGAAGCTTAATTTGAGTAATTTCAGTTGAAATAACTTCGATTTTTTGGATTTTGTCACGATTTTTGTCAAATTTTAATATATTTATTTGAAATCAACTTGGATAATTTTGGATTTTGTTGAGTATTTTTGGTGTAGGATCTATATTTGAGTAAATTTAGATGAAAATATCTTCAATTTTTAGGATTGTGAAAAAAATTTTAGTTGGAAGTGTCAAATTTTAATAAATTTATTTGAAATCAACTTCGATTTTATTGGATTTTGTCGGGTATTTTTTTGTAGGATCTATATTTGAGTAAATTTAGATGAAAATATCTTCAATTTTTTGGATTGTGAAAAAATTTTAGTTGGAAGTGTCAAATTTTAATAAATTTATTTGAAACCAACTTTGATTTTTTGGATTTTCTTGAGTATTTTTGTTGTAGGATCTACAATTGAGTAAATTTAGATGAAAATAACTTCAATTTTATGGATTGTGAAAAAAAATTTAGTTGGAAGTGTCAAATTTTAATAAATTTATTTGAAATCAATTTGGATTATTTTGGATTTTGTTGACAATTTTTGTTGTAGGATCTATATTTGAGTAAATTTAGATGAAAATAACTTCAATTTTATGGATTGTGAAAAAAAATTTAGTTGGAAGTGTCAAATTTTAATAAATTTATTTGAAACCTACTTCGATTTTTCTCGACTATGTTGAGTTTTTTTGATAGAGCAGCTTAATTTGAGTAATTTCAGTTGAAATAACTTCGATTTTTTGGATTTTGTCACGATTTTTGTCAAATTTTAATAAATTTATTTGAAATCAACTTGGATAATTTTGGAATTTGTTGAGGATTTTTGTTGTAGGATCTATATTTGAGTAAATTTAGATGAAAATAACTTCAATTTTTTGGATTTTGTCACGATTTTTGTCAAAATTTAATAAATTTATTTGAAATCAACTTGGATAATTTTAGAATTTGTTGAGTATTTTTGTTGTAGGATCTATATTTGATTAAATTTAGTTGAAAATATCTTCAATTTTTAGGATTGTGAAAAAAATTTTAGTTGGAAGTGTCAAATTTTAATAAATTTATTTGAAATCAACTTCGATTTTATTGGATTTTGTCGAGTATTTTTGTTGTAGGATCTATATTTGAGTAAATTTAGATGAAAATAACTTCAATTTTTTGGATTGTGAAAAATATTTTAGTTGAATTGTCAAATTTTAATAAATTTATTTGAAATCAACTTCGATTTTTTTTTATTTTGTCAAGTATTTTTGGTGTAGGATGTATATTTGAGTAAATTTAGATGACAATAACTTCGATTTTTTGGATTGTGAAAAAAAATTTAGATGGAAGTGTCAAATTTTAATAAATTTATTTGAAATCAACTTCGATTTTTTTTTATTTTGTCAAGTATTTTTGGTGTAGGATGTATATTTGAGTAAATTTAGATGACAATAACTTCGATTTTTTGGATTTTGTCACGATTTTGGTCAAATTTTAATAAATTTATTTGAAATCAACTTGGATAATTTTGGAATTTGTTGAGTATTTTTGTTGTAGGATCTATATTTGAGTAAATTTAGATGAAAATATCTTCAATTTTTTGGATTGTGAAAAAATTTTAGTTGGAAGTGTCAAATTTTAATAAATTTATTTGAAACCTACTTCGATTTTTCTCGACTATGTTGAGTTTTTTTGATAGAGAAGCTTAATTTGAGTAATTTCAGTTGAAATAACTTCGATTTTTTGGATTTTGTCACTTTTTATGTCAAATTTTAATATATTTATTTGAAATCAACTTGGATAATTTTGGATTTTGTTGAGTATTTTTGGTGTTGGATCTATATTTGAGTAAATTTAGATGAAAATATCTTCAATTTTTAGGATTGTGAAAAAAATTTTAGTTGGAAGTGTCAAATTTTAATAAATTTATTTGAAATCAACTTCGATTTTATTGGATTTTGTCGGGTATTTTTGTTGTAGGATCTATATTTGAGTAAATTTAGATGAGAATAACTTCAATTTTTTGGATTGTGAAAAATATTTTAGTTGAAGTGTCAAATTTTAATAAATTTATTTGAAATCAACTTCGATTTTTTGGATTTTCTTGAGTATTTTTGTTGTAGGATCAACAATTGAGTAAATTTAGATGAAAATAACTTCAATTTTTTGGATTGTGAAAAAAAATTTAGATGGAAGTGTCAAATTTTAATAAATTTATTTGAAATCAACTTTGATTTTTTTTTATTTTGTCAAGTATTTTTGGTGTAGGATGTATATTTGAGTAAATTTAGATGACAATAACTTCGATTTTTTGGATTTTGTCACGATTTTGGTCAAATTTTATGAAATTTATTTGAAATCAACTTGGATAATTTTGGAATTTGTTGAGTATTTTTGTTGTAGGATCTATATTTGAGTAAATTTAGATGAAAATATCTTCAATTTTTTGGATTGTGAAAAAATTTTAGTTGGAAGTGTCAAATTTTAATAAATTTATTTGAAACCAACTTTGATTTTTTGGATTTTCTTGAGTATTTTTGTTGTAGGATCTACAATTGAGTAAATTTAGATGAAAATAACTTCAATTTTATGGATTCTGAAAAAAAATTTAGTTGGAAGTGTCAAATTTTAATAAATTTATTTGAAATCAATTTGGATTATTTTGGATTTTGTTGACAATTTTTGTTGTAGGATCTATATTTGAGTAAATTTAGATGAAAATAACTTAAATTTTTAGGATTGTGAAAAAAATTTTAGTTGGAAGTGCCAAATTTTAATAAATTTATTTGAAACCAACTTCGATTTTTTGGATTTTCTTGAGTATTTTTGTTGTAGGATCTACAATTGAGTAAATTTAGATGAAAATAACTTCAATTTTATGGATTGTGAAAAAAAATTTAGTTGGAAGTGTCAAATTTTAATAAATTTATTTGAAATCAATTTGGATTATTTTGGATTTTGTTGACAATTTTTGTTGTAGGATCTATATTTGAGTAAATTTAGATGAAAATAACTTAAATTTCTAGGATTGTGAAAAAAATTTTAGTTGGAAGTGCCAAATTTTAATAAATTTATTTGAAACCAACTTCGATTTTTTGGATTTTCTTGAGTATTTTTGTTGTAGGATCTACAATTGAGTAAATTTAGATGAAAATAACTTCAATTTTATGGATTGTGAAAAAAAATTTAGTTGAAGTGTCAAATTTTAATAAATTTATTTGAAATCAACTTCGATTTTTTGGATTTTCTTGAGTATTTTTGTTGTAGGATCAACAATTGAGTAAATTTAGATGAAAATAACTTCAATTTTTTGGATTGTGAAAAAAAATTTAGATGGAAGTGTCAAATTTTAATAAATTTATTTGAAATCAACTTCGATTTTTTTTTATTTTGTCAAGTATTTTTGGTGTAGGATGTATATTTGAGTAAATTTAGATGACAATAACTTCGATTTTTTGGATTTTGTCACGATTTTGGTCAAATTTTAATAAATTTATTTGAAATCAACTTGGATAATTTTGGAATTTGTTGAGTATTTTTGTTGTAGGATCTATATTTGAGTAAATTTAGATGAAAATATCTTCAATTTTTTGGATTGTGAAAAAATTTTAGTTGGAAGTGTCAAATTTTAATAAATTTATTTGAAACCAACTTTGATTTTTTGGATTTTCTTGAGTATTTTTGTTGTAGGATCTACAATTGAGTAAATTTAGATGAAAATAACTTCGATTTTTTGGATTTTGTCACGATTTTTGTCAAATTTTAATAATTTTATTTGAAATCAACTTGGATAATTTTGGATTTTGTCGAGTATTTTTGGTGTAGGATGTATATTTGAGTAAATTTAGATGAAAATAACGACAATTTTTTGGATTCTGAAAAAAAAATTTACTTGGAAGTGTCAAATTTTAATAAATTTATTTGAAATCAAATTCGATTTTTTTGATTTTCTTGAAAATTTTTGTTGTAGGATCTACAATTGAGTAAATTTAGATGAAAATAACTTCAATTTTTTGGATTGTGAAAAAAATTTAGTTGGAAGTGTCAAATTTTAATAAATTTATTTGAAACCTACTTCGATTTTTCTCGACTATGTTGAGTTTTTTTGATAGAGAAGCTTAATTTGAGTAATTTCAGTTGAAATAACTTCGATTTTTTGGATTTTGTCACTTTTTATGTCAAATTTTAATATATTTATTTGAAATCAACTTGGATAATTTTGGATTTTGTTGAGTATTTTTGGTGTTGGATCTATATTTGAGTAAATTTAGATGAAAATATCTTCAATTTTTAGGATTGTGAAAAAAATTTTAGTTGGAAGTGTCAAATTTTAATAAATTTATTTGAAATCAACTTCGATTTTATTGGATTTTGTCGGGTATTTTTGTTGTAGGATCTATATTTGAGTAAATTTAGATGAGAATAACTTCAATTTTTTGGATTGTGAAAAATATTTTAGTTGAAGTGTCAAATTTTAATAAATTTATTTGAAATCAACTTCGATTTTTTGGATTTTCTTGAGTATTTTTGTTGTAGGATCAACAATTGAGTAAATTTAGATGAAAATAACTTCAATTTTTTGGATTGTGAAAAAAAATTTAGATGGAAGTGTCAAATTTTAATAAATTTATTTGAAATCAACTTTGATTTTTTTTTATTTTGTCAAGTATTTTTGGTGTAGGATGTATATTTGAGTAAATTTAGATGACAATAACTTCGATTTTTTGGATTTTGTCACGATTTTGGTCAAATTTTAAGAAATTTATTTGAAATCAACTTGGATAATTTTGGAATTTGTTGAGTATATTTGTTGTAGGATCTATATTTGAGTAAATTTAGATGAAAATATCTTCAATTTTTTGGATTGTGAAAAAATTTTAGTTGGAAGTGTCAAATTTTAATAAATTTATTTGAAACCAACTTTGATTTTTTGGATTTTCTTGAGTATTTTTGTTGTAGGATCTACAATTGAGTAAATTTAGATGAAAATAACTTCGATTTTTTGGATTTTGTCACGATTTTTGTCAAATTTTAATAAATTTATTTGAAATCAACTTGGATAATTTTGGATTTTGTCGAGTATTTTTGGTGTAGGATGTATATTTGAGTAAATTTAGATGAAAATAACGACAATTTTTTGGATTCTGAAAAAAAAATTTACTTGGAAGTGTCAAATTTTAATAAATTTATTTGAAATCAAATTCGATTTTTTTGATTTTCTTGAAAATTTTTGTTGTAGGATCTACAATTGAGTAAATTTAGATGAAAATAACTTCAATTTTTTGGATTGTGAAAAAAATTTAGTTGGAAGTGTCAAATTTTAATAAATTTATTTGAAACCTACTTCGATTTTTCTCGACTATGTTGAGTTTTTTTGATAGAGAAGCTTAATTTGAGTAATTTCAGTTGAAATAACTTCGATTTTTTGGATTTTGTCACGATTTTTGTCAAATTTTAATATTTTTATTTGAAATCAACTTGGATAATTTTGGATTTTGTTGAGTATTTTTGGTGTAGGATCTATATTTGAGTAAATTTAGATGAAAATATCTTCAATTTTTAGGATTGTGAAAAAAAATTTAGTTGGAAGTGTCAAATTTTAATAAATTTATTTGAAATCAACTTCGAATTTATTGGATTTTGTCGGGTATTTTTGTTGTAGGATCTATATTTGAGTAAATTTAGATGAAAATAACTTCAATTTTTTGGATTGTGAAAAATATTTTAGTTGAAGTGTCAAATTTTAATAAATTTATTGAAATCAACTTCGATTTTTTGGATTTTCTTGAGTATTTTTGTTGTAGGATCAACAATTGAGTAAATTTAGATGAAAATAACTTCAATTTTTTGGATTGTGAAAAAAAATTTAGATGGAAGTGTCAAATTTTAATAAATTTATTTGAAATCAACTTCGATTTTTTTTTATTTTGTCAAGTATTTTTGGTGTAGGATGTATATTTGAGTAAATTTAGATGACAATAACTTCGATTTTTTGGATTTTGTCACGATTTTGGTCAAATTTTAATAAATTTATTTGAAATCAACTTGGATAATTTTGAATTTGTTGAGTATTTTTGTTGTAGGATCTATATTTGAGTAAATTTAGATGAAAATATCTTCAATTTTTTGGATTGTGAAAAAATTTTAGTTGGAAGTGTCAAATTTTAATAAATTTATTTGAAACCAACTTTGATTTTTTGGATTTTCTTGAGTATTTTTGTTGTAGGATCTACAATTGAGTAAATTTAGATGAAAATAACTTCAATTTTATGGATTGTGAAAAAAAATTTAGTTGGAAGTGTCAAATTTTAATAAATTTATTTTAAATCAATTTGGATTATTTTGGATTTTGTTGACAATTTTTGTTGTAGGATCTATATTTGAGTAAATTTAGATGAAAATAACTTAAATTTTTAGGATTGTGAAAAAAATTTTAGTTGGAAGTGCCAAATTTTAATAAATTTATTTGAAACCAACTTCGATTTTTTGGATTTTCTTGAGTATTTTTGTTGTAGGATCTACAATTGAGTAAATTTAGATGAAAATAACTTCAATTTTATGGATTGTGAAAAAAAATTTAGTTGGAAGTGTCAAATTTTAATAAATTTATTTGAAACCTACTTCGATTTTTCTCGACTATGTTGAGTTTTTTTGATAGAGTAGCTTAATTTGAGTAATTTCAGTTGAAATAACTTCGATTTTTTGGATTTTGTCACGATTTTTGTCAAATTTTAATAAATTTATTTGAAATCAACTTGGATAATTTTGGAATTTGTTGAGTATTTTTGTTGTAGGATCTATATTTGAGTAAATTTAGATGAAAATATCTTCAATTTTTTGGATTGTGAAAAAATTTTAGTTGGAAGTGTCAAATTTTAATAAATTTATTTGAAACCAACTTTGATTTTTTGGATTTTCTTGAGTATTTTTGTTGTAGGATCTACAATTGAGTAAATTTAGATGAAAATAACTTCGATTTTTTGGATTTTGTCACGATTTTTGTCAAATTTTAATAAATTTATTTGAAATCAACTTGGATAATTTTGGATTTTGTCGAGTATTTTTGGTGTAGGATGTATATTTGAGTAAATTTAGATGAAAATAACGACAATTTTTTGGATTCTGAAAAAAAATTTACTTGGAAGTGTCAAATTTTAATAAATTTATTTGAAATCGAATTCGATATTTTTGATTTTCTTGAAAATTTTTGTTGTAGGATTTACAATTGAGTAAATTTAGATGAAAATAACTTCGATTTTTTGGATTTTGTCACGATTTTGGTCAAATTTTAATAAATTTATTTGAAATCAACTTGGATAATTTTGGAATTTGTTGAGTATTTTTGTTGTAGGATCTATATTTGAGTAAATTTAGATGAAAATATCTTCAATTTTTTGGATTGTGAAAAAATTTTAGTTGGAAGTGTCAAATTTTAATAAATTTATTTGAAACCTACTTCGATTTTTCTCGACTATGTTGAGTTTTTTTGATAGAGAAGCTTAATTTGAGTAATTTCAGTTGAAATAACTTCGATTTTTTGGATTTTGTCACTTTTTATGTCAAATTTTAATATATTTATTTGAAATCAACTTGGATAATTTTGGATTTTGTTGAGTATTTTTGGTGTTGGATCTATATTTGAGTAAATTTAGATGAAAATATCTTCAATTTTTAGGATTGTGAAAAAAATTTTAGTTGGAAGTGTCAAATTTTAATAAATTTATTTGAAATCAACTTCGATTTTATTGGATTTTGTCGGGTATTTTTGTTGTAGGATCTATATTTGAGTAAATTTAGATGAGAATAACTTCAATTTTTTGGATTGTGAAAAAAATTTAGTTGGAAGTGTCAAATTTTAATAAATTTATTTGAAACCTACTTCGATTTTTCTCGACTATGTTGAGTTTTTTTGATAGAGAAGCTTAATTTGAGTAATTTCAGTTGAAATAACTTCGATTTTTTGGATTTTGTCACGATTTTGGTCAAATTTTAATAAATTTATTTGAAATCAACTTGGATAATTTTGAATTTGTTGAGTATTTTTGTTGTAGGATCTATATTTGAGTAAATTTAGATGAAAATATCTTCAATTTTTTGGATTGTGAAAAAATTTTAGTTGGAAGTGTCAAATTTTAATAAATTTATTTGAAACCAACTTTGATTTTTTGGATTTTCTTGAGTATTTTTGTTGTAGGATCTACAATTGAGTAAATTTAGATGAAAATAACTTCAATTTTATGGATTGTGAAAAAAAATTTAGTTGGAAGTGTCAAATTTTAATAAATTTATTTTAAATCAATTTGGATTATTTTGGATTTTGTTGACAATTTTTGTTGTAGGATCTATATTTGAGTAAATTTAGATGAAAATAACTTAAATTTTTAGGATTGTGAAAAAAATTTTAGTTGGAAGTGCCAAATTTTAATAAATTTATTTGAAACCAACTTCGATTTTTTGGATTTTCTTGAGTATTTTTGTTGTAGGATCTACAATTGAGTAAATTTAGATGAAAATAACTTCAATTTTATGGATTGTGAAAAAAAATTTAGTTGGAAGTGTCAAATTTTAATAAATTTATTTGAAACCTACTTCGATTTTTCTCGACTATGTTGAGTTTTTTTGATAGAGTAGCTTAATTTGAGTAATTTCAGTTGAAATAACTTCGATTTTTTGGATTTTGTCACGATTTTTGTCAAATTTTAATAAATTTATTTGAAATCAACTTGGATAATTTTGGAATTTGTTGAGTATTTTTGTTGTAGGATCTATATTTGAGTAAATTTAGATGAAAATATCTTCAATTTTTTGGATTGTGAAAAAATTTTAGTTGGAAGTGTCAAATTTTAATAAATTTATTTGAAACCAACTTTGATTTTTTGGATTTTCTTGAGTATTTTTGTTGTAGGATCTACAATTGAGTAAATTTAGATGAAAATAACTTCAATTTTATGGATTGTGAAAAAAAATTTAGTTGGAAGTGTCAAATTTTAATAAATTTATTTGAAACCTACTTCGATTTTTCTCGACTATGTTGAGTTTTTTTGATAGAGTAGCTTAATTTGAGTAATTTCAGTTGAAATAACTTCGATTTTTTGGATTTTGTCACGATTTTTGTCAAATTTTAATAAATTTATTTGAAATCAACTTGGATAATTTTGGAATTTGTTGAGTATTTTTGTTGTAGGATCTATATTTGAGTAAATTTAGATGAAAATATCTTCAATTTTTTGGATTGTGAAAAAATTTTAGTTGGAAGTGTCAAATTTTAATAAATTTATTTGAAACCAACTTTGATTTTTTGGATTTTCTTGAGTATTTTTGTTGTAGGATCTACAATTGAGTAAATTTAGATGAAAATAACTTCGATTTTTTGGATTTTGTCACGATTTTTGTCAAATTTTAATAAATTTATTTGAAATCAACTTGGATAATTTTGGATTTTGTCGAGTATTTTTGGTGTAGGATGTATATTTGAGTAAATTTAGATGAAAATAACGACAATTTTTTGGATTCTGAAAAAAAATTTACTTGGAAGTGTCAAATTTTAATAAATTTATTTGAAATCGAATTCGATATTTTTGATTTTCTTGAAAATTTTTGTTGTAGGATTTACAATTGAGTAAATTTAGATGAAAATAACTTCGATTTTTTGGATTTTGTCACGATTTTGGTCAAATTTTAATAAATTTATTTGAAATCAACTTGGATAATTTTGGAATTTGTTGAGTATTTTTGTTGTAGGATCTATATTTGAGTAAATTTAGATGAAAATATCTTCAATTTTTTGGATTGTGAAAAAATTTTAGTTGGAAGTGTCAAATTTTAATAAATTTATTTGAAACCTACTTCGATTTTTCTCGACTATGTTGAGTTTTTTTGATAGAGAAGCTTAATTTGAGTAATTTCAGTTGAAATAACTTCGATTTTTTGGATTTTGTCACTTTTTATGTCAAATTTTAATATATTTATTTGAAATCAACTTGGATAATTTTGGATTTTGTTGAGTATTTTTGGTGTTGGATCTATATTTGAGTAAATTTAGATGAAAATATCTTCAATTTTTAGGATTGTGAAAAAAATTTTAGTTGGAAGTGTCAAATTTTAATAAATTTATTTGAAATCAACTTCGATTTTATTGGATTTTGTCGGGTATTTTTGTTGTAGGATCTATATTTGAGTAAATTTAGATGAGAATAACTTCAATTTTTTGGATTGTGAAAAATATTTTAGTTGAAGTGTCAAATTTTAATAAATTTATTTGAAATCAACTTCGATTTTTTGGATTTTCTTGAGTATTTTTGTTGTAGGATCAACAATTGAGTAAATTTAGATGAAAATAACTTCAATTTTTTGGATTGTGAAAAAAAATTTAGATGGAAGTGTCAAATTTTAATAAATTTATTTGAAATCAACTTTGATTTTTTTTTATTTTGTCAAGTATTTTTGGTGTAGGATGTATATTTGAGTAAATTTAGATGACAATAACTTCGATTTTTTGGATTTTGTCACGATTTTGGTCAAATTTTAAGAAATTTATTTGAAATCAACTTGGATAATTTTGGAATTTGTTGAGTATATTTGTTGTAGGATCTATATTTGAGTAAATTTAGATGAAAATATCTTCAATTTTTTGGATTGTGAAAAAATTTTAGTTGGAAGTGTCAAATTTTAATAAATTTATTTGAAACCAACTTTGATTTTTTGGATTTTCTTGAGTATTTTTGTTGTAGGATCTACAATTGAGTAAATTTAGATGAAAATAACTTCGATTTTTTGGATTTTGTCACGATTTTTGTCAAATTTTAATAAATTTATTTGAAATCAACTTGGATAATTTTGGATTTTGTCGAGTATTTTTGGTGTAGGATGTATATTTGAGTAAATTTAGATGAAAATAACGACAATTTTTTGGATTCTGAAAAAAAAATTTACTTGGAAGTGTCAAATTTTAATAAATTTATTTGAAATCAAATTCGATTTTTTTGATTTTCTTGAAAATTTTTGTTGTAGGATCTACAATTGAGTAAATTTAGATGAAAATAACTTCAATTTTTTGGATTGTGAAAAAAATTTAGTTGGAAGTGTCAAATTTTAATAAATTTATTTGAAACCTACTTCGATTTTTCTCGACTATGTTGAGTTTTTTTGATAGAGAAGCTTAATTTGAGTAATTTCAGTTGAAATAACTTCGATTTTTTGGATTTTGTCACGATTTTTGTCAAATTTTAATATTTTTATTTGAAATCAACTTGGATAATTTTGGATTTTGTTGAGTATTTTTGGTGTAGGATCTATATTTGAGTAAATTTAGATGAAAATATCTTCAATTTTTAGGATTGTGAAAAAAAATTTAGTTGGAAGTGTCAAATTTTAATAAATTTATTTGAAATCAACTTCGAATTTATTGGATTTTGTCGGGTATTTTTGTTGTAGGATCTATATTTGAGTAAATTTAGATGAAAATAACTTCAATTTTTTGGATTGTGAAAAATATTTTAGTTGAAGTGTCAAATTTTAATAAATTTATTGAAATCAACTTCGATTTTTTGGATTTTCTTGAGTATTTTTGTTGTAGGATCAACAATTGAGTAAATTTAGATGAAAATAACTTCAATTTTTTGGATTGTGAAAAAAAATTTAGATGGAAGTGTCAAATTTTAATAAATTTATTTGAAATCAACTTCGATTTTTTTTTATTTTGTCAAGTATTTTTGGTGTAGGATGTATATTTGAGTAAATTTAGATGACAATAACTTCGATTTTTTGGATTTTGTCACGATTTTGGTCAAATTTTAATAAATTTATTTGAAATCAACTTGGATAATTTTGAATTTGTTGAGTATTTTTGTTGTAGGATCTATATTTGAGTAAATTTAGATGAAAATATCTTCAATTTTTTGGATTGTGAAAAAATTTTAGTTGGAAGTGTCAAATTTTAATAAATTTATTTGAAACCAACTTTGATTTTTTGGATTTTCTTGAGTATTTTTGTTGTAGGATCTACAATTGAGTAAATTTAGATGAAAATAACTTCAATTTTATGGATTGTGAAAAAAAATTTAGTTGGAAGTGTCAAATTTTAATAAATTTATTTTAAATCAATTTGGATTATTTTGGATTTTGTTGACAATTTTTGTTGTAGGATCTATATTTGAGTAAATTTAGATGAAAATAACTTAAATTTTTAGGATTGTGAAAAAAATTTTAGTTGGAAGTGCCAAATTTTAATAAATTTATTTGAAACCAACTTCGATTTTTTGGATTTTCTTGAGTATTTTTGTTGTAGGATCTACAATTGAGTAAATTTAGATGAAAATAACTTCAATTTTATGGATTGTGAAAAAAAATTTAGTTGGAAGTGTCAAATTTTAATAAATTTATTTGAAACCTACTTCGATTTTTCTCGACTATGTTGAGTTTTTTTGATAGAGTAGCTTAATTTGAGTAATTTCAGTTGAAATAACTTCGATTTTTTGGATTTTGTCACGATTTTTGTCAAATTTTAATAAATTTATTTGAAATCAACTTGGATAATTTTGGAATTTGTTGAGTATTTTTGTTGTAGGATCTATATTTGAGTAAATTTAGATGAAAATATCTTCAATTTTTTGGATTGTGAAAAAATTTTAGTTGGAAGTGTCAAATTTTAATAAATTTATTTGAAACCAACTTTGATTTTTTGGATTTTCTTGAGTATTTTTGTTGTAGGATCTACAATTGAGTAAATTTAGATGAAAATAACTTCGATTTTTTGGATTTTGTCACGATTTTTGTCAAATTTTAATAAATTTATTTGAAATCAACTTGGATAATTTTGGATTTTGTCGAGTATTTTTGGTGTAGGATGTATATTTGAGTAAATTTAGATGAAAATAACGACAATTTTTTGGATTCTGAAAAAAAATTTACTTGGAAGTGTCAAATTTTAATAAATTTATTTGAAATCGAATTCGATATTTTTGATTTTCTTGAAAATTTTTGTTGTAGGATTTACAATTGAGTAAATTTAGATGAAAATAACTTCGATTTTTTGGATTTTGTCACGATTTTGGTCAAATTTTAATAAATTTATTTGAAATCAACTTGGATAATTTTGGAATTTGTTGAGTATTTTTGTTGTAGGATCTATATTTGAGTAAATTTAGATGAAAATATCTTCAATTTTTTGGATTGTGAAAAAATTTTAGTTGGAAGTGTCAAATTTTAATAAATTTATTTGAAACCTACTTCGATTTTTCTCGACTATGTTGAGTTTTTTTGATAGAGAAGCTTAATTTGAGTAATTTCAGTTGAAATAACTTCGATTTTTTGGATTTTGTCACTTTTTATGTCAAATTTTAATATATTTATTTGAAATCAACTTGGATAATTTTGGATTTTGTTGAGTATTTTTGGTGTTGGATCTATATTTGAGTAAATTTAGATGAAAATATCTTCAATTTTTAGGATTGTGAAAAAAATTTTAGTTGGAAGTGTCAAATTTTAATAAATTTATTTGAAATCAACTTCGATTTTATTGGATTTTGTCGGGTATTTTTGTTGTAGGATCTATATTTGAGTAAATTTAGATGAGAATAACTTCAATTTTTTGGATTGTGAAAAAAATTTAGTTGGAAGTGTCAAATTTTAATAAATTTATTTGAAACCTACTTCGATTTTTCTCGACTATGTTGAGTTTTTTTGATAGAGAAGCTTAATTTGAGTAATTTCAGTTGAAATAACTTCGATTTTTTGGATTTTGTCACGATTTTGGTCAAATTTTAATAAATTTATTTGAAATCAACTTGGATAATTTTGAATTTGTTGAGTATTTTTGTTGTAGGATCTATATTTGAGTAAATTTAGATGAAAATATCTTCAATTTTTTGGATTGTGAAAAAATTTTAGTTGGAAGTGTCAAATTTTAATAAATTTATTTGAAACCAACTTTGATTTTTTGGATTTTCTTGAGTATTTTTGTTGTAGGATCTACAATTGAGTAAATTTAGATGAAAATAACTTCAATTTTATGGATTGTGAAAAAAAATTTAGTTGGAAGTGTCAAATTTTAATAAATTTATTTTAAATCAATTTGGATTATTTTGGATTTTGTTGACAATTTTTGTTGTAGGATCTATATTTGAGTAAATTTAGATGAAAATAACTTAAATTTTTAGGATTGTGAAAAAAATTTTAGTTGGAAGTGCCAAATTTTAATAAATTTATTTGAAACCAACTTCGATTTTTTGGATTTTCTTGAGTATTTTTGTTGTAGGATCTACAATTGAGTAAATTTAGATGAAAATAACTTCAATTTTATGGATTGTGAAAAAAAATTTAGTTGGAAGTGTCAAATTTTAATAAATTTATTTGAAACCTACTTCGATTTTTCTCGACTATGTTGAGTTTTTTTGATAGAGTAGCTTAATTTGAGTAATTTCAGTTGAAATAACTTCGATTTTTTGGATTTTGTCACGATTTTTGTCAAATTTTAATAAATTTATTTGAAATCAACTTGGATAATTTTGGAATTTGTTGAGTATTTTTGTTGTAGGATCTATATTTGAGTAAATTTAGATGAAAATATCTTCAATTTTTTGGATTGTGAAAAAATTTTAGTTGGAAGTGTCAAATTTTAATAAATTTATTTGAAACCAACTTTGATTTTTTGGATTTTCTTGAGTATTTTTGTTGTAGGATCTACAATTGAGTAAATTTAGATGAAAATAACTTCGATTTTTTGGATTTTGTCACGATTTTTGTCAAATTTTAATAAATTTATTTGAAATCAACTTGGATAATTTTGGATTTTGTCGAGTATTTTTGGTGTAGGATGTATATTTGAGTAAATTTAGATGAAAATAACGACAATTTTTTGGATTCTGAAAAAAAATTTACTTGGAAGTGTCAAATTTTAATAAATTTATTTGAAATCGAATTCGATATTTTTGATTTTCTTGAAAATTTTTGTTGTAGGATTTACAATTGAGTAAATTTAGATGAAAATAACTTCGATTTTTTGGATTTTGTCACGATTTTGGTCAAATTTTAATAAATTTATTTGAAATCAACTTGGATAATTTTGGAATTTGTTGAGTATTTTTGTTGTAGGATCTATATTTGAGTAAATTTAGATGAAAATATCTTCAATTTTTTGGATTGTGAAAAAATTTTAGTTGGAAGTGTCAAATTTTAATAAATTTATTTGAAACCTACTTCGATTTTTCTCGACTATGTTGAGTTTTTTTGATAGAGAAGCTTAATTTGAGTAATTTCAGTTGAAATAACTTCGATTTTTTGAATTTTGTCACTTTTTATGTCAAATTTTAATATATTTATTTGAAATCAACTTGGATAATTTTGGATTTTGTTGAGTATTTTTGGTGTTGGATCTATATTTGAGTAAATTTAGATGAAAATATCTTCAATTTTTAGGATTGTGAAAAAAATTTTAGTTGGAAGTGTCAAATTTTAATAAATTTATTTGAAATCAACTTCGATTTTATTGGATTTTGTCGGGTATTTTTGTTGTAGGATCTATATTTGAGTAAATTTAGATGAGAATAACTTCAATTTTTTGGATTGTGAAAAATATTTTAGTTGAAGTGTCAAATTTTAATAAATTTATTTGAAATCAACTTCGATTTTTTGGATTTTCTTGAGTATTTTTGTTGTAGGATCAACAATTGAGTAAATTTAGATGAAAATAACTTCAATTTTTTGGATTGTGAAAAAAAATTTAGATGGAAGTGTCAAATTTTAATAAATTTATTTGAAATCAACTTTGATTTTTTTTTATTTTGTCAAGTATTTTTGGTGTAGGATGTATATTTGAGTAAATTTAGATGACAATAACTTCGATTTTTTGGATTTTGTCACGATTTTGGTCAAATTTTAAGAAATTTATTTGAAATCAACTTGGATAATTTTGGAATTTGTTGAGTATATTTGTTGTAGGATCTATATTTGAGTAAATTTAGATGAAAATATCTTCAATTTTTTGGATTGTGAAAAAATTTTAGTTGGAAGTGTCAAATTTTAATAAATTTATTTGAAACCAACTTTGATTTTTTGGATTTTCTTGAGTATTTTTGTTGTAGGATCTACAATTGAGTAAATTTAGATGAAAATAACTTCGATTTTTTGGATTTTGTCACGATTTTTGTCAAATTTTAATAAATTTATTTGAAATCAACTTGGATAATTTTGGATTTTGTCGAGTATTTTTGGTGTAGGATGTATATTTGAGTAAATTTAGATGAAAATAACGACAATTTTTTGGATTCTGAAAAAAAAATTTACTTGGAAGTGTCAAATTTTAATAAATTTATTTGAAATCAAATTCGATTTTTTTGATTTTCTTGAAAATTTTTGTTGTAGGATCTACAATTGAGTAAATTTAGATGAAAATAACTTCAATTTTTTGGATTGTGAAAAAAATTTAGTTGGAAGTGTCAAATTTTAATAAATTTATTTGAAACCTACTTCGATTTTTCTCGACTATGTTGAGTTTTTTTGATAGAGAAGCTTAATTTGAGTAATTTCAGTTGAAATAACTTCGATTTTTTGGATTTTGTCACGATTTTTGTCAAATTTTAATATATTTATTTGAAATCAACTTGGATAATTTTGGATTTTGTTGAGTATTTTTGGTGTAGGATCTATATTTGAGTAAATTTAGATGAAAATATCTTCAATTTTTAGGATTGTGAAAAAAAATTTAGTTGGAAGTGTCAAATTTTAATAAATTTATTTGAAATCAACTTCGAATTTATTGGATTTTGTCGGGTATTTTTGTTGTAGGATCTATATTTGAGTAAATTTAGATGAAAATAACTTCAATTTTTTGGATTGTGAAAAATATTTTAGTTGAAGTGTCAAATTTTAATAAATTTATTGAAATCAACTTCGATTTTTTGGATTTTCTTGAGTATTTTTGTTGTAGGATCAACAATTGAGTAAATTTAGATGAAAATAACTTCAATTTTTTGGATTGTGAAAAAAAATTTAGATGGAAGTGTCAAATTTTAATAAATTTATTTGAAATCAACTTCGATTTTTTTTTATTTTGTCAAGTATTTTTGGTGTAGGATGTATATTTGAGTAAATTTAGATGACAATAACTTCGATTTTTTGGATTTTGTCACGATTTTGGTCAAATTTTAATAAATTTATTTGAAATCAACTTGGATAATTTTGAATTTGTTGAGTATTTTTGTTGTAGGATCTATATTTGAGTAAATTTAGATGAAAATATCTTCAATTTTTTGGATTGTGAAAAAATTTTAGTTGGAAGTGTCAAATTTTAATAAATTTATTTGAAACCAACTTTGATTTTTTGGATTTTCTTGAGTATTTTTGTTGTAGGATCTACAATTGAGTAAATTTAGATGAAAATAACTTCAATTTTATGGATTGTGAAAAAAAATTTAGTTGGAAGTGTCAAATTTTAATAAATTTATTTTAAATCAATTTGGATTATTTTGGATTTTGTTGACAATTTTTGTTGTAGGATCTATATTTGAGTAAATTTAGATGAAAATAACTTAAATTTTTAGGATTGTGAAAAAAATTTTAGTTGGAAGTGCCAAATTTTAATAAATTTATTTGAAACCAACTTCGATTTTTTGGATTTTCTTGAGTATTTTTGTTGTAGGATCTACAATTGAGTAAATTTAGATGAAAATAACTTCAATTTTATGGATTGTGAAAAAAAATTTAGTTGGAAGTGTCAAATTTTAATAAATTTATTTGAAACCTACTTCGATTTTTCTCGACTATGTTGAGTTTTTTTGATAGAGAAGCTTAATTTGAGTAATTTCAGTTGAAATAACTTCGATTTTTTGGATTTTGTCACGATTTTTGTCAAATTTTAATATATTTATTTGAAATCAACTTGGATAATTTTGGATTTTGTTGAGTATTTTTGGTGTAGGATCTATATTTGAGTAAATTTAGATGAAAATATCTTCAATTTTTAGGATTGTGAAAAAAAATTTAGTTGGAAGTGTCAAATTTTAATAAATTTATTTGAAATCAACTTCGAATTTATTGGATTTTGTCGGGTATTTTTGTTGTAGGATCTATATTTGAGTAAATTTAGATGAAAATAACTTCAATTTTTTGGATTGTGAAAAATATTTTAGTTGAAGTGTCAAATTTTAATAAATTTATTGAAATCAACTTCGATTTTTTGGATTTTCTTGAGTATTTTTGTTGTAGGATCAACAATTGAGTAAATTTAGATGAAAATAACTTCAATTTTTTGGATTGTGAAAAAAAATTTAGATGGAAGTGTCAAATTTTAATAAATTTATTTGAAATCAACTTCGATTTTTTTTTATTTTGTCAAGTATTTTTGGTGTAGGATGTATATTTGAGTAAATTTAGATGACAATAACTTCGATTTTTTGGATTTTGTCACGATTTTGGTCAAATTTTAATAAATTTATTTGAAATCAACTTGGATAATTTTGAATTTGTTGAGTATTTTTGTTGTAGGATCTATATTTGAGTAAATTTAGATGAAAATATCTTCAATTTTTTGGATTGTGAAAAAATTTTAGTTGGAAGTGTCAAATTTTAATAAATTTATTTGAAACCAACTTTGATTTTTTGGATTTTCTTGAGTATTTTTGTTGTAGGATCTACAATTGAGTAAATTTAGATGAAAATAACTTCAATTTTATGGATTGTGAAAAAAAATTTAGTTGGAAGTGTCAAATTTTAATAAATTTATTTTAAATCAATTTGGATTATTTTGGATTTTGTTGACAATTTTTGTTGTAGGATCTATATTTGAGTAAATTTAGATGAAAATAACTTAAATTTTTAGGATTGTGAAAAAAATTTTAGTTGGAAGTGCCAAATTTTAATAAATTTATTTGAAACCAACTTCGATTTTTTGGATTTTCTTGAGTATTTTTGTTGTAGGATCTACAATTGAGTAAATTTTGATGAAAATAACTTCAATTTTATGGATTGTGAAAAAAAATTTAGTTGGAAGTGTCAAATTTTAATAAATTTATTTGAAACCTACTTCGATTTTTCTCGACTATGTTGAGTTTTTTTGATAGAGTAGCTTAATTTGAGTAATTTCAGTTGAAATAACTTCGATTTTTTGGATTTTGTCACGATTTTTGTCAAATTTTAATAAATTTATTTGAAATCAACTTGGATAATTTTGGAATTTGTTGAGTATTTTTGTTGTAGGATCTATATTTGAGTAAATTTAGATGAAAATATCTTCAATTTTTTGGATTGTGAAAAAATTTTAGTTGGAAGTGTCAAATTTTAATAAATTTATTTGAAACCAACTTTGATTTTTTGGATTTTCTTGAGTATTTTTGTTGTAGGATCTACAATTGAGTAAATTTAGATGAAAATAACTTCGATTTTTTGGATTTTGTCACGATTTTTGTCAAATTTTAATAAATTTATTTGAAATCAACTTGGATAATTTTGGATTTTGTCGAGTATTTTTGGTGTAGGATGTATATTTGAGTAAATTTAGATGAAAATAACGACAATTTTTTGGATTCTGAAAAAAAAATTTACTTGGAAGTGTCAAATTTTAATAAATTTATTTGAAATCGAATTCGATTTTTTTGATTTTCTTGAAAATTTTTGTTGTAGGATTTACAATTGAGTAAATTTAGATGAAAATAACTTCAATTTTTTGGATTGTGAAAAAAATTTAGTTGGAAGTGTCAAATTTTAATAAATTTATTTGAAACCTACTTCGATTTTTCTCGACTATGTTGAGTTTTTTTGATAGAGAAGCTTAATTTGAGTAATTTCAGTTGAAATAACTTCGATTTTTTGGATTTTGTCACGATTTTTGTCAAATTTTAATATATTTATTTGAAATCAACTTGGATAATTTTGGATTTTGTTGAGTATTTTTGGTGTAGGATCTATATTTGAGTAAATTTTGATGAAAATATCTTCAATTTTTAGGATTGTGAAAAAAATTTTAGTTGGAAGTGTCAAATTTTAATAAATTTATTTGTAATCAACTTCGATTTTATTGGATTTTGTCGGGTATTTTTGTTGTAGGATCTATATTTGAGTAAATTTAGATGAAAATAACTTCAATTTTTTGGATTGTGAAAAATATTTTAGTTGAAGTGTCAAATTTTAATAAATTTATTTGAAATCAACTTCGATTTTTTGGATTTTCTTGAGTATTTTTGTTGTAGGATCAACAATTGAGTAAATTTAGATGAAAATAACTTCAATTTTTTGGATTGTGAAAAAAAATTTAGATGGAAGTGTCAAATTTTAATAAATTTATTTGAAATCAACTTCGATTTTTTTTTATTTTGTCAAGTATTTTTGGTGTAGGATGTATATTTGAGTAAATTTAGATGACAATAACTTCGATTTTTTGGATTTTGTCACGATTTTGGTCAAATTTTAATAAATTTATTTGAAATCAACTTGGATAATTTTGGAATTTGTTGAGTATTTTTGTTGTAGGATCTATATTTGAGTAAATTTAGATGAAAATATCTTCAATTTTTTGGATTGTGAAAAAATTTTAGTTGGAAGTGTCAAATTTTAATAAATTTATTTGAAACCAACTTTGATTTTTTGGATTTTCTTGAGTATTTTTGTTGTAGGATCTACAATTGAGTAAATTTAGATGAAAATAACTTCAATTTTATGGATTGTGAAAAAAAATTTAGTTGGAAGTGTCAAATTTTAATAAATTTATTTGAAATCAATTTGGATTATTTTGGATTTTGTTGACAATTTTTGTTGTAGGATCTATATTTGAGTAAATTTAGATGAAAATAACTTAAATTTTTAGGATTCTGAAAAAAATTTTAGTTGGAAGTGCCAAATTTTAATAAATTTATTTGAAACCAACTTCGATTTTTTGGATTTTCTTGAGTATTTTTGTTGTAGGATCTACAATTGAGTAAATTTAGATGAAAATAACTTCAATTTTATGGATTGTGAAAAAAAATTTAGTTGGAAGTGTCAAATTTTAATAAATTTATTTGAAACCTACTTCGATTTTTCTCGACTATGTTGAGTTTTTTTGATAGAGTAGCTTAATTTGAGTAATTTCAGTTGAAATAACTTCGATTTTTTTGGATTTTGTCACGATTTTTGTCAAATTTTAATAAATTTATTTGAAATCAACTTGGATATTTTTAGAATTTGTTGAGTATTTTTGTTGTAGGATCTATATTTGAGTAAATTTAGTTGAAAATATCTTCAATTTTTAGGATTGTGAAAAAAATTTTAGTTGGAAGTGTCAAATTTTAATAAATTTATTTGAAATCAACTTCGATTTTATTGGATTTTGTCGAGTATTTTTGTTGTAGGATCTATATTTGAGTAAATTTAGATGAAAATAACTTCAATTTTTTGGATTGTGAAAAATATTTTAGTTGGAAGTGTCAAATTTTAATAAATTTATTTGAAATCAACTTCGATTATTTTGAATTTTGTTCAGTATTTTTGTTGTAGGATGTATTTTTGAGTAAATTTAGATGAAAATATCGACAATTTTTTGGATTGTGAAAAAAATTTGAGTTGGAAATGTCAAATTTTAATAAATTTATTTGAAACCTACTTCGATTTTTCTCGACTATGTTGAGTTTTTTTGATAGAGAAGCTTAATTTGAGTAATTTCAGTTGAAATTAATTTCGATTTTTTGGATTTTGTCACGATTATTGTCAAATTTTAATAAATTTTTTTTAAATCAACTTGGATAATTTAGGAATTTGTTGAGTATTTTTGTTGTAGGATCTACAATTGAGTAAATTTAGATGAAAATAACTTCAATTTTATGGATTGTGAAAAAAAATTTAGTTGGAAGTGTCAAATTTTAATAAATTTATTTGAAACCTACTTCGATTTTTCTCGACTATGTTGAGTTTTTTTGATAGAGTAGCTTAATTTGAGTAATTTCAGTTGAAATAACTTCGATTTTTTTGGATTTTGTCACGATTTTTGTCAAATTTTAATAAATTTATTTGAAATCAACTTGGATAATTTTGGAATTTGTTGAGTATTTTTGTTGTAGGATCTATATTTGAGTAAATTTAGATGAAAATAACTTCAATTTTTTGGATTTTGTCACGATTTTTGTCAAAATTTAATAAATTTATTTGAAATCAACTTGGATATTTTTAGAATTTGTTGAGTATTTTTGTTGTAGGATCTATATTTGAGTAAATTTAGTTGAAAATATCTTCAATTTTTAGGATTGGGAAAAAAATTTTAGTTGGAAGTGTCAAATTTTAATAAATTTATTTGAAATCAACTTCGATTTTATTGGATTTTGTCGAGTATTTTTGTTGTAGGATCTATATTTGAGTAAATTTAGATGAAAATAACTTCAATTTTTTGGATTGTGAAAAATATTTTAGTTGGAAGTGTCAAATTTTAATAAATTTATTTGAAATCAACTTCGATTATTTTGAATTTTGTTCAGTATTTTTGTTGTAGGATGTATTTTTGAGTAAATTTAGATGAAAATATCGACAATTTTTTGGATTGTGAAAAAAATTTGAGTTGGAAATGTCAAATTTTAATAAATTTATTTGAAACCTACTTCGATTTTTCTCGACTATGTTGAGTTTTTTTGATAGAGAAGCTTAATTTGAGTAATTTCAGTTGAAATTAATTTCGATTTTTTGGATTTTGTCACGATTATTGTCAAATATTAATAAATTTTTTTTAAATCAACTTGGATAATTTAGGAATTTGTTGAGTATTTTTGTTGTAGGATCTACAATTGAGTAAATTTAGATGAAAATAACTTCAATTTTATGGATTGTGAAAAAAAATTTAGTTGGAAGTGTCAAATTTTAATAAATTTATTTGAAACCTACTTCGATTTTTCTCGACTATGTTGAGTTTTTTTGATAGAGAAGCTTAATTTGAGTAATTTCAGTTGAAATAACTTCAATTTTTTGGATTTTGTCACGATTTTTGTCAAATTTTAATAAATTTATTTGAAATCAACTTGGATAATTTTGGAATTTGTTGAGTATTTTTGTTGTAGGATCTATATTTGAGTAAATTTAGATGAAAATAACTTCAATTTTATGGATTGTGAAAAAAAATTTAGTTGGAAGTGTCAAATTTTAATAAATTTATTTGAAATCAATTTGAATTATTTTGGATTTTGTTGACAATTTTTGTTGTAGGATCTATATTTGAGTAAATTTAGATGAAAATAACTTAAATTTTTAGGATTGTGAAAAAAATTTTAGTTGGAAGTGCCAAATTTTAATAAATTTATTTGAAACCAACTTCGATTTTTTGGATTTTCTTGAGTATTTTTGTTGTAGGATCTACAATTGAGTAAATTTAGATGAAAATAACTTCAATTTTATGGATTGTGAAAAAAAATTTAGTTGGAAGTGTCAAATTTTAATAAATTTATTTGAAACCTACTTCGATTTTTCTCGACTATGTTGAGTTTTTTTGATAGAGTAGCTTAATTTGAGTAATTTCAGTTGAAATAACTTCGATTTTTTGGATTTTGTCACGATTTTTGTCAAATTTTAATAAATTTATTTGAAATCAACTTGGATAATTTTGGAATTTGTTGAGTATTTTTGTTGTAGGATCTATATTTGAGTAAATTTAGATGAAAATAACTTCAATTTTTTGGATTTTGTCACGATTTTTGTCAAAATTTAATAAATTTATTTGAAATCAACTTGGATAATCTTAGAATTTGTTGAGTATTTTTGTTGTAGGATCTATATTTGAGTAAATTTAGTTGAAAATATCTTCAATTTTTAGGATTGTGAAAAAAATTTTAGTTAGAAGTGTCAAATTTTAATAAATT
Source organism: Andrena praecox (assembly GCA_963932275.1). Classification (NCBI taxonomy): domain Eukaryota; kingdom Metazoa; phylum Arthropoda; class Insecta; order Hymenoptera; family Andrenidae; genus Andrena; species Andrena praecox. Next base: position 702,152 of record CAWVQO010000467.1, read on the forward strand.
TATTTGAAATCAACTTCTATTTTATTGGATTTTGTCGAGTATTTTTGTTGTAGGATCTATATTTGAGTAAATTTAGATGAAAATAACTTCAATTTTTTGGATTGTGAAAAATATTTTAGTTGGAAGTGTCCAATTTTAATAAATTTATTTGAAATCAACTTCGATTATTTTGAATTTTGTTCAGTATTTTTGTTGTAGGATGTATTTTTTAGTAAATTTAGGTGAAAATATCGACAATTTTTTGGATTGTGAAAAAAATTTGAGTTGGAAATGTCAAATTTTAATAAATTTATTTGAAACCTACTTCGATTTTTCTCGACTATGTTGAGTTTTTTTGATAGAGAAGCTTAATTTGAGTAATTTCAGTTGAAATTAATTTCGATTTTTTGGATTTTGTCACGATTATTGTCAAATTTTAATAAATTTTTTTTAAATCAACTTGGATAATTTAGGAATTTGTTGAGTATTTTTGTTGTAGGATCTACAATTGAGTAAATTTAGATGAAAATAACTTCAATTTTATGGATTGTGAAAAAAAATTTAGTTGGTAGTGTCAAATTTTAATAAATTTATTTGAAACCTACTTCGATTTTTCTCGACTATGTTGAGTTTTTTTGATAGAGAAGCTTAATTTGAGTAATTTCAGTTGAAATAACTTCAATTTTTTGGATTTTGTCACGATTTTTGTCAAATTTTAATAAATTTATTTGAAATCAACTTGGATAATTTTGGAATTTGTTGAGTATTTTTGTTGTAGGATCTATATTTGAGTAAATTTAGATGAAAATAACTTCAATTTTATGGATTGTGAAAAAAAATTTAGTTGGTAGTGTCAAATTTTAATAAATTTATTTGAAACCAACATCGATTTTTTGGATTTTCTTGAGTATTTTTGTTGTAGGATCTACAATTGAGTAAATTTAGATGAAAATAACTTCGATTTTTTGGATTTTGTCTCGATTTTTGTCAAATTTTAATAAATTTATTTGAAATCAACTTGGATAATTTTGGATTTTGTCGAGTATTTTTGGTGTAGGATCTATATTTGAGTAAATGTAGATGAAAATATCTTCAATTTTTAGGATTGTGAAAAAAATTTTAGTTGGAAGTGTCAAATTTTAATAAATTTATTTGAAATCAACTTCGATTTTATTGGATTTTGTCGAGTATTTTTGTTGTAGGATCTATATTTGAGTAAATTTAGATGAAAATAACTTCAATTTTTTGGATTGTGAAAAATATTTTAGTTGGAAGTGTCCAATTTTAATAAATTTATTTGAAATCAACTTCGATTTTTTTTTATTTTGTCAAGTATTTTTGGTGTAGGATGTATATTTGAGTAAATTTAGATGACAATAACTTCAAATTTTTGGATTTTGTCACGATTTTTGTCAAATTTTAATAAATTTATTTGAAATCAACTTGGATAATTTTGGAATTTGTTGAGTATTTTTGTTGTAGGATCTATATTTGAGTAAATTTAGATGAAAATAACTTCAATTTTTTGGATTTTGTCACGATTTTTGTCAAAATTTAATAAATTTATTTGAAATCAACTTGGATATTTTTAGAATTTGTTGAGTATTTTTGTTGTAGGATCTATATTTGAGTAAATTTAGTTGAAAATATCTTCAATTTTTAGGATTGTGAAAAAAATTTTAGTTGGAAGTGTCAAATTTTAATAAATTTATTTGAAATCAACTTCGATTTTATTGGATTTTGTCGAGTATTTTTGTTGTAGGATCTATATTTGAGTAAATTTAGATGAAAATAACTTCAATTTTTTGGATTGTGAAAAATATTTTAGTTGGAAGTGTCAAATTTTAATAAATTTATTTGAAATCAACTTGGATAATTTTGAATTTGTTGAGTATTTTTGTTGTAGGATCTATATTTGAGTAAATTTAGATGAAAATATCTTCAATTTTTTGGATTGTGAAAAAATTTTAGTTGGAAGTGTCAAATTTTAATAAATTTATTTGAAACCAACTTTGATTTTTTGGATTTTCTTGAGTATTTTTGTTGTAGGATCTACAATTGAGTAAATTTAGATGAAAATAACTTCAATTTTATGGATTGTGAAAAAAAATTTAGTTGGAAGTGTCAAATTTTAATAAATTTATTTTAAATCAATTTGGATTATTTTGGATTTTGTTGACAATTTTTGTTGTAGGATCTATATTTGAGTAAATTTAGATGAAAATAACTTAAATTTTTAGGATTGTGAAAAAAATTTTAGTTGGAAGTGCCAAATTTTAATAAATTTATTTGAAACCAACTTCGATTTTTTGGATTTTCTTGAGTATTTTTGTTGTAGGATCTACAATTGAGTAAATTTAGATGAAAATAACTTCAATTTTATGGATTGTGAAAAAAAATTTAGTTGGAAGTGTCAAATTTTAATAAATTTATTTGAAACCTACTTCGATTTTTCTCGACTATGTTGAGTTTTTTTCATAGAGAAGCTTAATTTGAGTAATTTCAGTTGAAATAACTTCAATTTTTTGGATTTTGTCACGATTTTTGTCAAATTTTAATAAATTTATTTGAAATCAACTTGGATAATTTTGGAATTTGTAGAGTATTTTTGTTGTAGGATCTATATTTGAGTAAATTTAGATGAAAATAACTTCAATTTTATGGATTGTGAAAAAAAATTTAGTTGGTAGTGTCAAATTTTAATAAATTTATTTGAAACCAACATCGATTTTTTGGATTTTCTTGAGTATTTTTGTTGTAGGATCTGCAATTGAGTAAATTTAGATGAAAATAACTTCGATTTTTTGGATTTTGTCTCGATTTTTGTCAAATTTTAATAAATTTATTTGAAATCAACTTGGATAATTTTGGATTTTGTCGAGTATTTTTGGTGTAGGATCTATATTTGAGTATATGTAGATGAAAATATCTTCAATTTTTAGGATTGTGAAAAAAATTTTAGTTGGAAGTGTCAAATTTTAATAAATTTATTTGAAATCAACTTCGATTTTATTGGATTTTGTCGAGTATTTTTGTTGTAGGATCTATATTTGAGTAAATTTAGATGAAAATAACTTCAATTTTTTGGATTGTGAAAAATATTTTAGTTGGAAGTGTCCAATTTTAATAAATTTATTTGAAATCAACTTCGATTTTTTTTTATTTTGTCAAGTATTTTTGGTGTAGGATGTATATTTGAGTAAATTTAGATGACAATAACTTCAAATTTTTGGATTTTGTCACGATTTTTGTCAAATTTTAATAAATTTATTTGAAATCAACTTGGATAATTTTGGAATTTGTTGAGTATTTTTGTTGTAGGATCTATATTTGAGTAAATTTAGATGAAAATAACTTCAATTTTTTGGATTTTGTCACGATTTTTGTCAAAATTTAATAAATTTATTTGAAATCAACTTGGATATTTTTAGAATTTGTTGAGTATTTTTGTTGTAGGATCTATATTTGAGTAAATTTAGTTGAAAATATCTTCAATTTTTAGGATTGTGAAAAAAATTTTAGTTGGAAGTGTCAAATTTTAATAAATTTATTTGAAATCAACTTCGATTTTATTGGATTTTGTCGAGTATTTTTGTTGTAGGATCTATATTTGAGTAAATTTAGATGAAAATAACTTCAATTTTTTGGATTGTGAAAAATATTTTAGTTGGAAGTGTCAAATTTTAATAAATTTATTTGAAATCAACTTGGATAATTTTGAATTTGTTGAGTATTTTTGTTGTAGGATCTATATTTGAGTAAATTTAGATGAAAATATCTTCAATTTTTTGGATTGTGAAAAAATTTTAGTTGGAAGTGTCAAATTTTAATAAATTTATTTGAAACCAACTTTGATTTTTTGGATTTTCTTGAGTATTTTTGTTGTAGGATCTACAATTGAGTAAATTTAGATGAAAATAACTTCAATTTTATGGATTGTGAAAAAAAATTTAGTTGGAAGTGTCAAATTTTAATAAATTTATTTTAAATCAATTTGGATTATTTTGGATTTTGTTGACAATTTTTGTTGTAGGATCTATATTTGAGTAAATTTAGATGAAAATAACTTAAATTTTTAGGATTGTGAAAAAAATTTTTGTTGGAAGTGCCAAATTTTAATAAATTTATTTGAAACCAACTTCGATTTTTTGGATTTTCTTGAGTATTTTTGTTGTAGGATCTACAATTGAGTAAATTTAGATGAAAATAACTTCAATTTTATGGATTGTGAAAAAAAATTTAGTTGGAAGTGTCAAATTTTAATAAATTTATTTGAAACCTACTTCGATTTTTCTCGACTATGTTGAGTTTTTTTCATAGAGAAGCTTAATTTGAGTAATTTCAGTTGAAATAACTTCAATTTTTTGGATTTTGTCACGATTTTTGTCAAATTTTAATAAATTTATTTGAAATCAACTTGGATAATTTTGGAATTTGTTGAGTATTTTTGTTGTAGGATCTATATTTGAGTAAATTTAGATGAAAATAACTTCAATTTTATGGATTGTGAAAAAAAATTTAGTTGGTAGTGTCAAATTTTAATAAATTTATTTGAAACCAACATCGATTTTTTGGATTTTCTTGAGTATTTTTGTTGTAGGATCTGCAATTGAGTAAATTTAGATGAAAATAACTTCGATTTTTTGGATTTTGTCTCGATTTTTGTCAAATTTTAATAAATTTATTTGAAATCAACTTGGATAATTTTGGATTTTGTCGAGTATTTTTGGTGTAGGATCTATATTTGAGTATATGTAGATGAAAATATCTTCAATTTTTAGGATTGTGAAAAAAATTTTAGTTGGAAGTGTCAAATTTTAATAAATTTATTTGAAATCAACTTCGATTTTATTGGATTTTGTCGAGTATTTTTGTTGTAGGATCTATATTTGAGTAAATTTAGATGAAAATATCTTCAATTTTTAGGATTGTGAAAAAAATTTTAGTTGGAAGTGTCAAATTTTAATAAATTTATTTGTAATCAACTTCGATTTTATTGGATTTTGTCGGGTATTTTTGTTGTAGGATCTATATTTGAGTAAATTTAGATGAAAATAACTTCAATTTTTTGGATTGTGAAAAATATTTTAGTTGAAGTGTCAAATTTTAATAAATTTATTTGAAATCAACTTCGATTTTTTGGATTTTCTTGAGTATTTTTGTTGTAGGATCAACAATTGAGTAAATTTAGATGAAAATAACTTCAATTTTTTGGATTGTGAAAAAAAATTTAGATGGAAGTGTCAAATTTTAATAAATTTATTTGAAATCAACTTCGATTTTTTTTTATTTTGTCAAGTATTTTTGGTGTAGGATGTATATTTGAGTAAATTTAGATGACAATAACTTCGATTTTTTGGATTTTGTCACGATTTTGGTCAAATTTTAATAAATTTATTTGAAATCAACTTGGATAATTTTGGAATTTGTTGAGTATTTTTGTTGTAGGATCTATATTTGAGTAAATTTAGATGAAAATATCTTCAATTTTTTGGATTGTGAAAAAATTTTAGTTGGAAGTGTCAAATTTTAATAAATTTATTTGAAACCAACTTTGATTTTTTGGATTTTCTTGAGTATTTTTGTTGTAGGATCTACAATTGAGTAAATTTAGATGAAAATAACTTCAATTTTATGGATTGTGAAAAAAAATTTAGTTGGAAGTGTCAAATTTTAATAAATTTATTTGAAATCAATTTGGATTATTTTGGATTTTGTTGACAATTTTTGTTGTAGGATCTATATTTGAGTAAATTTAGATGAAAATAACTTAAATTTTTAGGATTCTGAAAAAAATTTTAGTTGGAAGTGCCAAATTTTAATAAATTTATTTGAAACCAACTTCGATTTTTTGGATTTTCTTGAGTATTTTTGTTGTAGGATCTACAATTGAGTAAATTTAGATGAAAATAACTTCAATTTTATGGATTGTGAAAAAAAATTTAGTTGGAAGTGTCAAATTTTAATAAATTTATTTGAAACCTACTTCGATTTTTCTCGACTATGTTGAGTTTTTTTGATAGAGTAGCTTAATTTGAGTAATTTCAGTTGAAATAACTTCGATTTTTTTGGATTTTGTCACGATTTTTGTCAAATTTTAATAAATTTATTTGAAATCAACTTGGATATTTTTAGAATTTGTTGAGTATTTTTGTTGTAGGATCTATATTTGAGTAAATTTAGTTGAAAATATCTTCAATTTTTAGGATTGTGAAAAAAATTTTAGTTGGAAGTGTCAAATTTTAATAAATTTATTTGAAATCAACTTCGATTTTATTGGATTTTGTCGAGTATTTTTGTTGTAGGATCTATATTTGAGTAAATTTAGATGAAAATAACTTCAATTTTTTGGATTGTGAAAAATATTTTAGTTGGAAGTGTCAAATTTTAATAAATTTATTTGAAATCAACTTCGATTATTTTGAATTTTGTTCAGTATTTTTGTTGTAGGATGTATTTTTGAGTAAATTTAGATGAAAATATCGACAATTTTTTGGATTGTGAAAAAAATTTGAGTTGGAAATGTCAAATTTTAATAAATTTATTTGAAACCTACTTCGATTTTTCTCGACTATGTTGAGTTTTTTTGATAGAGAAGCTTAATTTGAGTAATTTCAGTTGAAATTAATTTCGATTTTTTGGATTTTGTCACGATTATTGTCAAATTTTAATAAATTTTTTTTAAATCAACTTGGATAATTTAGGAATTTGTTGAGTATTTTTGTTGTAGGATCTACAATTGAGTAAATTTAGATGAAAATAACTTCAATTTTATGGATTGTGAAAAAAAATTTAGTTGGAAGTGTCAAATTTTAATAAATTTATTTGAAACCTACTTCGATTTTTCTCGACTATGTTGAGTTTTTTTGATAGAGTAGCTTAATTTGAGTAATTTCAGTTGAAATAACTTCGATTTTTTTGGATTTTGTCACGATTTTTGTCAAATTTTAATAAATTTATTTGAAATCAACTTGGATAATTTTGGAATTTGTTGAGTATTTTTGTTGTAGGATCTATATTTGAGTAAATTTAGATGAAAATAACTTCAATTTTTTGGATTTTGTCACGATTTTTGTCAAAATTTAATAAATTTATTTGAAATCAACTTGGATATTTTTAGAATTTGTTGAGTATTTTTGTTGTAGGATCTATATTTGAGTAAATTTAGTTGAAAATATCTTCAATTTTTAGGATTGTGAAAAAAATTTTAGTTGGAAGTGTCAAATTTTAATAAATTTATTTGAAATCAACTTCGATTTTATTGGATTTTGTCGAGTATTTTTGTTGTAGGATCTATATTTGAGTAAATTTAGATGAAAATAACTTCAATTTTTTGGATTGTGAAAAATATTTTAGTTGGAAGTGTCAAATTTTAATAAATTTATTTGAAATCAACTTCGATTATTTTGAATTTTGTTCAGTATTTTTGTTGTAGGATGTATTTTTGAGTAAATTTAGATGAAAATATCGACAATTTTTTGGATTGTGAAAAAAATTTGAGTTGGAAATGTCAAATTTTAATAAATTTATTTGAAACCTACTTCGATTTTTCTCGACTATGTTGAGTTTTTTTGATAGAGAAGCTTAATTTGAGTAATTTCAGTTGAAATTAATTTCGATTTTTTGGATTTTGTCACGATTATTGTCAAATATTAATAAATTTTTTTTAAATCAACTTGGATAATTTAGGAATTTGTTGAGTATTTTTGTTGTAGGATCTACAATTGAGTAAATTTAGATGAAAATAACTTCAATTTTATGGATTGTGAAAAAAAATTTAGTTGGAAGTGTCAAATTTTAATAAATTTATTTGAAACCTACTTCGATTTTTCTCGACTATGTTGAGTTTTTTTGATAGAGAAGCTTAATTTGAGTAATTTCAGTTGAAATAACTTCAATTTTTTGGATTTTGTCACGATTTTTGTCAAATTTTAATAAATTTATTTGAAATCAACTTGGATAATTTTGGAATTTGTTGAGTATTTTTGTTGTAGGATCTATATTTGAGTAAATTTAGATGAAAATAACTTCAATTTTATGGATTGTGAAAAAAAATTTAGTTGGTAGTGTCAAATTTTAATAAATTTATTTGAAACCAACATCGATTTTTTGGATTTTCTTGAGTATTTTTGTTGTAGGATCTACAATTGAGTAAATTTAGATGAAAATAACTTCGATTTTTTGGATTTTGTCTCGATTTTTGTCAAATTTTAATAAATTTATTTGAAATCAACTTGGATAATTTTGGATTTTGTCGAGTATTTTTGGTGTAGGATCTATATTTGAGTAAATGTAGATGAAAATATCTTCAATTTTTAGGATTGTGAAAAAAATTTTAGTTGGAAGTGTCAAATTTTAATAAATTTATTTGAAATCAACTTGGATAATTTTGGAATTTGTTGAGTATTTTTGTTGTAGGATCTATATTTGAGTAAATTTAGATGAAAATAACTTCAATTTTTTGGATTGTGAAAAATATTTTAGTTGGAAGTGTCCAATTTTAATAAATTTATTTGAAATCAACTTCGATTATTTTGAATTTTGTTCAGTATTTTTGTTGTAGGATGTATTTTTTAGTAAATTTAGGTGAAAATATCGACAATTTTTTGGATTGTGAAAAAAATTTGAGTTGGAAATGTCAAATTTTAATAAATTTATTTGAAACCTACTTCGATTTTTCTCGACTATGTTGAGTTTTTTTGATAGAGAAGCTTAATTTGAGTAATTTCAGTTGAAATTAATTTCGATTTTTTGGATTTTGTCACGATTATTGTCAAATTTTAATAAATTTTTTTTAAATCAACTTGGATAATTTAGGAATTTGTTGAGTATTTTTGTTGTAGGATCTACAATTGAGTAAATTTAGATGAAAATAACTTCAATTTTATGGATTGTGAAAAAAAATTTAGTTGGAAGTGTCAAATTTTAATAAATTTATTTGAAACCTACTTCGATTTTTCTCGACTATGTTGAGTTTTTTTGATAGAGAAGCTTAATTTGAGTAATTTCAGTTGAAATAACTTCAATTTTTTGGATTTTGTCACGATTTTTGTCAAATTTTAATAAATTTATTTGAAATCAACTTGGATAATTTTGGAATTTGTTGAGTATTTTTGTTGTAGGATCTATATTTGAGTAAATTTAGATGAAAATAACTTCAATTTTATGGATTGTGAAAAAAAATTTAGTTGGTAGTGTCAAATTTTAATAAATTTATTTGAAACCAACATCGATTTTTTGGATTTTCTTGAGTATTTTTGTTGTAGGATCTACAATTGAGTAAATTTAGATGAAAATAACTTCGATTTTTTGGATTTTGTCTCGATTTTTGTCAAATTTTAATAAATTTATTTGAAATCAACTTGGATAATTTTGGATTTTGTCGAGTATTTTTGGTGTAGGATCTATATTTGAGTAAATGTAGATGAAAATATCTTCAATTTTTAGGATTGTGAAAAAAATTTTAGTTGGAAGTGTCAAATTTTAATAAATTTATTTGAAATCAACTTCGATTTTATTGGATTTTGTCGAGTATTTTTGTTGTAGGATCTATATTTGAGTAAATTTAGATGAAAATAACTTCAATTTTTTGGATTGTGAAAAATATTTTAGTTGGAAGTGTCCAATTTTAATAAATTTATTTGAAATCAACTTCGATTTTTTTTTATTTTGTCAAGTATTTTTGGTGTAGGATGTATATTTGAGTAAATTTAGATGACAATAACTTCAAATTTTTGGATTTTGTCACGATTTTTGTCAAATTTTAATAAATTTATTTGAAATCAACTTGGATAATTTTGGAATTTGTTGAGTATTTTTGTTGTAGGATCTATATTTGAGTAAATTTAGTTGAAAATATCTTCAATTTTTAGGATTGTGAAAAAAATTTTAGTTGGAAGTGTCAAATTTTAATAAATTTATTTGAAATCAACTTCGATTTTATTGGATTTTGTCGAGTATTTTTGTTGTAGGATCTATATTTGAGTAAATTTAGATGAATATAACTTCAATTTTTTGGATTGTGAAAAATATTTTAGTTGGAAGTGTCAAATTTTAATAAATTTATTTGAAATCAACTTGGATAATTTTGAATTTGTTGAGTATTTTTGTTGTAGGATCTATATTTGAGTAAATTTAGATGAAAATATCTTCAATTTTTTGGATTGTGAAAAAATTTTAGTTGGAAGTGTCAAATTTTAATAAATTTATTTGAAACCAACTTTGATTTTTTGGATTTTCTTGAGTATTTTTGTTGTAGGATCTACAATTGAGTAAATTTAGATGAAAATAACTTCAATTTTATGGATTGTGAAAAAAAATTTAGTTGGAAGTGTCAAATTTTAATAAATTTATTTTAAATCAATTTGGATTATTTTGGATTTTGTTGACAATTTTTGTTGTAGGATCTATATTTGAGTAAATTTAGATGAAAATAACTTAAATTTTTAGGATTGTGAAAAAAATTTTAGTTGGAAGTGCCAAATTTTAATAAATTTATTTGAAACCAACTTCGATTTTTTGGATTTTCTTGAGTATTTTTGTTGTAGGATCTACAATTGAGTAAATTTAGATGAAAATAACTTCAATTTTATGGATTGTGAAAAAAAATTTAGTTGGAAGTGTCAAATTTTAATAAATTTATTTGAAACCTACTTCGATTTTTCTCGACTATGTTGAGTTTTTTTCATAGAGAAGCTTAATTTGAGTAATTTCAGTTGAAATAACTTCAATTTTTTGGATTTTGTCACGATTTTTGTCAAATTTTAATAAATTTATTTGAAATCAACTTGGATAATTTTGGAATTTGTAGAGTATTTTTGTTGTAGGATCTATATTTGAGTAAATTTAGATGAAAATAACTTCAATTTTATGGATTGTGAAAAAAAATTTAGTTGGTAGTGTCAAATTTTAATAAATTTATTTGAAACCAACATCGATTTTTTGGATTTTCTTGAGTATTTTTGTTGTAGGATCTGCAATTGAGTAAATTTAGATGAAAATAACTTCGATTTTTTGGATTTTGTCTCGATTTTTGTCAAATTTTAATAAATTTATTTGAAATCAACTTGGATAATTTTGGATTTTGTCGAGTATTTTTGGTGTAGGATCTATATTTGAGTATATGTAGATGAAAATATCTTCAATTTTTAGGATTGTGAAAAAAATTTTAGTTGGAAGTGTCAAATTTTAATAAATTTATTTGAAATCAACTTCGATTTTATTGGATTTTGTCGAGTATTTTTGTTGTAGGATCTATATTTGAGTAAATTTAGATGAAAATAACTTCAATTTTTTGGATTGTGAAAAATATTTTAGTTGGAAGTGTCCAATTTTAATAAATTTATTTGAAATCAACTTCGATTTTTTTTTATTTTGTCAAGTATTTTTGGTGTAGGATGTATATTTGAGTAAATTTAGATGACAATAACTTCAAATTTTTGGATTTTGTCACGATTTTTGTCAAATTTTAATAAATTTATTTGAAATCAACTTGGATAATTTTGGAATTTGTTGAGTATTTTTGTTGTAGGATCTATATTTGAGTAAATTTAGATGAAAATAACTTCAATTTTTTGGATTTTGTCACGATTTTTGTCAAAATTTAATAAATTTATTTGAAATCAACTTGGATATTTTTAGAATTTGTTGAGTATTTTTGTTGTAGGATCTATATTTGAGTAAATTTAGTTGAAAATATCTTCAATTTTTAGGATTGTGAAAAAAATTTTAGTTGGAAGTGTCAAATTTTAATAAATTTATTTGAAATCAACTTCGATTTTATTGGATTTTGTCGAGTATTTTTGTTGTAGGATCTATATTTGAGTAAATTTAGATGAAAATAACTTCAATTTTTTGGATTGTGAAAAATATTTTAGTTGGAAGTGTCAAATTTTAATAAATTTATTTGAAATCAACTTGGATAATTTTGAATTTGTTGAGTATTTTTGTTGTAGGATCTATATTTGAGTAAATTTAGATGAAAATATCTTCAATTTTTTGGATTGTGAAAAAATTTTAGTTGGAAGTGTCAAATTTTAATAAATTTATTTGAAACCAACTTTGATTTTTTGGATTTTCTTGAGTATTTTTGTTGTAGGATCTACAATTGAGTAAATTTAGATGAAAATAACTTCAATTTTATGGATTGTGAAAAAAAATTTAGTTGGAAGTGTCAAATTTTAATAAATTTATTTTAAATCAATTTGGATTATTTTGGATTTTGTTGACAATTTTTGTTGTAGGATCTATATTTGAGTAAATTTAGATGAAAATAACTTAAATTTTTAGGATTGTGAAAAAAATTTTAGTTGGAAGTGCCAAATTTTAATAAATTTATTTGAAACCAACTTCGATTTTTTGGATTTTCTTGAGTATTTTTGTTGTAGGATCTACAATTGAGTAAATTTAGATGAAAATAACTTCAATTTTATGGATTGTGAAAAAAAATTTAGTTGGAAGTGTCAAATTTTAATAAATTTATTTGAAACCTACTTCGATTTTTCTCGACTATGTTGAGTTTTTTTGATAGAGAAGCTTAATTTGAGTAATTTCAGTTGAAATAACTTCAATTTTTTGGATTTTGTCACGATTTTTGTCAAATTTAAATAAATTTATTTGAAATCAACTTGGATAATTTTGGAATTTGTTGAGTATTTTTGTTGTAGGATCTATATTTGAGTAAATTTAGATGAAAATAACTTCAATTTTATGGATTGTGAAAAAAAATTTAGTTGGTAGTGTCAAATTTTAATAAATTTATTTGAAACCAACATCGATTTTTTGGATTTTCTTGAGTATTTTTGTTGTAGGATCTACAATTGAGTAAATTTAGATGAAAATAACTTCGATTTTTTGGATTTTGTCTCGATTTTTGTCAAATTTTAATAAATTTATTTGAAATCAACTTGGATAATTTTGGATTTTGTCGAGTATTTTTGGTGTAGGATCTATATTTGAGTAAATGTAGATGAAAATATCTTCAATTTTTAGGATTGTGAAAAAAATTTTAGTTGGAAGTGTCAAATTTTAATAAATTTATTTGAAATCAACTTCGATTTTATTGGATTTTGTCGAGTATTTTTGTTGTAGGATCTATATTTGAGTAAATTTAGATGAAAATAACTTCAATTTTATGGATTGTGAAAAAAAATTTAGTTGGAAGTGTCAAATTTTAATAAATTTATTTTAAATCAATTTGGATTATTTTGGATTTTGTTGACAATTTTTGTTGTAGGATCTATATTTGAGTAAATTTAGATGAAAATAACTTAAATTTTTAGGATTGTGAAAAAAATTTTAGTTGGAAGTGCCAAATTTTAATAAATTTATTTGAAACCAACTTCGATTTTTTGGATTTTCTTGAGTATTTTTGTTGTAGGATCTACAATTGAGTAAATTTAGATGAAAATAACTTCAATTTTATGGATTGTGAAAAAAAATTTAGTTGGAAGTGTCAAATTTTAATAAATTTATTTGAAACCTACTTCGATTTTTCTCGACTATGTTGAGTTTTTTTCATAGAGAAGCTTAATTTGAGTAATTTCAGTTGAAATAACTTCAATTTTTTGGATTTTGTCACGATTTTTGTCAAATTTTAATAAATTTATTTGAAATCAACTTGGATAATTTTGGAATTTGTTGAGTATTTTTGTTGTAGGATCTATATTTGAGTAAATTTAGATGAAAATAACTTCAATTTTATGGATTGTGAAAAAAAATTTAGTTGGTAGTGTCAAATTTTAATAAATTTATTTGAAACCAACATCGATTTTTTGGATTTTCTTGAGTATTTTTGTTGTAGGATCTGCAATTGAGTAAATTTAGATGAAAATAACTTCGATTTTTTGGATTTTGTCTCGATTTTTGTCAAATTTTAATAAATTTATTTGAAATCAACTTGGATAATTTTGGATTTTGTCGAGTATTTTTGGTGTAGGATCTATATTTGAGTATATGTAGATGAAAATATCTTCAATTTTTAGGATTGTGAAAAAAATTTTAGTTGGAAGTGTCAAATTTTAATAAATTTATTTGAAATCAACTTCGATTTTATTGGATTTTGTCGAGTATTTTTGTTGTAGGATCTATATTTGAGTAAATTTAGATGAAAATAACTTCAGTTTTTTGGATTGTGAAAAATATTTTAGTTGGAAGTGTCCAATTCTAATAAATTTATTTGAAATCAACTTCGATTTTTTTTTATTTTGTCAAGTATTTTTGGTGTAGGATGTATATTTGAGTAAATTTAGATGACAATAACTTCGATTTTTTGGATTTTGTCACGATTTTGGTCAAATTTTAATAAATTTATTTGAAATCAACTTGGATAATTTTGGAATTTGTTGAGTATTTTTGTTGTAGGATCTATATTTGAGTAAATTTAGATGAAAATATCTTCAATTTTTTGGATTGTGAAAAAATTTTAGTTGGAAGTGTCAAATTTTAATAAATTTATTTGAACCAACTTTGATTTTTTGGATTTTCTTGAGTATTTTTGTTGTAGGATCTACAATTGAGTAAATTTAGATGAAAATAACTTCAATTTTATGGATTGTGAAAAAAAATTTAGTTGGAAGTGTCAAATTTTAATAAATTTATTTGAAATCAATTTGGATTATTTTGGATTTTGTTGACAATTTTTGTTGTAGGATCTATATTTGAGTAAATTTAGATGAAAATAACTTAAATTTTTAGGATTGTGAAAAAAATTTTAGTTGGAAGTGCCAAATTTTAATAAATTTATTTGAAACCAACTTCGATTTTTTGGATTTTCTTGAGTATTTTTGTTGTAGGATCTACAATTGAGTAAATTTAGATGAAAATAACTTCAATTTTATGGATTGTGAAAAAAAATTTAGTTGGAAGTGTCAAATTTTAATAAATTTATTTAAAACCTACTTCGATTTTTCTCGACTATGTTGAGTTTTTTTGATAGAGTAGCTTAATTTGAGTAATTTCAGTTGAAATAACTTTGATTTTTTGGATTTTGTCACGATTTTTGTCAAATTTTAATAAATTTATTTGAAATCAACTTGGATAATTTTGGAATTTGTTGAGTATTTTTGTTGTAGGATCTATATTTGAGTAAATTTAGATGAAAATAACTTCAATTTTTTGGATTTTGTCACGATTTTTGTCAAAATTTAATAAATTTATTTGAAATCAACTTGGATAATTTTAGAATTTGTTGAGTATTTTTGTTGTAGGATCTATATTTGAGTAAATTTAGTTGAAAATATCTTCAATTTTTAGGATTGTGAAAAAAATTTTAGTTGGAAGTGTCAAATTTTAATAAATTTATTTGAAATCAACTTCGATTTTATTGGATTTTGTCGAGTATTTTTGTTGTAGGATCTATATTTGAGTAAATTTAGATGAAAATAACTTCAATTTTTTGGATTGTGAAAAAAATTTAGTTGGAAGTGTCAAATTTTAATAAATTTATTTGAAATCAACTTCGATTTTTTTTTATTTTGTCAAGTATTTTTGGTGTAGGATGTATATTTGAGTAAATTTAGATGACAATAACTTCGATTTTTTGGATTTTGTCACGATTTTGGTCAAATTTTAATAAATTTATTTGAAATCAACTTGGAAAATTTTTGAATTTGTTGAGTATTTTTGTTGTAGGATCTATATTTGAGTAAATTTAGATGAAAATATCTTCAATTTTTTGGATTGTGAAAAAATTTTAGTTGGAAGTGTCAAATTTTAATAAATTTATTTGAAACCAACTTTGATTTTTTGGATTTTCTTGAGTATTTTTGTTGTAGGATCTACAATTGAGTAAATTTAGATGAAAATAACTTCGATTTTTTGGATTTTGTCACGATTTTTGTCAAATTTTAATAAATTTATTTGAAATCAACTTGGATAATTTTGGATTTTGTCGAGTATTTTTGGTGTAGAATGTATATTTGAGTAAATTTAGATGAAAATAACGACAATTTTTTGGATTCTGAAAAAAAAATTTACTTGGAAGTGTCAAATTTTAATAAATTTATTTGAAATCAACTTCGATTTTATTGGATTTTGTCGGGTATTTTTGTTGTAGGATCTATATTTGAGTAAATTTAGATGAAAATAACTTCAGTTTTTTGGATTGTGAAAAATATTTTAGTTGGAAGTGTCCAATTTTAATAAATTTATTTGAAATCAACTTCGATTTTTTTTTATTTTGTCAAGTATTTTTGGTGTAGGATGTATATTTGAGTAAATTTAGATGACAATAACTTCGATTTTTTGGATTTTGTCACGATTTTGGTCAAATTTTAATAAATTTATTTGAAATCAACTTGGATAATTTTGGAATTTGTTGAGTATTTTTGTTGTAGGATCTATATTTGAGTAAATTTAGATGAAAATATCTTCAATTTTTTGGATTGTGAAAAAATTTTAGTTGGAAGTGTCAAATTTTAATAAATTTATTTGAAACCAACTTTGATTTTTTGGATTTTCTTGAGTATTTTTGTTGTAGGATCTACAATTGAGTAAATTTAGATGAAAATATCTTCAATTTTATGGATTGTGAAAAAAAATTTAGTTGGAAGTGTCAAATTTTAATAAATTTATTTGAAACCTACTTCGATTTTTCTCGACTATGTTGAGTTTTTTTGATAGAGAAGCTTAATTTGAGTAATTTCAGTTGAAATAACTTCAATTTTTTGGATTTTGTCACGATTTTTGTCAAATTTTAATAAATTTATTTGAAATCAACTTGGATAATTTTGGAATTTGTTGAGTATTTTTGTTGTAGGATCTATATTTGAGTAAATTTAGATGAAAATACCTTCAATTTTATGGATTGTGAAAAAAAATTTAGTTGGTAGTGTCAAATTTTAATAAATTTATTTGAAACCAACATCGATTTTTTGGATTTTCTTGAGTATTTTTGTTGTAGGATCTGCAATTGAGTAAATTTAGATGAAAATAACTTCGATTTTTTGGATTTTGTCTCGATTTTTGTCAAATTTTAATAAATTTATTTGAAATCAACTTGGATAATTTTGGATTTTGTCGAGTATTTTTGGTGTAGGATCTATATTTGAGTATATGTAGATGAAAATATCTTCAATTTTTAGGATTGTGAAAAAAATTTTAGTTGGAAGTGTCAAATTTTAATAAATTTATTTGAAATCAACTTCGATTTTATTGGATTTTGTCGAGTATTTTTGTTGTAGGATCTATATTTGAGTAAATTTAGATGAAAATAACTTCAGTTTTTTGGATTGTGAAAAATATTTTAGTTGGAAGTGTCCAATTTTAATAAATTTATTTGAAATCAACTTCGATTTTTTTTTATTTTGTCAAGTATTTTTGGTGTAGGATGTATATTTGAGTAAATTTAGATGACAATAACTTCGATTTTTTGGATTTTGTCACGATTTTGGTCAAATTTTAATAAATTTATTTGAAATCAACTTGGATAATTTTGGAATTTGTTGAGTATTTTTGTTGTAGGATCTATATTTGAGTAAATTTAGATGAAAATATCTTCAATTTTTTGGATTGTGAAAAAATTTTAGTTGGAAGTGTCAAATTTTAATAAATTTATTTGAACCAACTTTGATTTTTTGGATTTTCTTGAGTATTTTTGTTGTAGGATCTACAATTGAGTAAATTTAGATGAAAATAACTTCAATTTTATGGATTGTGAAAAAAAATTTAGTTGGAAGTGTCAAATTTTAATAAATTTATTTGAAATCAATTTGGATTATTTTGGATTTTGTTGACAATTTTTGTTGTAGGATCTATATTTGAGTAAATTTAGATGAAAATAACTTAAATTTTTAGGATTGTGAAAAAAATTTTAGTTGGAAGTGCCAAATTTTAATAAATTTATTTGAAACCAACTTCGATTTTTTGGATTTTCTTGAGTATTTTTGTTGTAGGATCTACAATTGAGTAAATTTAGATGAAAATAACTTCAATTTTATGGATTGTGAAAAAAAATTTAGTTGGAAGTGTCAAATTTTAATAAATTTATTTAAAACCTACTTCGATTTTTCTCGACTATGTTGAGTTTTTTTGATAGAGTAGCTTAATTTGAGTAATTTCAGTTGAAATAACTTCGATTTTTTGGATTTTGTCACGATTTTTGTCAAATTTTAATAAATTTATTTGAAATCAACTTGGATAATTTTGGAATTTGTTGAGTATTTTTGTTGTAGGATCTATATTTGAGTAAATTTAGATGAAAATAACTTCAATTTTTTGGATTTTGTCACGATTTTTGTCAAAATTTAATAAATTTATTTGAAATCAACTTGGATAATTTTAGAATTTGTTGAGTATTTTTGTTGTAGGATCTATATTTGAGTAAATTTAGTTGAAAATATCTTCAATTTTTAGGATTGTGAAAAAAATTTTAGTTGGAAGTGTCAAATTTTAATAAATTTATTTGAAATCAACTTCAATTTTATTGGATTTTGTCCAGTATTTTTAGTGTAGGATCTATATTTGAGTAAATTTAGATGAAAATAACTTCAATTTTTTGGATTGTGAAAAAAATTTAGTTGGAAGTGTCAAATTTTAATAAATTTATTTGAAATCAACTTCGATTTTTTTTTATTTTGTCAAGTATTTTTGGTGTAGGATGTATATTTGAGTAAATTTAGATGACAATAACTTCGATTTTTTGGATTTTGTCACGATTTTGGTCAAATTTTAATAAATTTATTTGAAATCAACTTTGATAATTTTTGAATTTGTTGAGTATTTTTGTTGTAGGATCTATATTTGAGTAAATTTAGATGAAAATATCTTCAATTTTTTGGATTGTGAAAAAATTTTAGTTGGAAGTGTCAAATTTTAATAAATTTATTTGAAACCAACTTTGATTTTTTGGATTTTCTTGAGTATTTTTGTTGTAGGATCTACAATTGAGTAAATTTAGATGAAAATAACTTCGATTTTTTGGATTTTGTCACGATTTTTGTCAAATTTTAATAAATTTATTTGAAATCAACTTGGATAATTTTGGATTTTGTCGAGTATTTTTGGTGTAGGATGTATATTTGAGTAAATTTAGATGAAAATAACGACAATTTTTTGGATTCTGAAAAAAAAATTTACTTGGAAGTGTCAAATTTTAATAAATTTATTTGAAATCAACTTCGATTTTATTGGATTTTGTCGGGTATTTTTGTTGTAGGATCTATATTTGAGTAAATTTAGATGAAAATAACTTCAATTTTTTGGATTGTGAAAAAAATTTAGTTGGAAGTGTCAAATTTTAATAAATTTATTTGAAATCAACTTCGATTTTTTTTTATTTTGTCAAGTATTTTTGGTGTAGGATGTATATTTGAGTAAATTTAGATGACAATAACTTCGATTTTTTGGATTTTGTCACGATTTTGGTCAAATTTTAATAAATTTATTTGAAATCAACTTGGATAATTTTGGAATTTGTTGAGTATTTTTGTTGTAGGATCTATATTTGAGTAAATTTAGATGAAAATATCTTCAATTTTTTGGATTGTGAAAAAATTTTAGTTGGAAGTGTCAAATTTTAATAAATTTATTTGAAACCAACTTTGATTTTTTGGATTTTCTTGAGTATTTTTGTTGTAGGATCTACAATTGAGTAAATTTAGATGAAAATAACTTCGATTTTTTGGATTTTGTCACGATTTTTGTCAAATTTTAATAAATTTATTTGAAATCAACTTGGATAATTTTGGATTTTGTCGAGTATTTTTGGTGTAGGATGTATATTTGAGTAAATTTAGATGAAAATAACGACAATTTTTTGGATTCTGAAAAAAAAATTTACTTGGAAGTGTCAAATTTTAATAAATTTATTTGAAATCAAATTCGATTTTTTTGATTTTCTTGAAAATTTTTGTTGTAGGATCTACAATTGAGTAAATTTAGATGAAAATAACTTCAATTTTATGGATTGTGAAAAAAAATTTAGTTGGAAGTGTCAAATTTTAATAAATTTATTTGAAATCAATTTGGATTATTTTGGATTTTGTTGACAATTTTTGTTGTAGGATCTATATTTGAGTAAATTTAGATGAAAATAACTTAAATTTTTAGGATTATGAAAAAAATTTTAGTTGGAAGTGCCAAATTTTAATAAATTTATTTGAAACCAACTTCGATTTTTTGGATTTTCTTGAGTATTTTTGTTGTAGGATCTACAATTGAGTAAATTTAGATGAAAATAACTTCAATTTTATGGATTGTGAAAAAAAATTTAGTTGGAAGTGTCAAATTTTAATAAATTTATTTGAAACCTACTTCGATTTTTCTCGACTATGTTGAGTTTTTTTGATAGAGTAGCTTAATTTGAGTAATTTCAGTTGAAATAACTTCGATTTTTTGGATTTTGTCACGATTTTTGTCAAATTTTAATAAATTTATTTGAAATCAACTTGGATAATTTTGGAATTTGTTGAGTATTTTTGTTGTAGGATCTATATTTGAGTAAATTTAGATGAAAATAACTTCAATTTTTTGGATTTTGTCACGATTTTTGTCAAAATTTAATAAATTTATTTGAAATCAACTTGGATAATCTTAGAATTTGTTGAGTATTTTTGTTGTAGGATCTATATTTGAGTAAATTTAGTTGAAAATATCTTCAATTTTTAGGATTGTGAAAAAAATTTTAGTTGGAAGTGTCAAATTTTAATAAATTTATTTGAAATCAACTTCGATTTTATTGGATTTTGTCGAGTATTTTTGTTGTAGGATCTATATTTGAGTAAATTTAGATGAAAATAACTTCAATTTTTTGGATTGTGAAAAATATTTTAGTTGGAAGTGTCCAATTTTAATAAATTTATTTGAAATCAACTTCGATTATTTTGAATTTTGATCAGTATTTTTGTTGTAGGATGTATTTTTGAGTAAATTTAGGTGAAAATATCGACAATTTTTTGGATTGTGAAAAAAATTTGAGTTGGAAATGTCAAATTTTAATAAATTTATTTGAAACCTACTTCGATTTTTCTCGACTATGTTGAGTTTTTTTGATAGAGAAGCTTAATTTGAGTAATTTCAGTTGAAATTAATTTCGATTTTTTGGATTTTGTCACGATTATTGTCAAATTTTAATAAATTTTTTTTAAATCAACTTGGATAATTTAGGAATTTGTTGAGTATTTTTGTTGTAGGATCTACAATTGAGTAAATTTAGATGAAAATAACTTCAATTTTATGGATTGTGAAAAAAAATTTAGTTGGAAGTGTCAAATTTTAATAAATTTATTTGAAACCTACTTCGATTTTTCTCGACTATGTTGAGTTTTTTTGATAGAGAAGCTTAATTTGAGTAATTTCAGTTGAAATAACTTCAATTTTTTGGATTTTGTCACGATTTTTGTCAAATTTTAATAAATTTATTTGAAATCAACTTGGATAATTTTGGAATTTGTTGAGTATTTTTGTTGTAGGATCTATATTTGAGTAAATTTAGATGAAAATAACTTCAATTTTATGGATTGTGAAAAAAAATTTAGTTGGTAGTGTCAAATTTTAATAAATTTATTTGAAACCAACATCGATTTTTTGGATTTTCTTGAGTATTTTTGTTGTAGGATCTACAATTGAGTAAATTTAGATGAAAATAACTTCGATTTTTTGGATTTTGTCTCGATTTTTGTCAAATTTTAATAAATTTATTTGAAATCAACTTGGATAATTTTGGATTTTGTCGAGTATTTTTGGTGTAGGATCTATATTTGAGTAAATGTAGATGAAAATATCTTCAATTTTTAGGATTGTGAAAAAAATTTTAGTTGGAAGTGTCAAATTTTAATAAATTTATTTGAAATCAACTTCGATTTTATTGGATTTTGTCGAGTATTTTTGTTGTAGGATCTATATTTGAGTAAATTTAGATGAAAATAACTTCAATTTTTTGGATTGTGAAAAATATTTAGTTGGAAGTGTCAAATTTTAATAAATTTATTTGAAATCAACTTCGATTTTTTTTTATTTTGTCAAGTATTTTTGGTGTAGGATGTATATTTGAGTAAATTTAGATGACAATAACTTCGATTTTTTGGATTTTGTCACGATTTTGGTCAAATTTTAATAAATTTATTTGAAATCAACTTTGATAATTTTTGAATTTGTTGAGTATTTTTGTTGTAGGATCTATATTTGAGTAAATTTAGATGAAAATATCTTCAATTTTTTGGATTGTGAAAAAATTTTAGTTGGAAGTGTCAAATTTTAATAAATTTATTTGAAACCAACTTTGATTTTTTGGATTTTCTTGAGTATTTTTGTTGTAGGATCTACAATTGAGTAAATTTAGATGAAAATAACTTCGATTTTTTGGATTTTGTCACGATTTTTGTCAAATTTTAATAAATTTATTTGAAATCAACTTCGATTATTTTGAATTTTGTTCAGTATTTTTGTTGTAGGATGTATATTTGAGTAAATTTAGATGAAAATAACGACAATATTTTGGATTCTGAAAAAAATTTGAGTTGGAAATGTCAAATTTTAATAAATTTATTTGAAACCTACTTCGATTTTTCTCGACTATGTTGAGTTTTTTTGATAGAGAAGCTTAATTTGAGTAATTTCAGTTGAAATTAATTTCGATTTTTTGGATTTTGTCACGATTATTGTCAAATTTTAATAAATTTTTTTTAAATCAACTTGGATAATTTAGGAATTTGTTGAGTATTTTTGTTGTAGGATCTACAATTGAGTAAATTTAGATGAAAATAACTTCAATTTTATGGATTGTGAAAAAAAATTTAGTTGGAAGTGTCAAATTTTAATAAATTTATTTGAAACCTACTTCGATTTTTCTCGACTATGTTGAGTTTTTTTGATAGAGAAGCTTAATTTGAGTAATTTCAGTTGAAATAACTTCAATTTTTTGGATTTTGTCACGATTTTTGTCAAATTTTAATAAATTTATTTGAAATCAACTTGGATAATTTTGGAATTTGTTGAGTATTTTTGTTGTAGGATCTATATTTGAGTAAATTTAGATGAAAATAACTTCAATTTTATGGATTGTGAAAAAAAATTTAGTTGGTAGTGTCAAATTTTAATAAATTTATTTGAAACCAACATCGATTTTTTGGATTTTCTTGAGTATTTTTGTTGTAGGATCTACAATTGAGTAAATTTAGATGAAAATAACTTCGATTTTTTGGATTTTGTCTCGATTTTTGTCAAATTTTAATAAATTTATTTGAAATCAACTTGGATAATTTTGGATTTTGTCGAGTATTTTTGGTGTAGGATCTATATTTGAGTAAATGTAGATGAAAATATCTTCAATTTTTAGGATTGTGAAAAAAATTTTAGTTGGAAGTGTCAAATTTTAATAAATTTATTTGAAATCAACTTCGATTTTATTGGATTTTGTCGAGTATTTTTGTTGTAGGATCTATATTTGAGTAAATTTAGATGAAAATAACTTCAATTTTTTGGATTGTGAAAAATATTTTAGTTGGAAGTGTCCAATTTTAATAAATTTATTTGAAATCAACTTCGATTTTTTTTTATTTTGTCAAGTATTTTTGGTGTAGGATGTATATTTGAGTAAATTTAGATGACAATAACTTCAAATTTTTGGATTTTGTCACGATTTTTGTCAAATTTTAATAAATTTATTTGAAATCAACTTGGATAATTTTGGAATTTGTTGAGTATTTTTGTTGTAGGATCTATATTTGAGTAAATTTAGATGAAAATAACTTCAATTTTTTGGATTTTGTCACGATTTTTGTCAAAATTTAATAAATTTATTTGAAATCAACTTGGATATTTTTAGAATTGGTTGAGTATTTTTGTTGTAGGATCTATATTTGAGTAAATTTAGTTGAAAATATCTTCAATTTTTAGGATTGTGAAAAAAATTTTAGTTGGAAGTGTCAAATTTTAATAAATTTATTTGAAATCAACTTCGATTTTATTGGATTTTGTCGAGTATTTTTGTTGTAGGATCTATATTTGAGTAAATTTAGATGAAAATAACTTCAATTTTTTGGATTGTGAAAAATATTTTAGTTGGAAGTGTCAAATTTTAATAAATTTATTTGAAATCAACTTGGATAATTTTGAATTTGTTGAGTATTTTTGTTGTAGGATCTATATTTGAGTAAATTTAGATGAAAATATCTTCAATTTTTTGGATTGTGAAAAAATTTTAGTTGGAAGTGTCAAATTTTAATAAATTTATTTGAAACCAACTTTGATTTTTTGGATTTTCTTGAGTATTTTTGTTGTAGGATCTACAATTGAGTAAATTTAGATGAAAATAACTTCAATTTTATGGATTGTGAAAAAAAATTTAGTTGGAAGTGTCAAATTTTAATAAATTTATTTTAAATCAATTTGGATTATTTTGGATTTTGTTGACAATTTTTGTTGTAGGATCTATATTTGAGTAAATTTAGATGAAAATAACTTAAATTTTTAGGATTGTGAAAAAAATTTTACTTGGAAGTGCCAAATTTTAATAAATTTATTTGAAACCAACTTCGATTTTTTGGATTTTCTTGAGTATTTTTGTTGTAGGATCTACAATTGAGTAAATTTAGATGAAAATAACTTCAATTTTATGGATTGTGAAAAAAAATTTAGTTGGAAGTGTCAAATTTTAATAAATTTATTTGAAACCTACTTCGATTTTTCTCGACTATGTTGAGTTTTTTTGATAGAGAAGCTTAATTTGAGTAATTTCAGTTGAAATAACTTCAATTTTTTGGATTTTGTCACGATTTTTGTCAAATTTTAATAAATTTATTTGAAATCAACTTGGATAATTTTGGAATTTGTTGAGTATTTTTGTTGTAGGATCTATATTTGAGTAAATTTAGATGAAAATAACTTCAATTTTATGGATTGTGAAAAAAAATTTAGTTGGTAGTGTCAAATTTTAATAAATTTATTTGAAACCAACATCGATTTTTTGGATTTTCTTGAGTATTTTTGTTGTAGGATCTACAATTGAGTAAATTTAGATGAAAATAACTTCGATTTTTTGGATTTTGTCTCGATTTTTGTCAAATTTTAATAAATTTATTTGAAATCAACTTGGATAATTTTGGATTTTGTCGAGTATTTTTGGTGTAGGATCTATATTTGAGTAAATGTAGATGAAAATATCTTCAATTTTTAGGATTGTGAAAAAAATTTTAGTTGGAAGTGTCAAATTTTAATAAATTTATTTGAAATCAACTTCGATTTTATTGGATTTTGTCGAGTATTTTTGTTGTAGGATCTATATTTGAGTAAATTTAGATGAAAATAACTTCAATTTTTTGGATTGTGAAAAATATTTTAGTTGGAAGTGTCCAATTTTAATAAATTTATTTGAAATCAACTTCGATTTTTTTTTATTTTGTCAAGTATTTTTGGTGTAGGATGTATATTTGAGTAAATTTAGATGACAATAACTTCAAATTTTTGGATTTTGTCACGATTTTTGTCAAATTTTAATAAATTTATTTGAAATCAACTTGGATAATTTTGGAATTTGTTGAGTATTTTTGTTGTAGGATCTATATTTGAGTAAATTTAGATGAAAATAACTTCAATTTTTTGGATTTTGTCACGATTTTTGTCAAAATTTAATAAATTTATTTGAAATCAACTTGGATATTTTTAGAATTTGTTGAGTATTTTTGTTGTAGGATCTATATTTGAGTAAATTTAGTTGAAAATATCTTCAATTTTTAGGATTGTGAAAAAAATTTTAGTTGGAAGTGTCAAATTTTAATAAATTTATTTGAAATCAACTTCGATTTTATTGGATTTTGTCGAGTATTTTTGTTGTAGGATCTATATTTGAGTAAATTTAGATGAAAATAACTTCAATTTTTTGGATTGTGAAAAATATTTTAGTTGGAAGTGTCAAATTTTAATAAATTTATTTGAAATCAACTTGGATAATTTTGAATTTGTTGAGTATTTTTGTTGTAGGATCTATATTTGAGTAAATTTAGATGAAAATATCTTCAATTTTTTGGATTGTGAAAAAATGTTAGTTGGAAGTGTCAAATTTTAATAAATTGATTTGAAACCAACTTTGATTTTTTGGATTTTCTTGAGTATTTTTGTTGTAGGATCTACAATTGAGTAAATTTAGATGAAAATAACTTCAATTTTATGGATTGTGAAAAAAAATTTAGTTGGAAGTGTCAAATTTTAATAAATTTATTTTAAATCAATTTGGATTATTTTGGATTTTGTTGACAATTTTTGTTGTAGGATCTATATTTGAGTAAATTTAGATGAAAATAACTTAAATTTTTAGGATTGTGAAAAAAATTTTAGTTGGAAGTGCCAAATTTTAATAAATTTATTTGAAACCAACTTCGATTTTTTGGATTTTCTTGAGTATTTTTGTTGTAGGATCTACAATTGAGTAAATTTAGATGAAAATAACTTCAATTTTATGGATTGTGAAAAAAAATTTAGTTGGAAGTGTCAAATTTTAATAAATTTATTTGAAACCTACTTCGATTTTTCTCGACTATGTTGAGTTTTTTTGATAGAGAAGCTTAATTTGAGTAATTTCAGTTGAAATAACTTCAATTTTTTGGATTTTGTCACGATTTTTGTCAAATTTAAATAAATTTATTTGAAATCAACTTGGATAATTTTGGAATTTGTTGAGTATTTTTGTTGTAGGATCTATATTTGAGTAAATTTAGATGAAAATAACTTCAATTTTATGGATTGTGAAAAAAAATTTAGTTGGTAGTGTCAAATTTTAATAAATTTATTTGAAACCAACATCGATTTTTTGGATTTTCTTGAGTATTTTTGTTGTAGGATCTACAATTGAGTAAATTTAGATGAAAATAACTTCGATTTTTTGGATTTTGTCTCGATTTTTGTCAAATTTTAATAAATTTATTTGAAATCAACTTGGATAATTTTGGATTTTGTCGAGTATTTTTGGTGTAGGATCTATATTTGAGTAAATGTAGATGAAAATATCTTCAATTTTTAGGATTGTGAAAAAAATTTTAGTTGGAAGTGTCAAATTTTAATAAATTTATTTGAAATCAACTTCGATTTTATTGGATTTTGTCGAGTATTTTTGTTGTAGGATCTATATTTGAGTAAATTTAGATGAAAATAACTTCAATTTTTTGGATTGTGAAAAATATTTTAGTTGGAAGTGTCCAATTTTAATAAATTTATTTGAAATCAACTTCGATTTTTTTTTATTTTGTCAAGTATTTTTGGTGTAGGATGTATATTTGAGTAAATTTAGATGACAATAACTTCAAATTTTTGGATTTTGTCACGATTTTTGTCAAATTTTAATAAATTTATTTGAAATCAACTTGGATAATTTTGGAATTTGTTGAGTATTTTTGTTGTAGGATCTATATTTGAGTAAATTTAGATGAAAATAACTTCAATTTTTTGGATTTTGTCACGATTTTTGTCAAAATTTAATAAATTTATTTGAAATCAACTTGGATATTTTTAGAATTTGTTGAGTATTTTTGTTGTAGGATCTATATTTGAGTAAATTTAGTTGAAAATATCTTCAATTTTTAGGATTGTGAAAAAAATTTTAGTTGGAAGTGTCAAATTTTAATAAATTTATTTGAAATCAACTTCGATTTTATTGGATTTTGTCGAGTATTTTTGTTGTAGGATCTATATTTGAGTAAATTTAGATGAAAATAACTTCAATTTTTTGGATTGTGAAAAATATTTTAGTTGGAAGTGTCAAATTTTAATAAATTTATTTGAAATCAACTTGGATAATTTTGAATTTGTTGAGTATTTTTGTTGTAGGATCTATATTTGAGTAAATTTAGATGAAAATATCTTCAATTTTTTGGATTGTGAAAAAATTTTAGTTGGAAGTGTCAAATTTTAATAAATTTATTTGAAACCAACTTTGATTTTTTGGATTTTCTTGAGTATTTTTGTTGTAGGATCTACAATTGAGTAAATTTAGATGAAAATAACTTCAATTTTATGGATTGTGAAAAAAAATTTAGTTGGAAGTGTCAAATTTTAATAAATTTATTTTAAATCAATTTGGATTATTTTGGATTTTGTTGACAATTTTTGTTGTAGGATCTATATTTGAGTAAATTTAGATGAAAATAACTTAAATTTTTAGGATTGTGAAAAAAATTTTAGTTGGAAGTGCCAAATTTTAATAAATTTATTTGAAACCAACTTCGATTTTTTGGATTTTCTTGAGTATTTTTGTTGTAGGATCTACAATTGAGTAAATTTAGATGAAAATAACTTCAATTTTATGGATTGTGAAAAAAAATTTAGTTGGAAGTGTCAAATTTTAATAAATTTATTTGAAATCAATTTGGATTATTTTGGATTTTGTTGACAATTTTTGTTGTAGGATCTATATTTGAGTAAATTTAGATGAAAATAACTTAAATTTTTAGGATTCTGAAAAAAATTTTAGTTGGAAGTGCCAAATTTTAATAAATTTATTTGAAACCAACTTCGATTTTTTGGATTTTCTTGAGTATTTTTGTTGTAGGATCTACAATTGAGTAAATTTAGATGAAAATAACTTCAATTTTATGGATTGTGAAAAAAAATTTAGTTGGAAGTGTCAAATTTTAATAAATTTATTTGAAACCTACTTCGATTTTTCTCGACTATGTTGAGTTTTTTTGATAGAGTAGCTTAATTTGAGTAATTTCAGTTGAAATAACTTCGATTTTTTTGGATTTTGTCACGATTTTTGTCAAATTTTAATAAATTTATTTGAAATCAACTTGGATAATTTTGGAATTTGTTGAGTATTTTTGTTGTAGGATCTATATTTGAGTAAATTTAGATGAAAATAACTTCAATTTTTTGGATTTTGTCACGATTTTTGTCAAAATTTAATAAATTTATTTGAAATCAACTTGGATATTTTTAGAATTTGTTGAGTATTTTTGTTGTAGGATCTATATTTGAGTAAATTTAGATGAAAATAACTTAAATTTTTAGGATTATGAAAAAAATTTTAGTTGGAAGTGCCAAATTTTAATAAATTTATTTGAAACCAACTTCGATTTTTTGGATTTTCTTGAGTATTTTTGTTGTAGGATCTACAATTGAGTAAATTTAGATGAAAATAACTTCAATTTTATGGATTGTGAAAAAAAATTTAGTTGGAAGTGTCAAATTTTAATAAATTTATTTGAAACCTACTTCGATTTTTCTCGACTATGTTGAGTTTTTTTGATAGAGTAGCTTAATTTGAGTAATTTCAGTTGAAATAACTTCGATTTTTTGGATTTTGTCAAATTTTAATAAATTTATTTGAAATCAACTTGGATAATTTTGGAATTTGTTGAGTATTTTTGTTGTAGGATCTATATTTGAGTAAATTTAGATGAAAATAACTTCAATTTTTTGGATTTTGACACGATTTTTGTCAAAATTTAATAAATTTATTTGAAATCAACTTGGATAATCTTAGAATTTGTTGAGTATTTTTGTTGTAGGATCTATATTTGAGTAAATTTAGTTGAAAATATCTTCAATTTTTAGGATTGTGAAAAAAATTTTAGTTGGAAGTGTCAAATTTTAATAAATTTATTTGAAATCAACTTCGATTTTATTGGATTTTGTCGAGTATTTTTGTTGTAGGATCTATATTTGAGTAAATTTAGATGAAAATAACTTCAATTTTTTGGATTGTGAAAAATATTTTAGTTGGAAGTGTCCAATTTTAATAAATTTATTTGAAATCAACTTCGATTATTTTGAATTTTGTTCAGTATTTTTGTTGTAGGATGTATTTTTGAGTAAATTTAGGTGAAAATATCGACAATTTTTTGGATTGTGAAAAAAATTTGAGTTGGAAATGTCAAATTTTAATAAATTTATTTGAAACCTACTTCGATTTTTCTCGACTATGTTGAGTTTTTTTGATAGAGAAGCTTAATTTGAGTAATTTCAGTTGAAATTAATTTCGATTTTTTGGATTTTGTCACGATTATTGTCAAATTTTAATAAATTTTTTTTAAATCAACTTGGATAATTTAGGAATTTGTTGAGTATTTTTGTTGTAGGATCTACAATTGAGTAAATTTAGATGAAAATAACTTCAATTTTATGGATTGTGAAAAAAAATTTAGTTGGAAGTGTCAAATTTTAATAAATTTATTTGAAACCTACTTCGATTTTTCTCGACTATGTTGAGTTTTTTTGATAGAGAAGCTTAATTTGAGTAATTTCAGTTGAAATAACTTCAATTTTTTGGATTTTGTCACGATTTTTGTCAAATTTTAATAAATTTATTTGAAATCAACTTGGATAATTTTGGAATTTGTTGAGTATTTTTGTTGTAGGATCTATATTTGAGTAAATTTAGATGAAAATAACTTCAATTTTATGGATTGTGAAAAAAAATTTAGTTGGTAGTGTCAAATTTTAATAAATTTATTTGAAACCAACATCGATTTTTTGGATTTTCTTGAGTATTTTTGTTGTAGGATCTACAATTGAGTAAATTTAGATGAAAATAACTTCGATTTTTTGGATTTTGTCTCGATTTTTGTCAAATTTTAATAAATTTATTTGAAATCAACTTGGATAATTTTGGATTTTGTCGAGTATTTTTGGTGTAGGATCTATATTTGAGTAAATGTAGATGAAAATATCTTCAATTTTTAGGATTGTGAAAAAAATTTTAGTTGGAAGTGTCAAATTTTTATAAATTTATTTGAAATCAACTTCGATTTTATTGGATTTTGTCGAGTATTTTTGTTGTAGGATCTATATTTGAGTAAATTTAGATGAAACTAACTTCAATTTTTTGGATTGTGAAAAATATTTTAGTTGGAAGTGTCCAATTTTAATAAATTTATTTGAAATCAACTTCGATTTTTTTTTATTTTGTCAAGTATTTTTGGTGTAGGATGTATATTTGAGTAAATTTAGATGACAATAACTTCAAATTTTTGGATTTTGTCACGATTTTTGTCAAATTTTAATAAATTTATTTGAAATCAACTTGGATAATTTTGGAATTTGTTGAGTATTTTTGTTGTAGGATCTATATTTGAGTAAATTTAGATGAAAATAACTTCAATTTTTTGGATTTTGTCACGATTTTTGTCAAAATTTAATAAATTTATTTGAAATCAACTTGGATATTTTTAGAATTTGTTGAGTATTTTTGTTGTAGGATCTATATTTGAGTAAATTTAGTTGAAAATATCTTCAATTTTTAGGATTGTGAAAAAAATTTTAGTTGGAAGTGTCAAATTTTAATAAATTTATTTGAAATCAACTTCGATTTTATTGGATTTTGTCGAGTATTTTTGTTGTAGGATCTATATTTGAGTAAATTTAGATGAAAATAACTTCAATTTTTTGGATTGTGAAAAATATTTTAGTTGGAAGTGTCAAATTTTAATAAATTTATTTGAAATCAACTTGGATAATTTTGAATTTGTTGAGTATTTTTGTTGTAGGATCTATATTTGAGTAAATTTAGATGAAAATATCTTCAATTTTTTGGATTGTGAAAAAATTTTAGTTGGAAGTGTCAAATTTTAATAAATTTATTTGAAACCAACTTTGATTTTTTGGATTTTCTTGAGTATTTTTGTTGTAGGATCTACAATTGAGTAAATTTAGATGAAAATAACTTCAATTTTATGGATTGTGAAAAAAAATTTAGTTGGAAGTGTCAAATTTTAATAAATTTATTTTAAATCAATTTGGATTATTTTGGATTTTGTTGACAATTTTTGTTGTAGGATCTATATTTGAGTAAATTTAGATGAAAATAACTTAAATTTTTAGGATTGTGAAAAAAATTTTACTTGGAAGTGCCAAATTTTAATAAATTTATTTGAAACCAACTTCGATTTTTTGGATTTTCTTGAGTATTTTTGTTGTAGGATCTACAATTGAGTAAATTTAGATGAAAATAACTTCAATTTTATGGATTGTGAAAAAAAATTTAGTTGGAAGTGTCAAATTTTAATAAATTTATTTGAAACCTACTTCGATTTTTCTCGACTATGTTGAGTTTTTTTGATAGAGAAGCTTAATTTGAGTAATTTCAGTTGAAATAACTTCAATTTTTTGGATTTTGTCACGATTTTTGTCAAATTTTAATAAATTTATTTGAAATCAACTTGGATAATTTTGGAATTTGTTGAGTATTTTTGTTGTAGGATCTATATTTGAGTAAATTTAGATGAAAATAACTTCAATTTTATGGATTGTGAAAAAAAATTTAGTTGGTAGTGTCAAATTTTAATAAATTTATTTGAAACCAACATCGATTTTTTGGATTTTCTTGAGTATTTTTGTTGTAGGATCTACAATTGAGTAAATTTAGATGAAAATAACTTCGATTTTTTGGATTTTGTCTCGATTTTTGTCAAATTTTAATAAATTTATTTGAAATCAACTTGGATAATTTTGGATTTTGTCGAGTATTTTTGGTGTAGGATCTATATTTGAGTAAATGTAGATGAAAATATCTTCAATTTTTAGGATTGTGAAAAAAATTTTAGTTGGAAGTGTCAAATTTTAATAAATTTATTTGAAATCAACTTCGATTTTATTGGATTTTGTCGAGTATTTTTGTTGTAGGATCTATATTTGAGTAAATTTAGATGAAAATAACTTCAATTTTTTGGATTGTGAAAAATATTTTAGTTGGAAGTGTCCAATTTTAATAAATTTATTTGAAATCAACTTCGATTTTTTTTTATTTTGTCAAGTATTTTTGGTGTAGGATGTATATTTGAGTAAATTTAGATGACAATAACTTCAAATTTTTGGATTTTGTCACGATTTTTGTCAAATTTTAATAAATTTATTTGAAATCAACTTGGATAATTTTGGAATTTGTTGAGTATTTTTGTTGTAGGATCTATATTTGAGTAAATTTAGATGAAAATAACTTCAATTTTTTGGATTTTGTCACGATTTTTGTCAAAATTTAATAAATTTATTTGAAATCAACTTGGATATTTTTAGAATTTGTTGAGTATTTTTGTTGTAGGATCTATATTTGAGTAAATTTAGTTGAAAATATCTTCAATTTTTAGGATTGTGAAAAAAATTTTAGTTGGAAGTGTCAAATTTTAATAAATTTATTTGAAATCAACTTCGATTTTATTGGATTTTGTCGAGTATTTTTGTTGTAGGATCTATATTTGAGTAAATTTAGATGAAAATAACTTCAATTTTTTGGATTGTGAAAAATATTTTAGTTGGAAGTGTCAAATTTTAATAAATTTATTTGAAATCAACTTGGATAATTTTGAATTTGTTGAGTATTTTTGTTGTAGGATCTATATTTGAGTAAATTTAGATGAAAATATCTTCAATTTTTTGGATTGTGAAAAAATGTTAGTTGGAAGTGTCAAATTTTAATAAATTGATTTGAAACCAACTTTGATTTTTTGGATTTTCTTGAGTATTTTTGTTGTAGGATCTACAATTGAGTAAATTTAGATGAAAATAACTTCAATTTTATGGATTGTGAAAAAAAATTTAGTTGGAAGTGTCAAATTTTAATAAATTTATTTTAAATCAATTTGGATTATTTTGGATTTTGTTGACAATTTTTGTTGTAGGATCTATATTTGAGTAAATTTAGATGAAAATAACTTAAATTTTTAGGATTGTGAAAAAAATTTTAGTTGGAAGTGCCAAATTTTAATAAATTTATTTGAAACCAACTTCGATTTTTTGGATTTTCTTGAGTATTTTTGTTGTAGGATCTACAATTGAGTAAATTTAGATGAAAATAACTTCAATTTTATGGATTGTGAAAAAAAATTTAGTTGGAAGTGTCAAATTTTAATAAATTTATTTGAAACCTACTTCGATTTTTCTCGACTATGTTGAGTTTTTTTGATAGAGAAGCTTAATTTGAGTAATTTCAGTTGAAATAACTTCAATTTTTTGGATTTTGTCACGATTTTTGTCAAATTTAAATAAATTTATTTGAAATCAACTTGGATAATTTTGGAATTTGTTGAGTATTTTTGTTGTAGGATCTATATTTGAGTAAATTTAGATGAAAATAACTTCAATTTTATGGATTGTGAAAAAAAATTTAGTTGGTAGTGTCAAATTTTAATAAATTTATTTGAAACCAACATCGATTTTTTGGATTTTCTTGAGTATTTTTGTTGTAGGATCTACAATTGAGTAAATTTAGATGAAAATAACTTCGATTTTTTGGATTTTGTCTCGATTTTTGTCAAATTTTAATAAATTTATTTGAAATCAACTTGGATAATTTTGGATTTTGTCGAGTATTTTTGGTGTAGGATCTATATTTGAGTAAATGTAGATGAAAATATCTTCAATTTTTAGGATTGTGAAAAAAATTTTAGTTGGAAGTGTCAAATTTTAATAAATTTATTTGAAATCAACTTCGATTTTATTGGATTTTGTCGAGTATTTTTGTTGTAGGATCTATATTTGAGTAAATTTAGATGAAAATAACTTCAATTTTTTGGATTGTGAAAAATATTTTAGTTGGAAGTGTCCAATTTTAATAAATTTATTTGAAATCAACTTCGATTTTTTTTTATTTTGTCAAGTATTTTTGGTGTAGGATGTATATTTGAGTAAATTTAGATGACAATAACTTCAAATTTTTGGATTTTGTCACGATTTTTGTCAAATTTTAATAAATTTATTTGAAATCAACTTGGATAATTTTGGAATTTGTTGAGTATTTTTGTTGTAGGATCTATATTTGAGTAAATTTAGATGAAAATAACTTCAATTTTTTGGATTTTGTCACGATTTTTGTCAAAATTTAATAAATTTATTTGAAATCAACTTGGATATTTTTAGAATTTGTTGAGTATTTTTGTTGTAGGATCTATATTTGAGTAAATTTAGTTGAAAATATCTTCAATTTTTAGGATTGTGAAAAAAATTTTAGTTGGAAGTGTCAAATTTTAATAAATTTATTTGAAATCAACTTCGATTTTATTGGATTTTGTCGAGTATTTTTGTTGTAGGATCTATATTTGAGTAAATTTAGATGAAAATAACTTCAATTTTTTGGATTGTGAAAAATATTTTAGTTGGAAGTGTCAAATTTTAATAAATTTATTTGAAATCAACTTGGATAATTTTGAATTTGTTGAGTATTTTTGTTGTAGGATCTATATTTGAGTAAATTTAGATGAAAATATCTTCAATTTTTTGGATTGTGAAAAAATTTTAGTTGGAAGTGTCAAATTTTAATAAATTTATTTGAAACCAACTTTGATTTTTTGGATTTTCTTGAGTATTTTTGTTGTAGGATCTACAATTGAGTAAATTTAGATGAAAATAACTTCAATTTTATGGATTGTGAAAAAAAATTTAGTTGGAAGTGTCAAATTTTAATAAATTTATTTTAAATCAATTTGGATTATTTTGGATTTTGTTGACAATTTTTGTTGTAGGATCTATATTTGAGTAAATTTAGATGAAAATAACTTAAATTTTTAGGATTGTGAAAAAAATTTTAGTTGGAAGTGCCAAATTTTAATAAATTTATTTGAAACCAACTTCGATTTTTTGGATTTTCTTGAGTATTTTTGTTGTAGGATCTACAATTGAGTAAATTTAGATGAAAATAACTTCAATTTTATGGATTGTGAAAAAAAATTTAGTTGGAAGTGTCAAATTTTAATAAATTTATTTGAAATCAATTTGGATTATTTTGGATTTTGTTGACAATTTTTGTTGTAGGATCTATATTTGAGTAAATTTAGATGAAAATAACTTAAATTTTTAGGATTCTGAAAAAAATTTTAGTTGGAAGTGCCAAATTTTAATAAATTTATTTGAAACCAACTTCGATTTTTTGGATTTTCTTGAGTATTTTTGTTGTAGGATCTACAATTGAGTAAATTTAGATGAAAATAACTTCAATTTTATGGATTGTGAAAAAAAATTTAGTTGGAAGTGTCAAATTTTAATAAATTTATTTGAAACCTACTTCGATTTTTCTCGACTATGTTGAGTTTTTTTGATAGAGTAGCTTAATTTGAGTAATTTCAGTTGAAATAACTTCGATTTTTTTGGATTTTGTCACGATTTTTGTCAAATTTTAATAAATTTATTTGAAATCAACTTGGATAATTTTGGAATTTGTTGAGTATTTTTGTTGTAGGATCTATATTTGAGTAAATTTAGATGAAAATAACTTCAATTTTTTGGATTTTGTCACGATTTTTGTCAAAATTTAATAAATTTATTTGAAATCAACTTGGATATTTTTAGAATTTGTTGAGTATTTTTGTTGTAGGATCTATATTTGAGTAAATTTAGTTGAAAATATCTTCAATTTTTAGGATTGTGAAAAAAATTTTAGTTGGAAGTGTCAAATTTTAATAAATTTATTTGAAATCAACTTCGATTTTATTGGATTTTGTCGAGTATTTTTGTTGTAGGATCTATATTTGAGTAAATTTAGATGAAAATAACTTCAATTTTTTGGATTGTGAAAAATATTTTAGTTGGAAGTGTCAAATTTTAATAAATTTATTTGAAATCAACTTCGATTATTTTGAATTTTGTTCAGTATTTTTGTTGTAGGATGTATTTTTGAGTAAATTTAGATGAAAATATCGACAATTTTTTGGATTGTGAAAAAAATTTGAGTTGGAAATGTCAAATTTTAATAAATTTATTTGAAACCTACTTCGATTTTTCTCGACTATGTTGAGTTTTTTTGATAGAGAAGCTTAATTTGAGTAATTTCAGTTGAAATTAATTTCGATTTTTTGGATTTTGTCACGATTATTGTCAAATTTTAATAAATTTTTTTTAAATCAACTTGGATAATTTAGGAATTTGTTGAGTATTTTTGTTGTAGGATCTACAATTGAGTAAATTTAGATGAAAAT
This sequence comes from Andrena praecox, assembly GCA_963932275.1. Classification (NCBI taxonomy): domain Eukaryota; kingdom Metazoa; phylum Arthropoda; class Insecta; order Hymenoptera; family Andrenidae; genus Andrena; species Andrena praecox. The sequence continues at coordinate 738,958 of CAWVQO010000467.1, forward strand.
AACTTCAATTTTATGGATTGTGAAAAAAAATTTAGTTGGAAGTGTCAAATTTTAATAAATTTATTTGAAACCTACTTCGATTTTTCTCGACTATGTTGAGTTTTTTTGATAGAGTAGCTTAATTTGAGTAATTTCAGTTGAAATAACTTCGATTTTTTGGATTTTGTCACGATTTTTGTCAAATTTTAATAAATTTATTTGAAATCAACTTGGATAATTTTGGAATTTGTTGAGTATTTTTGTTGTAGGATCTATATTTGAGTAAATTTAGATGAAAATAACTTCAATTTTTTGGATTTTGTCACGATTTTTGTCAAAATTTAATAAATTTATTTGAAATCAACTTGGATAATCTTAGAATTTGTTGAGTATTTTTGTTGTAGGATCTATATTTGAGTAAATTTAGTTGAAAATATCTTCAATTTTTAGGATTGTGAAAAAAATTTTAGTTGGAAGTGTCAAATTTTAATAAATTTATTTGAAATCAACTTCGATTTTATTGGATTTTGTCGAGTATTTTTGTTGTAGGATCTATATTTGAGTAAATTTAGATGAAAATAACTTCAATTTTTTGGATTGTGAAAAATATTTTAGTTGGAAGTGTCCAATTTTAATAAATTTATTTGAAATCAACTTCGATTATTTTGAATTTTGTTCAGTATTTTTGTTGTAGGATGTATTTTTGAGTAAATTTAGGTGAAAATATCGACAATTTTTTGGATTGTGAAAAAAATTTGAGTTGGAAATGTCAAATTTTAATAAATTTATTTGAAACCTACTTCGATTTTTCTCGACTATGTTGAGTTTTTTTGATAGAGAAGCTTAATTTGAGTAATTTCAGTTGAAATTAATTTCGATTTTTTGGATTTTGTCACGATTATTGTCAAATTTTAATAAATTTTTTTTAAATCAACTTGGATAATTTAGGAATTTGTTGAGTATTTTTGTTGTAGGATCTACAATTGAGTAAATTTAGATGAAAATAACTTCAATTTTATGGATTGTGAAAAAAAATTTAGTTGGAAGTGTCAAATTTTAATAAATTTATTTGAAACCTACTTCGATTTTTCTCGACTATGTTGAGTTTTTTTGATAGAGAAGCTTAATTTGAGTAATTTCAGTTGAAATAACTTCAATTTTTTGGATTTTGTCACGATTTTTGTCAAATTTTAATAAATTTATTTGAAATCAACTTGGATAATTTTGGAATTTGTTGAGTATTTTTGTTGTAGGATCTATATTTGAGTAAATTTAGATGAAAATAACTTCAATTTTATGGATTGTGAAAAAAAATTTAGTTGGTAGTGTCAAATTTTAATAAATTTATTTGAAACCAACATCGATTTTTTGGATTTTCTTGAGTATTTTTGTTGTAGGATCTACAATTGAGTAAATTTAGATGAAAATAACTTCGATTTTTTGGATTTTGTCTCGATTTTTGTCAAATTTTAATAAATTTATTTGAAATCAACTTGGATAATTTTGGATTTTGTCGAGTATTTTTGGTGTAGGATCTATATTTGAGTAAATGTAGATGAAAATATCTTCAATTTTTAGGATTGTGAAAAAAATTTTAGTTGGAAGTGTCAAATTTTAATAAATTTATTTGAAATCAACTTCGATTTTATTGGATTTTGTCGAGTATTTTTGTTGTAGGATCTATATTTGAGTAAATTTAGATGAAAATAACTTCAATTTTTTGGATTGTGAAAAATATTTTAGTTGGAAGTGTCCAATTTTAATAAATTTATTTGAAATCAACTTCGATTTTTTTTTATTTTGTCAAGTATTTTTGGTGTAGGATGTATATTTGAGTAAATTTAGATGACAATAACTTCAAATTTTTGGATTTTGTCACGATTTTTGTCAAATTTTAATAAATTTATTTGAAATCAACTTGGATAATTTTGGAATTTGTTGAGTATTTTTGTTGTAGGATCTATATTTGAGTAAATTTAGATGAAAATAACTTCAATTTTTTGGATTTTGTCACGATTTTTGTCAAAATTTAATAAATTTATTTGAAATCAACTTGGATATTTTTAGAATTTGTTGAGTATTTTTGTTGTAGGATCTATATTTGAGTAAATTTAGTTGAAAATATCTTCAATTTTTAGGATTGTGAAAAAAATTTTAGTTGGAAGTGTCAAATTTTAATAAATTTATTTGAAATCAACTTCGATTTTATTGGATTTTGTCGAGTATTTTTGTTGTAGGATCTATATTTGAGTAAATTTAGATGAAAATAACTTCAATTTTTTGGATTGTGAAAAATATTTTAGTTGGAAGTGTCAAATTTTAATAAATTTATTTGAAATCAACTTGGATAATTTTGAATTTGTTGAGTATTTTTGTTGTAGGATCTATATTTGAGTAAATTTAGATGAAAATATCTTCAATTTTTTGGATTGTGAAAAAATTTTAGTTGGAAGTGTCAAATTTTAATAAATTTATTTGAAACCAACTTTGATTTTTTGGATTTTCTTGAGTATTTTTGTTGTAGGATCTACAATTGAGTAAATTTAGATGAAAATAACTTCAATTTTATGGATTGTGAAAAAAAATTTAGTTGGAAGTGTCAAATTTTAATAAATTTATTTTAAATCAATTTGGATTATTTTGGATTTTGTTGACAATTTTTGTTGTAGGATCTATATTTGAGTAAATTTAGATGAAAATAACTTAAATTTTTAGGATTGTGAAAAAAATTTTACTTGGAAGTGCCAAATTTTAATAAATTTATTTGAAACCAACTTCGATTTTTTGGATTTTCTTGAGTATTTTTGTTGTAGGATCTACAATTGAGTAAATTTAGATGAAAATAACTTCAATTTTATGGATTGTGAAAAAAAATTTAGTTGGAAGTGTCAAATTTTAATAAATTTATTTGAAACCTACTTCGATTTTTCTCGACTATGTTGAGTTTTTTTGATAGAGAAGCTTAATTTGAGTAATTTCAGTTGAAATAACTTCAATTTTTTGGATTTTGTCACGATTTTTGTCAAATTTTAATAAATTTATTTGAAATCAACTTGGATAATTTTGGAATTTGTTGAGTATTTTTGTTGTAGGATCTATATTTGAGTAAATTTAGATGAAAATAACTTCAATTTTATGGATTGTGAAAAAAAATTTAGTTGGTAGTGTCAAATTTTAATAAATTTATTTGAAACCAACATCGATTTTTTGGATTTTCTTGAGTATTTTTGTTGTAGGATCTACAATTGAGTAAATTTAGATGAAAATAACTTCGATTTTTTGGATTTTGTCTCGATTTTTGTCAAATTTTAATAAATTTATTTGAAATCAACTTGGATAATTTTGGATTTTGTCGAGTATTTTTGGTGTAGGATCTATATTTGAGTAAATGTAGATGAAAATATCTTCAATTTTTAGGATTGTGAAAAAAATTTTAGTTGGAAGTGTCAAATTTTAATAAATTTATTTGAAATCAACTTCGATTTTATTGGATTTTGTCGAGTATTTTTGTTGTAGGATCTATATTTGAGTAAATTTAGATGAAAATAACTTCAATTTTTTGGATTGTGAAAAATATTTTAGTTGGAAGTGTCCAATTTTAATAAATTTATTTGAAATCAACTTCGATTTTTTTTTATTTTGTCAAGTATTTTTGGTGTAGGATGTATATTTGAGTAAATTTAGATGACAATAACTTCAAATTTTTGGATTTTGTCACGATTTTTGTCAAATTTTAATAAATTTATTTGAAATCAACTTGGATAATTTTGGAATTTGTTGAGTATTTTTGTTGTAGGATCTATATTTGAGTAAATTTAGATGAAAATAACTTCAATTTTTTGGATTTTGTCACGATTTTTGTCAAAATTTAATAAATTTATTTGAAATCAACTTGGATATTTTTAGAATTTGTTGAGTATTTTTGTTGTAGGATCTATATTTGAGTAAATTTAGTTGAAAATATCTTCAATTTTTAGGATTGTGAAAAAAATTTTAGTTGGAAGTGTCAAATTTTAATAAATTTATTTGAAATCAACTTCGATTTTATTGGATTTTGTCGAGTATTTTTGTTGTAGGATCTATATTTGAGTAAATTTAGATGAAAATAACTTCAATTTTTTGGATTGTGAAAAATATTTTAGTTGGAAGTGTCAAATTTTAATAAATTTATTTGAAATCAACTTGGATAATTTTGAATTTGTTGAGTATTTTTGTTGTAGGATCTATATTTGAGTAAATTTAGATGAAAATATCTTCAATTTTTTGGATTGTGAAAAAATTTTAGTTGGAAGTGTCAAATTTTAATAAATTTATTTGAAACCAACTTTGATTTTTTGGATTTTCTTGAGTATTTTTGTTGTAGGATCTACAATTGAGTAAATTTAGATGAAAATAACTTCAATTTTAAGGATTGTGAAAAAAAATTTAGTTGGAAGTGTCAAATTTTAATAAATTTATTTTAAATCAATTTGGATTATTTTGGATTTTGTTGACAATTTTTGTTGTAGGATCTATATTTGAGTAAATTTAGATGAAAATAACTTAAATTTTTAGGATTGTGAAAAAAATTTTACTTGGAAGTGCCAAATTTTAATAAATTTATTTGAAACCAACTTCGATTTTTTGGATTTTCTTGAGTATTTTTGTTGTAGGATCTACAATTGAGTAAATTTAGATGAAAATAACTTCAATTTTATGGATTGTGAAAAAAAATTTAGTTGGAAGTGTCAAATTTTAATAAATTTATTTGAAACCTACTTCGATTTTTCTCGACTATGTTGAGTTTTTTTGATAGAGAAGCTTAATTTGAGTAATTTCAGTTGAAATAACTTCAATTTTTTGGATTTTGTCACGATTTTTGTCAAATTTTAATAAATTTATTTGAAATCAACTTGGATAATTTTGGAATTTGTTGAGTATTTTTGTTGTAGGATCTATATTTGAGTAAATTTAGATGAAAATAACTTCAATTTTATGGATTGTGAAAAAAAATTTAGTTGGTAGTGTCAAATTTTAATAAATTTATTTGAAACCAACATCGATTTTTTGGATTTTCTTGAGTATTTTTGTTGTAGGATCTACAATTGAGTAAATTTAGATGAAAATAACTTCGATTTTTTGGATTTTGTCTCGATTTTTGTCAAATTTTAATAAATTTATTTGAAATCAACTTGGATAATTTTGGATTTTGTCGAGTATTTTTGGTGTAGGATCTATATTTGAGTAAATGTAGATGAAAATATCTTCAATTTTTAGGATTGTGAAAAAAATTTTAGTTGGAAGTGTCAAATTTTAATAAATTTATTTGAAATCAACTTCGATTTTATTGGATTTTGTCGAGTATTTTTGTTGTAGGATCTATATTTGAGTAAATTTAGATGAAAATAACTTCAATTTTTTGGATTGTGAAAAATATTTTAGTTGGAAGTGTCCAATTTTAATAAATTTATTTGAAATCAACTTCGATTTTTTTTTATTTTGTCAAGTATTTTTGGTGTAGGATGTATATTTGAGTAAATTTAGATGACAATAACTTCAAATTTTTGGATTTTGTCACGATTTTTGTCAAATTTTAATAAATTTATTTGAAATCAACTTGGATAATTTTGGAATTTGTTGAGTATTTTTGTTGTAGGATCTATATTTGAGTAAATTTAGATGAAAATAACTTCAATTTTTTGGATTTTGTCACGATTTTTGTCAAAATTTAATAAATTTATTTGAAATCAACTTGGATATTTTTAGAATTTGTTGAGTATTTTTGTTGTAGGATCTATATTTGAGTAAATTTAGTTGAAAATATCTTCAATTTTTAGGATTGTGAAAAAAATTTTAGTTGGAAGTGTCAAATTTTAATAAATTTATTTGAAATCAACTTCGATTTTATTGGATTTTGTCGAGTATTTTTGTTGTAGGATCTATATTTGAGTAAATTTAGATGAAAATAACTTCAATTTTTTGGATTGTGAAAAATATTTTAGTTGGAAGTGTCAAATTTTAATAAATTTATTTGAAATCAACTTGGATAATTTTGAATTTGTTGAGTATTTTTGTTGTAGGATCTATATTTGAGTAAATTTAGATGAAAATATCTTCAATTTTTTGGATTGTGAAAAAATGTTAGTTGGAAGTGTCAAATTTTAATAAATTTATTTGAAACCAACTTTGATTTTTTGGATTTTCTTGAGTATTTTTGTTGTAGGATCTACAATTGAGTAAATTTAGATGAAAATAACTTCAATTTTATGGATTGTGAAAAAAAATTTAGTTGGAAGTGTCAAATTTTAATAAATTTATTTTAAATCAATTTGGATTATTTTGGATTTTGTTGACAATTTTTGTTGTAGGATCTATATTTGAGTAAATTTAGATGAAAATAACTTAAATTTTTAGGATTGTGAAAAAAATTTTAGTTGGAAGTGCCAAATTTTAATAAATTTATTTGAAACCAACTTCGATTTTTTGGATTTTCTTGAGTATTTTTGTTGTAGGATCTACAATTGAGTAAATTTAGATGAAAATAACTTCAATTTTATGGATTGTGAAAAAAATTTAGTTGGAAGTGTCAAATTTTAATAAATTTATTTGAAACCTACTTCGATTTTTCTCGACTATGTTGAGTTTTTTTGATAGAGAAGCTTAATTTGAGTAATTTCAGTTGAAATAACTTCAATTTTTTGGATTTTGTCACGATTTTTGTCAAATTTAAATAAATTTATTTGAAATCAACTTGGATAATTTTGGAATTTGTTGAGTATTTTTGTTGTAGGATCTATATTTGAGTAAATTTAGATGAAAATAACTTCAATTTTATGGATTGTGAAAAAAAATTTAGTTGGTAGTGTCAAATTTTAATAAATTTATTTGAAACCAACATCGATTTTTTGGATTTTCTTGAGTATTTTTGTTGTAGGATCTACAATTGAGTAAATTTAGATGAAAATAACTTCGATTTTTTGGATTTTGTCTCGATTTTTGTCAAATTTTAATAAATTTATTTGAAATCAACTTGGATAATTTTGGATTTTGTCGAGTATTTTTGGTGTAGGATCTATATTTGAGTAAATGTAGATGAAAATATCTTCAATTTTTAGGATTGTGAAAAAAATTTTAGTTGGAAGTGTCAAATTTTAATAAATTTATTTGAAATCAACTTCGATTTTATTGGATTTTGTCGAGTATTTTTGTTGTAGGATCTATATTTGAGTAAATTTAGATGAAAATAACTTCAATTTTTTGGATTGTGAAAAATATTTTAGTTGGAAGTGTCCAATTTTAATAAATTTATTTGAAATCAACTTCGATTTTTTTTTATTTTGTCAAGTATTTTTGGTGTAGGATGTATATTTGAGTAAATTTAGATGACAATAACTTCAAATTTTTGGATTTTGTCACGATTTTTGTCAAATTTTAATAAATTTATTTGAAATCAACTTGGATAATTTTGGAATTTGTTGAGTATTTTTGTTGTAGGATCTATATTTGAGTAAATTTAGATGAAAATAACTTCAATTTTTTGGATTTTGTCACGATTTTTGTCAAAATTTAATAAATTTATTTGAAATCAACTTGGATATTTTTAGAATTTGTTGAGTATTTTTGTTGTAGGATCTATATTTGAGTAAATTTAGTTGAAAATATCTTCAATTTTTAGGATTGTGAAAAAAATTTTAGTTGGAAGTGTCAAATTTTAATAAATTTATTTGAAATCAACTTCGATTTTATTGGATTTTGTCGAGTATTTTTGTTGTAGGATCTATATTTGAGTAAATTTAGATGAAAATAACTTCAATTTTTTGGATTGTGAAAAATATTTTAGTTGGAAGTGTCAAATTTTAATAAATTTATTTGAAATCAACTTGGATAATTTTGAATTTGTTGAGTATTTTTGTTGTAGGATCTATATTTGAGTAAATTTAGATGAAAATATCTTCAATTTTTTGGATTGTGAAAAAATGTTAGTTGGAAGTGTCAAATTTTAATAAATTGATTTGAAACCAACTTTGATTTTTTGGATTTTCTTGAGTATTTTTGTTGTAGGATCTACAATTGAGTAAATTTAGATGAAAATAACTTCAATTTTATGGATTGTGAAAAAAAATTTAGTTGGAAGTGTCAAATTTTAATAAATTTATTTTAAATCAATTTGGATTATTTTGGATTTTGTTGACAATTTTTGTTGTAGGATCTATATTTGAGTAAATTTAGATGAAAATAACTTAAATTTTTAGGATTGTGAAAAAAATTTTAGTTGGAAGTGCCAAATTTTAATAAATTTATTTGAAACCAACTTCGATTTTTTGGATTTTCTTGAGTATTTTTGTTGTAGGATCTACAATTGAGTAAATTTAGATGAAAATAACTTCAATTTTATGGATTGTGAAAAAAAATTTAGTTGGAAGTGTCAAATTTTAATAAATTTATTTGAAATCAATTTGGATTATTTTGGATTTTGTTGACAATTTTTGTTGTAGGATCTATATTTGAGTAAATTTAGATGAAAATAACTTAAATTTTTAGGATTCTGAAAAAAATTTTAGTTGGAAGTGCCAAATTTTAATAAATTTATTTGAAACCAACTTCGATTTTTTGGATTTTCTTGAGTATTTTTGTTGTAGGATCTACAATTGAGTAAATTTAGATGAAAATAACTTCAATTTTATGGATTGTGAAAAAAAATTTAGTTGGAAGTGTCAAATTTTAATAAATTTATTTGAAACCTACTTCGATTTTTCTCGACTATGTTGAGTTTTTTTGATAGAGTAGCTTAATTTGAGTAATTTCAGTTGAAATAACTTCGATTTTTTTGGATTTTGTCACGATTTTTGTCAAATTTTAATAAATTTATTTGAAATCAACTTGGATAATTTTGGAATTTGTTGAGTATTTTTGTTGTAGGATCTATATTTGAGTAAATTTAGATGAAAATAACTTCAATTTTTTGGATTTTGTCACGATTTTTGTCAAAATTTATTAAATTTATTTGAAATCAACTTGGATATTTTTAGAATTTGTTGAGTATTTTTGTTGTAGGATCTATATTTGAGTAAATTTAGTTGAAAATATCTTCAATTTTTAGGATTGTGAAAAAAATTTTAGTTGGAAGTGTCAAATTTTAATAAATTTATTTGAAATCAACTTCGATTTTATTGGATTTTGTCGAGTATTTTTGTTGTAGGATCTATATTTGAGTAAATTTAGATGAAAATAACTTCAATTTTTTGGATTGTGAAAAATATTTTAGTTGGAAGTGTCAAATTTTAATAAATTTATTTGAAATCAACTTCGATTATTTTGAATTTTGTTCAGTATTTTTGTTGTAGGATGTATTTTTGAGTAAATTTAGATGAAAATATCGACAATTTTTTGGATTGTGAAAAAAATTTGAGTTGGAAATGTCAAATTTTAATAAATTTATTTGAAACCTACTTCGATTTTTCTCGACTATGTTGAGTTTTTTTGATAGAGAAGCTTAATTTGAGTAATTTCAGTTGAAATTAATTTCGATTTTTTGGATTTTGTCACGATTATTGTCAAATTTTAATAAATTTTTTTTAAATCAACTTGGATAATTTAGGAATTTGTTGAGTATTTTTGTTGTAGGATCTACAATTGAGTAAATTTAGATGAAAATAACTTCAATTTTATGGATTGTGAAAAAAAATTTAGTTGGAAGTGTCAAATTTTAATAAATTTATTTGAAACCTACTTCGATTTTTCTCGACTATGTTGAGTTTTTTTGATAGAGAAGCTTAATTTGAGTAATTTCAGTTGAAATAACTTCAATTTTTTGGATTTTGTCACGATTTTTGTCAAATTTTAATAAATTTATTTGAAATCAACTTGGATAATTTTGGAATTTGTTGAGTATTTTTGTTGTAGGATCTATATTTGAGTAAATTTAGATGAAAATAACTTCAATTTTATGGATTGTGAAAAAAAATTTAGTTGGTAGTGTCAAATTTTAATAAATTTATTTGAAACCAACATCGATTTTTTGGATTTTCTTGAGTATTTTTGTTGTAGGATCTACAATTGAGTAAATTTAGATGAAAATAACTTCGATTTTTTGGATTTTGTCTCGATTTTTGTCAAATTTTAATAAATTTATTTGAAATCAACTTGGATAATTTTGGATTTTGTCGAGTATTTTTGGTGTAGGATCTATATTTGAGTAAATGTAGATGAAAATATCTTCAATTTTTAGGATTGTGAAAAAAATTTTAGTTGGAAGTGTCAAATTTTAATAAATTTATTTGAAATCAACTTCGATTTTATTGGATTTTGTCGAGTATTTTTGTTGTAGGATCTATATTTGAGTAAATTTAGATGAAAATAACTTCAGTTTTTTGGATTGTGAAAAATATTTTAGTTGGAAGTGTCCAATTTTAATAAATTTATTTGAAATCAACTTCGATTTTTTTTTATTTTGTCAAGTATTTTTGGTGTAGGATGTATATTTGAGTAAATTTAGATGACAATAACTTCGATTTTTTGGATTTTGTCACGATTTTGGTCAAATTTTAATAAATTTATTTGAAATCAACTTGGATAATTTTGGAATTTGTTGAGTATTTTTGTTGTAGGATCTATATTTGAGTAAATTTAGATGAAAATATCTTCAATTTTTTGGATTGTGAAAAAATTTTAGTTGGAAGTGTCAAATTTTAATAAATTTATTTGAACCAACTTTGATTTTTTGGATTTTCTTGAGTATTTTTGTTGTAGGATCTACAATTGAGTAAATTTAGATGAAAATAACTTCAATTTTATGGATTGTGAAAAAAAATTTAGTTGGAAGTGTCAAATTTTAATAAATTTATTTGAAATCAATTTGGATTATTTTGGATTTTGTTGACAATTTTTGTTGTAGGATCTATATTTGAGTAAATTTAGATGAAAATAACTTAAATTTTTAGGATTGTGAAAAAAATTTTAGTTGGAAGTGCCAAATTTTAATAAATTTATTTGAAACCAACTTCGATTTTTTGGATTTTCTTGAGTATTTTTGTTGTAGGATCTACAATTGAGTAAATTTAGATGAAAATAAATTCAATTTTATGGATTGTGAAAAAAAATTTAGTTGGAAGTGTCAAATTTTAATAAATTTATTTGAAACCTACTTCGATTTTTCTCGACTATGTTGAGTTTTTTTGATAGAGTAGCTTAATTTGAGTAATTTCAGTTGAAATAACTTCGATTTTTTGGATTTTGTCACGATTTTTGTCAAATTTTAATAAATTTATTTGAAATCAACTTGGATAATTTTGGAATTTGTTGAGTATTTTTGTTGTAGGATCTATATTTGAGTAAATTTAGATGAAAATAACTTCAATTTTTTGGATTTTGTCACGATTTTTGTCAAAATTTAATAAATTTATTTGAAATCAACTTGGATAATCTTAGAATTTGTTGAGTATTTTTGTTGTAGGATCTATATTTGAGTAAATTTAGTTGAAAATATCTTCAATTTTGAGGATTGTGAAAAAAATTTTAGTTGGAAGTGTCAAATTTTAATAAATTTATTTGAAATCAACTTCGATTTTATTGGATTTTGTCGAGTATTTTTGTTGTAGGATCTATATTTGAGTAAATTTAGATGAAAATAACTTCAATTTTTTGGATTGTGAAAAATATTTTAGTTGGAAGTGTCCAATTTTAATAAATTTATTTGAAATCAACTTCGATTATTTTGAATTTTGTTCAGTATTTTTGTTGTAGGATGTATTTTTGAGTAAATTTAGGTGAAAATATCGACAATTTTTTGGATTGTGAAAAAAAATTTAGTTGGAAGTGTCAAATTTTAATAAATTTATTTGAAACCTACTTCGATTTTTCTCGACTATGTTGAGTTTTTTTGATAGAGAAGCTTAATTTGAGTAATTTCAGTTGAAATAACTTCAATTTTTTGGATTTTGTCACGATTTTTGTCAAATTTTAATAAATTTATTTGAAATCAACTTGGATAATTTTGGAATTTGTTGAGTATTTTTGTTGTAGGATCTATATTTGAGTAAATTTAGATGAAAATATCTTCAATTTTTTGGATTGTGAAAAAATTTTAGTTGGAAGTGTCAAATTTTAATAAATTTATTTGAACCAACTTTGATTTTTTGGATTTTCTTGAGTATTTTTGTTGTAGGATCTACAATTGAGTAAATTTAGATGAAAATAACTTCAATTTTATGGATTGTGAAAAAAAATTTAGTTGGAAGTGTCAAATTTTAATAAATTTATTTGAAATCAATTTGGATTATTTTGGATTTTGTTGACAATTTTTGTTGTAGGATCTATATTTGAGTAAATTTAGATGAAAATAACTTCAATTTTTTGGATTGTGAAAAATATTTTAGTTGGAAGTGTCAAATTTTAATAAATTTATTTGAAATCAACTTGGATAATTTTGAATTTGTTGAGTATTTTTGTTGTAGGATCTATATTTGAGTAAATTTAGATGAAAATATCTTCAATTTTTTGGATTGTGAAAAAATTTTAGTTGGAAGTGTCAAATTTTAATAAATTTATTTGAAACCAACTTTGATTTTTTGGATTTTCTTGAGTATTTTTGTTGTAGGATCTACAATTGAGTAAATTTAGATGAAAATAACTTCAATTTTATGGATTGTGAAAAAAAATTTAGTTGGAAGTGTCAAATTTTAATAAATTTATTTTAAATCAATTTGGATTATTTTGGATTTTGTTGACAATTTTTGTTGTAGGATCTATATTTGAGTAAATTTAGATGAAAATAACTTAAATTTTTAGGATTGTGAAAAAAATTTTAGTTGGAAGTGCCAAATTTTAATAAATTTATTTGAAACCAACTTCGATTTTTTGGATTTTCTTGAGTATTTTTGTTGTAGGATCTACAATTGAGTAAATTTAGATGAAAATAACTTCAATTTTATGGATTGTGAAAAAAAATTTAGTTGGAAGTGTCAAATTTTAATAAATTTATTTGAAATCAATTTGGATTATTTTGGATTTTGTTGACAATTTTTGTTGTAGGATCTATATTTGAGTAAATTTAGATGAAAATAACTTAAATTTTTAGGATTCTGAAAAAAATTTTAGTTGGAAGTGCCAAATTTTAATAAATTTATTTGAAACCAACTTCGATTTTTTGGATTTTCTTGAGTATTTTTGTTGTAGGATCTACAATTGAGTAAATTTAGATGAAAATAACTTCAATTTTATGGATTGTGAAAAAAAATTTAGTTGGAAGTGTCAAATTTTAATAAATTTATTTGAAACCTACTTCGATTTTTCTCGACTATGTTGAGTTTTTTTGATAGAGTAGCTTAATTTGAGTAATTTCAGTAGAAATAACTTCGATTTTTTTGGATTTTGTCACGATTTTTGTCAAATTTTAATAAATTTATTTGAAATCAACTTGGATAATTTTGGAATTTGTTGAGTATTTTTGTTGTAGGATCTATATTTGAGTAAATTTAGATGAAAATAACTTCAATTTTTTGGATTTTGTCACGATTTTTGTCAAAATTTAATAAATTTATTTGAAATCAACTTGGATATTTTTAGAATTTGTTGAGTATTTTTGTTGTAGGATCTATATTTGAGTAAATTTAGTTGAAAATATCTTCAATTTTTAGGATTGTGAAAAAAATTTTAGTTGGAAGTGTCAAATTTTAATAAATTTATTTGAAATCAACTTCGATTTTATTGGATTTTGTCGAGTATTTTTGTTGTAGGATCTATATTTGAGTAAATTTAGATGAAAATAACTTCAATTTTTTGGATTGTGAAAAATATTTTAGTTGGAAGTGTCAAATTTTAATAAATTTATTTGAAATCAACTTCGATTATTTTGAATTTTGTTCAGTATTTTTGTTGTAGGATGTATTTTTGAGTAAATTTAGATGAAAATATCGACAATTTTTTGGATTGTGAAAAAAATTTGAGTTGGAAATGTCAAATTTTAATAAATTTATTTGAAACCTACTTCGATTTTTCTCGACTATGTTGAGTTTTTTTGATAGAGAAGCTTAATTTGAGTAATTTCAGTTGAAATAACTTCAATTTTTTGGATTTTGTCACGATTTTTGTCAAATTTTAATAAATTTATTTGAAATCAACTTGGATAATTTTGGAATTTGTTGAGTATTTTTGTTGTAGGATCTATATTTGAGTAAATTTAGATGAAAATAACTTCAATTTTATGGATTGTGAAAAAAAATTTAGTTGGTAGTGTCAAATTTTAATAAATTTATTTGAAACCAACATCGATTTTTTGGATTTTCTTGAGTATTTTTGTTGTAGGATCTACAATTGAGTAAATTTAGATGAAAATAACTTCAATTTTTTGGATTTTGTCACGATTTTTGTCAAATTTTAATAAATTTATTTGAAATCAACTTGGATAATTTTGGAATTTGTTGAGTATTTTTGTTGTAGGATCTATAATTGAGTAAATTTAGATGAAAATAACTTCGATTTTTTGGATTTTGTCACGATTTTTGTCAAATTTTAATAAATTTATTTGAAATCAACTTGGATAATTTTGGAATTTGTTGAGTATTTTTGTTGTAGGATCTATATTTGAGTAAATTTAGATGAAAATATCTTCAATTTTTAGGATTGTGAAAAAAATTTTAGTTGGAAGTGCCAAATTTTAATAAATTTATTTGAAACCAACTTCGATTTTTTGGATTTTCTTGAGTATTTTTGTTGTAGGATCTATATTTGAGTAAATTTAGATGAAAATATCTTCAATTTTTAGGATTGTGAAAAAAATTTTAGTTGGAAGTGCCAAATTTTAATAAATTTATTTGAAACCAACTTCGATTTTTTGGATTTTCTTGAGTATTTTTGTTGTAGGATCTATATTTGAGTAAATTTAGATGAAAATAACTTCAATTTTTTGGATTGTGAAAAATATTTTAGTTGGAAGTGTCAAATTTTAATAAATTTATTAGAAACCAACTTCGATTTTTTGGATTTTCTTGAGTATTTTTGTTGTAGGATCTACAATTGAGTAAATTTAGATGAAAATAACTTCAATTTTTTGGATTTTGTCACGATTTTTGTCAAATTTTAATAAATTTATTTGAAATCAACTTGGATAATTTTGGAATTTGTTGAGTATTTTTGTTGTAGGATCTATAATTGAGTAAATTTAGATGAAAATATCTTCAAATTTTTGGATTGTGAAAAAAATTTTAGTTGGAAGTGTGAAATTTTAATAAATTTATTTGAAATCAACTTCGATTATTTTGAATTTTGTTCAGTATTTTTGTTGTAGGATGTATTTTTGAGTAAATTTAGGTGAAAATAACGACAATTTTTTGGATTGTGAAAAAAATTTGAGTTGGAAATGTCAAATTATAATAAATTCATTTGAAATCAACTTCGATTTTTTGGATTTTCTTGAGTATTTTTGTTGTAGGATCTACAATTGAGTAAATTTAGATGAAAATAACTTCGATTTTTTGGATTTTGTCACGATTTTTGTCAAATTTTAATAAATCTATTTGACATCAACTTGGATAATTTTGGATTTTGTCACGATTTTTGCCAAATTTTAATAAATTTATTTGACATCAACTTGGATAATTTTGGATTTTGTCGAGTATTTTTGGTGTAGGATGTATATTTGAGTAAATTTAGATGAAAATAACGACAATTTTTTGGATTCTGAAAAAAAAATTTACTTGGAAGTGTTAAATTTTAATAAATTTATTTGAAACCAACTTCGATTTTTTTTGATTTTCTTGAGTATTTTTGTTGTAGGATCTACAATTGAGTAAATTTAGATGAAAATAACTTCAATTTCTTGGATTGTGAAAAAAATTTTAGTTGGAAGTGCCAAATTTTAATAAATTTATTTGAAACCAACTTCGATTTTTTGGATATTCTTGAGTATTTTTGTTGTAGGATCTATATTTGAGTAAATTTAGATGAAAATAACTTCAATTTTTTGGATTGTGAAAAATATTTTAGTTGGAAGTGTCAAATTTTAATAAATTTATTTGAAATCAACTTCGATTTTTTGGATTTTCTTGAGTATTTTTGTTGTAGGATCTACAATTGAGTAAATTTAGATGAAAATAACTTCGATTTTTTGGATTTTGTCACGATTTTTGTCAAATTTTAATAAATCTATTTGACATCAACTTGGATAATTTTGGATTTTGTCACGATTTTTGCCAAATTTTAATAAATTTATTTGACATCAACTTGGATAATTTTGGATTTTGTCGAGTATTTTTGGTGTAGGATGTATATTTGAGTAAATTTAGATGAAAATAACGACAATTTTTTGGATTCTGAAAAAAAAATTTACTTGGAAGTGTTAAATTTTAATAAATTTATTTGAAACCAACTTCGATTTTTTTGGATTTTCTTGAGTATTTTTGTTGTAGGATCTACAATTGAGTAAATTTAGATGAAAATTTCTTGGATTGTGAAAAAAATTTTAGTTGGAAGTGTCAAATTTTAATAAATTTATTTGAAATCAACTTCGATTTTATTGGATTTTGTCGAGTATTTTTGTTGTAGGATCTATATTTGAGTAAATTTAGATGAAAATAACTTCAATTTTTTGGATTGTGAAAAATATTTTAGTTGGAAGTG
Source organism: Andrena praecox (assembly GCA_963932275.1). NCBI lineage: Eukaryota > Metazoa > Arthropoda > Insecta > Hymenoptera > Andrenidae > Andrena > Andrena praecox. The sequence goes on from CAWVQO010000467.1 coordinate 755,530, forward strand.
TCCAATTTTAATAAATTTATTTGAAATCAACTTCGATTTTTTGGATTTTCTTGAGTATTTTTGTTGTAGGATCTACAATTGAGTAAATTTAGATGAAAATAACTTCAATTTTTTGGAATGTGAAAAAAATGTTAGTTGGAAGTGTCAAATTTTAATAAATTTATTTGAAACCAACTTTGATTTTTTGGATTTTCTTGAGTATTTTTGTTGTAGGATCTACAATTGAGTAAATTTAGATGAAAATAACTTCAATTTTTTGGATTTTGTCACGATTCTTGTCAAATTTTAATAAATTTATTTGAAATCAACTTCGATTTTATTGGATTTTGTCGAGTATTTTTGTTGTAGGATCTATATTTGAGTAAATTTAGATGAAAATAACTTCAATTTTTTGGATTGTGAAAAATATTTTAGTTGGAAGTGTCCAATTTTAATAAATTTATTTGAAATCAACTTCGATTTTTTGGATTTTCTTGAGTATTTTTGTTGTAGGATCTACAATTGAGTAAATTTAGATGAAAATAACTTCAATTTTTTGGATTGTGAAAAATATTTTAGTTGGAAGTGTCAAATTTTAATAAATTTATTTGAAATCAACTTCGATTTTTTGGATTTTCTTGAGTATTTTTGTTGTAGGATCTACAATTGAGTAAATTTAGATGAAAATAACTTCGATTTTTTGGATTTTGTCACAATTTTTGTCAAATTTTAATAAATCTATTTGACATCAACTTGGATAATTTTGGATTTTGTCACGATTTTTACCAAATTTTAATAAATTTATTTGACATCAACTTGGATAATTTTGGATTTTGTCGAGTATTTTTGGTGTAGGATGTATATTTGAGTAAATTTAGATGAAAATAACGACAATTTTTTGGATTCTGAAAAAAAAATTTACTTGGAAGTGTTAAATTTTAATAAATTTATTTGAAACCAACTTCGATTTTTTTGGATTTTCTTGAGTATTTTTGTTGTAGGATCTACAATTGAGTAAATTTAGATGAAAATAACTTCAATTTCTTGGATTGTGAAAAAAATTTTAGTTGGAAGTGTCAAATTTTAATAAATTTATTTGAAATCAACTTCGATTTTATTGGATTTTGTCGAGTATTTTTGTTGTAGGATCTATATTTGAGTAAATTTAGATGAAAATAACTTCAATTTTTTGGATTGTGAAAAATATTTTAGTTGGAAGTGTCCAATTTTAATAAATTTATTTGAAATCAACTTCGATTTTTTGGATTTTCTTGAGTATTTTTGTTGTAGGATCTACAATTGAGTAAATTTAGATGAAAATAACTTCAATTTTTTGGATTGTGAAAAAAATGTTAGTTGGAAGTGTCAAATTTTAATAAATTTATTTGAAACCAACTTTGATTTTTTGGATTTTCTTGAGTATTTTTGTTGTAGGGTCTACAATTGAGTAAATTTAGATGAAAATAACTTCAATTTTTTGGATTTTGTCACGATTTTTGTCAAATTTTAATAAATTTATTTGAAATCAACTTGGATAATTTTGGAATTTGTTGAGTATTTTTGTTGTAGGATCTATATTTGAGTAAATTTAGATGAAAATATCTTCAATTTTTAGGATTGTGAAAAAAATTTTAGTTGGAAGTGCCAAATTTTAATAAATTTATTTGAAACCAACTTCGATTTTTTGTATTTTCTTGAGTATTTTTGTTGTAGGATCTATATTTGAGTAAATTTAGATGAAAATATCTTCAATTTTTAGGATTGTGAAAAAAATTTTAGTTGGAAGTGTCAAATTTTAATAAATTTATTTGAAATCAACTTCGATTATTTTGAATTTTGTTCAGTATTTTTGTTGTAGGATGTATTTGTGAGTAAATTTACATGAAAATAACGACAATTTTTTGGATTGTGAAAAAATTTGAGTTGGAAATGTCAAATTTTAATCAATTTATTTGAAACCTACTTCGATTTTTCTCGACTATGTTGAGTTTTTTTGATAGAGAAGCTTAATTTGAGTAATTTCAGGTGAAATTAATTTCGATTTTTTGGATTTTGTCACGATTATTGTCAAATTTTAATAAATTTTTTTGAAATCAACTTGGATAATTTTGGAATTTGTTGAGTATTTTTGTTGTAGGATGTATTTTTGAGTAAATTTAGGTGAAAATAACGACAATTTTTTGGATTGTGAAAAATATTTTAGTTGGAAGTGTCAAATTTTAATAAAATTATTTGAAATCAACTTCGATTTTTTTGGATTTTGTTGAGAATTTTTGTTGTAGGGTCTATATTTGAGTAAATTGAGATGAAAATAACTTCTATTTTGTGGATTTTGTCACGATTTTTCTCAAATTTTAATAAATTTATTTGAAATCAACTTGGATAATTTTGGAATTTGTTGAGTATTTTTGTTGTAGGATCTATATTTGAGTAAATTTAGATGAAAATATCTTCAATTTTTAGGATTGTGAAAAAAATTTTAGTTGGAAGTGCCAAATTTTAATAAATTTATTTGAAACCAACTTCGATTTTTTGGATTTTCTTGAGTATTTTTGTTGTAGGATCTATATTTGAGTAAATTTAGATGAAAATAACTTCAATTTTTTGGATTGTGAAAAATATTTTAGTTGGAAGTGTCAAATTTTAATAAATTTATTAGAAACCAACTTCGATTTTTTGGATTTTCTTGAGTATTTTTGTTGTAGGATCTACAATTGAGTAAATTTAGATGAAAATAACTTCAATTTTTTGGATTTTGTCACGATTTTTGTCAAATTTTAATAAATTTATTTGAATTCAACTTGGATAATTTTGGAATTTGTTGAGTATTTTTGTTGTAGGATCTATATTTGAGTAAATTTAGATGAAAATATCTTCAATTTTTAGGATTGTGAAAAAAATTTTAGTCGGAAGTGCCAAATTTTAATAAATTTATTTGAAACCAACTTCGATTTTTTGGATTTTCTTGAGTATTTTTGTTGTAGGATCTATATTTGAGTAAATTTAGATGAAAATATCTTCAATTTTTAGGATTGTGAAAAAAATTTTAGTTGGAAGTGCCAAATTTTAATAAATTTATTTGAAACCAACTTCGATTTTTTGGATTTTCTTGAGTATTTTTGTTGTAGGATCTATATTTGAGTAAATTTAGATGAAAATATCTTCAATTTTTAGGATTGTGAAAAAAATTTTAGTTGGAAGTGTCAAATTTTAATAAATTTATTTGAAATCAACTTCGATTATTTTGAATTTTGTTCAGTATTTTTGTTGTAGGATGTATTTGTGAGTAAATTTACATGAAAATAACGACAATTTTTTGGATTGTGAAAAAATTTGAGTTGGAAATGTCAAATTTTAATCAATTTATTTGAAACCTACTTCGATTTTTCTCGACTATGTTGAGTTTTTTTGATAGAGAAGCTTAATTTGAGTAATTTCAGGTGAAATTAATTTCGATTTTTTGGATTTTGTCACGATTATTGTCAAATTTTAATAAATTTTTTTGAAATCAACTTGGATAATTTTGGAATTTGTTGAGTATTTTTGTTGTAGGATGTATTTTTGAGTAAATTTAGGTGAAAATAACGACAATTTTTTGGATTGTGAAAAATATTTTAGTTGGAAGTGTCAAATTTTAATAAAATTATTTGAAATCAACTTCGATTTTTTTGGATTTTGTTGAGAATTTTTGTTGTAGGGTCTATATTTGAGTAAATTGAGATGAAAATAACTTCTATTTTGTGGATTTTGTCACGATTTTTCTCAAATTTTAATAAATTTATTTGAAATCAACTTGGATAATTTTGGAATTTGTTGAGTATTTTTGTTGTAGGATCTATATTTGAGTAAATTTAGATGAAAATATCTTCAATTTTTAGGATTGTGAAAAAAATTTTAGTTGGAAGTGCCAAATTTTAATAAATTTATTTGAAACCAACTTCGATTTTTTGGATTTTCTTGAGTATTTTTGTTGTAGGATCTATATTTGAGTAAATTTAGATGAAAATAACTTCAATTTTTTGGATTGTGAAAAATATTTTAGTTGGAAGTGTCAAATTTTAATAAATTTATTAGAAACCAACTTCGATTTTTTGGATTTTCTTGAGTATTTTTGTTGTAGGATCTACAATTGAGTAAATTTAGATGAAAATAACTTCAATTTTTTGGATTTTGTCACGATTTTTGTCAAATTTTAATAAATTTATTTGAATTCAACTTGGATAATTTTGGAATTTGTTGAGTATTTTTGTTGTAGGATCTATATTTGAGTAAATTTAGATGAAAATATCTTCAATTTTTAGGATTGTGAAAAAAATTTTAGTTGGAAGTGTCAAATTTTAATAAATTTATTAGAAACCAACTTCGATTTTTTGGATTTTCTTGAGTATTTTTGTTGTAGGATCTACAATTGAGTAAATTTAGATGAAAATAACTTCAATTTTTTGGATTTTGTCACGATTTTTGTCAAATTTTAATAAATTTATTTGAAATCAACTTGGATAATTTTGGAATTTGTTGAGTATTTTTGTTGTAGGATCTATATTTGAGTAAATTTAGATGAAAATATCTTCAAATTTTTGGATTGTGAAAAAAATTTTAGTTGGAAGTGTCAAATTTTAATAAATTTATTTGAAACCAACTTCGATTTTTTGGATTTTCTTGAGTATTTTTGTTGTAGGATCTACAATTGAGTAAATTTAGATGAAAATAACTTCAATTTTTTGGATTTTGTCACGATTTTTGTCAAATTTTAATAAATTTATTTGAAATCAACTTGGATAATTTTGGAATTTGTTGAGTATTTTTGTTGTAGGATCTATATTTGAGTAAATTTAGATGAAAATATCTTCAAATTTTTGGATTGTGAAAAAAATTTTAGTTGGAAGTGTGAAATTTTAATAAATTTATTTGAAATCAACTTCGATTATTTTGAATTTTGTTCAGTATTTTTGTTGTAGGATGTATTTTTGAGTAAATTTAGGTGAAAATAACGACAATTTTTTGGATTGTGAAAAAAATTTGAGTTGGAAATGTCAAATTATAATAAATTCATTTGAAACCTACTTCGATTTTTCTGGACTATGTTGAGTTTTTTTGATAGAGAAGCTTAATTTGAGTAATTTCAGGTGAAATTAATTTCGATTTTTTGGATTTTGTCACGATTATTGTCAAATTTTAATAAATTTTTTTGAAATCAACTTGGATAATTTTGGAATTTGTTGAGTATTTTTGTTGTAGGATCTATATTTGAGTAAATTTCGATGAAAATAACTTCTATTTTGTGGATTGTGAAAAAAATTTTAGTTGGAAGTGCCAAATTTTAATAAATTTATTTGAAATCAACTTCGATTTTATTGGATTTTGTCGAGTATTTTTGTTGTAGGATCTACAATTGAGTAAATTTAGATGAAAATAACTTCAATTTTTTGGATTGTGAAAAATATTCTAGTTGGAAGTGTCAAATTTTAATAAATTTATTTGAAATCAACTTCGATTTTTTGGATTTTCTTGAGTATTTTTGTTGTAGGATCTACAATTGAGTAAATTTAGATGAAAATAACTTCGATTTTTTGGATTTTGTCACGATTTTTGTCAAATTTTAATAAATCTATTTGACATCAACTTGGATAATTTTGGATTTTGTCACGATTTTTGCCAAATTTTAATAAATTTATTTGACATCAACTTGGATAATTTTGGATTTTGTCGAGTATTTTTGGTGTAGGATGTATATTTGAGTAAATTTAGATGAAAATAACGACAATTTTTTGGATTCTGAAAAAAAAATTTACTTGGAAGTGTTAAATTTTAATAAATTTATTTGAAACCAACTTCGATTTTTTTGGATTTTCTTGAGTATTTTTGTTGTAGGATCTACAATTGAGTAAATTTAGATGAAAATAACTTCAATTTCTTGGATTGTGAAAAAAATTTTAGTTGGAAGTGCCAAATTTTAATAAATTTATTTGAAACCAACTTCGATTTTTTGGATATTCTTGAGTATTTTTGTTGTAGGATCTATATTTGAGTAAATTTAGATGAAAATAACTTCAATTTTTTGGATTGTGAAAAATATTTTAGTTGGAAGTGTCAAATTTTAATAAATTTATTTGAAATCAACTTCGATTTTTTGGATTTTCTTGAGTATTTTTGTTGTAGGATCTACAATTGAGTAAATTTAGATGAAAATAACTTCGATTTTTTGGATTTTGTCACGATTTTTGTCAAATTTTAATAAATCTATTTGACATCAACTTGGATAATTTTGGATTTTGTCACGATTTTTGCCAAATTTTAATAAATTTATTTGACATCAACTTGGATAATTTTGGATTTTGTCGAGTATTTTTGGTGTAGGATGTATATTTGAGTAAATTTAGATGAAAATAACGACAATTTTTTGGATTCTGAAAAAAAAATTTACTTGGAAGTGTTAAATTTTAATAAATTTATTTGAAACCAACTTCGATTTTTTTGGATTTTCTTGAGTATTTTTGTTGTAGGATCTACAATTGAGTAAATTTAGATGAAAATTTCTTGGATTGTGAAAAAAATTTTAGTTGGAAGTGTCAAATTTTAATAAATTTATTTGAAATCAACTTCGATTTTATTGGATTTTGTCGAGTATTTTTGTTGTAGGATCTATATTTGAGTAAATTTAGATGAAAATAACTTCAATTTTTTGGATTGTGAAAAATATTTTAGTTGGAAGTGTCCAATTTTAATAAATTTATTTGAAATCAACTTCGATTTTTTGGATTTTCTTGAGTATTTTTGTTGTAGGATCTACAATTGAGTAAATTTAGATGAAAATAACTTCAATTTTTTGGAATGTGAAAAAAATGTTAGTTGGAAGTGTCAAATTTTAATAAATTTATTTGAAACCAACTTTGATTTTTTGGATTTTCTTGAGTATTTTTGTTGTAGGATCTACAATTGAGTAAATTTAGATGAAAATAACTTCAATTTTTTGGATTTTGTCACGATTCTTGTCAAATTTTAATAAATTTATTTGAAATCAACTTCGATTTTATTGGATTTTGTCGAGTATTTTTGTTGTAGGATCTATATTTGAGTAAATTTAGATGAAAATAACTTCAATTTTTTGGATTGTGAAAAATATTTTAGTTGGAAGTGTCCAATTTTAATAAATTTATTTGAAATCAACTTCGATTTTTTGGATTTTCTTGAGTATTTTTGTTGTAGGATCTACAATTGAGTAAATTTAGATGAAAATAACTTCAATTTTTTGGATTGTGAAAAATATTTTAGTTGGAAGTGTCAAATTTTAATAAATTTATTTGAAATCAACTTCGATTTTTTGGATTTTCTTGAGTATTTTTGTTGTAGGATCTACAATTGAGTAAATTTAGATGAAAATAACTTCGATTTTTTGGATTTTGTCACAATTTTTGTCAAATTTTAATAAATCTATTTGACATCAACTTGGATAATTTTGGATTTTGTCACGATTTTTACCAAATTTTAATAAATTTATTTGACATCAACTTGGATAATTTTGGATTTTGTCGAGTATTTTTGGTGTAGGATGTATATTTGAGTAAATTTAGATGAAAATAACGACAATTTTTTGGATTCTGAAAAAAAAATTTACTTGGAAGTGTTAAATTTTAATAAATTTATTTGAAACCAACTTCGATTTTTTTGGATTTTCTTGAGTATTTTTGTTGTAGGATCTACAATTGAGTAAATTTAGATGAAAATAACTTCAATTTCTTGGATTGTGAAAAAAATTTTAGTTGGAAGTGTCAAATTTTAATAAATTTATTTGAAATCAACTTCGATTTTATTGGATTTTGTCGAGTATTTTTGTTGTAGGATCTATATTTGAGTAAATTTAGATGAAAATAACTTCAATTTTTTGGATTGTGAAAAATATTTTAGTTGGAAGTGTCCAATTTTAATAAATTTATTTGAAATCAACTTCGATTTTTTGGATTTTCTTGAGTATTTTTGTTGTAGGATCTACAATTGAGTAAATTTAGATGAAAATAACTTCAATTTTTTGGATTGTGAAAAAAATGTTAGTTGGAAGTGTCAAATTTTAATAAATTTATTTGAAACCAACTTTGATTTTTTGGATTTTCTTGAGTATTTTTGTTGTAGGGTCTACAATTGAGTAAATTTAGATGAAAATAACTTCAATTTTTTGGATTTTGTCACGATTTTTGTCAAATTTTAATAAATTTATTTGAAATCAACTTGGATAATTTTGGAATTTGTTGAGTATTTTTGTTGTAGGATCTATATTTGAGTAAATTTAGATGAAAATATCTTCAATTTTTAGGATTGTGAAAAAAATTTTAGTTGGAAGTGCCAAATTTTAATAAATTTATTTGAAACCAACTTCGATTTTTTGTATTTTCTTGAGTATTTTTGTTGTAGGATCTATATTTGAGTAAATTTAGATGAAAATATCTTCAATTTTTAGGATTGTGAAAAAAATTTTAGTTGGAAGTGTCAAATTTTAATAAATTTATTTGAAATCAACTTCGATTATTTTGAATTTTGTTCAGTATTTTTGTTGTAGGATGTATTTGTGAGTAAATTTACATGAAAATAACGACAATTTTTTGGATTGTGAAAAAATTTGAGTTGGAAATGTCAAATTTTAATCAATTTATTTGAAACCTACTTCGATTTTTCTCGACTATGTTGAGTTTTTTTGATAGAGAAGCTTAATTTGAGTAATTTCAGGTGAAATTAATTTCGATTTTTTGGATTTTGTCACGATTATTGTCAAATTTTAATAAATTTTTTTGAAATCAACTTGGATAATTTTGGAATTTGTTGAGTATTTTTGTTGTAGGATGTATTTTTGAGTAAATTTAGGTGAAAATAACGACAATTTTTTGGATTGTGAAAAATATTTTAGTTGGAAGTGTCAAATTTTAATAAAATTATTTGAAATCAACTTCGATTTTTTTGGATTTTGTTGAGAATTTTTGTTGTAGGGTCTATATTTGAGTAAATTGAGATGAAAATAACTTCTATTTTGTGGATTTTGTCACGATTTTTCTCAAATTTTAATAAATTTATTTGAAATCAACTTGGATAATTTTGGAATTTGTTGAGTATTTTTGTTGTAGGATCTATATTTGAGTAAATTTAGATGAAAATATCTTCAATTTTTAGGATTGTGAAAAAAATTTTAGTTGGAAGTGCCAAATTTTAATAAATTTATTTGAAACCAACTTCGATTTTTTGGATTTTCTTGAGTATTTTTGTTGTAGGATCTATATTTGAGTAAATTTAGATGAAAATAACTTCAATTTTTTGGATTGTGAAAAATATTTTAGTTGGAAGTGTCAAATTTTAATAAATTTATTAGAAACCAACTTCGATTTTTTGGATTTTCTTGAGTATTTTTGTTGTAGGATCTACAATTGAGTAAATTTAGATGAAAATAACTTCAATTTTTTGGATTTTGTCACGATTTTTGTCAAATTTTAATAAATTTATTTGAATTCAACTTGGATAATTTTGGAATTTGTTGAGTATTTTTGTTGTAGGATCTATATTTGAGTAAATTTAGATGAAAATATCTTCAATTTTTAGGATTGTGAAAAAAATTTTAGTCGGAAGTGCCAAATTTTAATAAATTTATTTGAAACCAACTTCGATTTTTTGGATTTTCTTGAGTATTTTTGTTGTAGGATCTATATTTGAGTAAATTTAGATGAAAATATCTTCAATTTTTAGGATTGTGAAAAAAATTTTAGTTGGAAGTGCCAAATTTTAATAAATTTATTTGAAACCAACTTCGATTTTTTGGATTTTCTTGAGTATTTTTGTTGTAGGATCTATATTTGAGTAAATTTAGATGAAAATATCTTCAATTTTTAGGATTGTGAAAAAAATTTTAGTTGGAAGTGTCAAATTTTAATAAATTTATTTGAAATCAACTTCGATTATTTTGAATTTTGTTCAGTATTTTTGTTGTAGGATGTATTTGTGAGTAAATTTACATGAAAATAACGACAATTTTTTGGATTGTGAAAAAATTTGAGTTGGAAATGTCAAATTTTAATCAATTTATTTGAAACCTACTTCGATTTTTCTCGACTATGTTGAGTTTTTTTGATAGAGAAGCTTAATTTGAGTAATTTCAGGTGAAATTAATTTCGATTTTTTGGATTTTGTCACGATTATTGTCAAATTTTAATAAATTTTTTTGAAATCAACTTGGATAATTTTGGAATTTGTTGAGTATTTTTGTTGTAGGATGTATTTTTGAGTAAATTTAGGTGAAAATAACGACAATTTTTTGGATTGTGAAAAATATTTTAGTTGGAAGTGTCAAATTTTAATAAAATTATTTGAAATCAACTTCGATTTTTTTGGATTTTGTTGAGAATTTTTGTTGTAGGGTCTATATTTGAGTAAATTGAGATGAAAATAACTTCTATTTTGTGGATTTTGTCACGATTTTTCTCAAATTTTAATAAATTTATTTGAAATCAACTTGGATAATTTTGGAATTTGTTGAGTATTTTTGTTGTAGGATCTATATTTGAGTAAATTTAGATGAAAATATCTTCAATTTTTAGGATTGTGAAAAAAATTTTAGTTGGAAGTGCCAAATTTTAATAAATTTATTTGAAACCAACTTCGATTTTTTGGATTTTCTTGAGTATTATTGTTGTAGGATCTATATTTGAGTAAATTTAGAGGAAAATAACTTCAATTTTTTGGATTGTGAAAAATATTTTAGTTGGAAGTGTCAAATTTTAATAAATTTATTAGAAACCAACTTCGATTTTTTGGATTTTCTTGAGTATTTTTGTTGTAGGATCTACAATTGAGTAAATTTAGATGAAAATAACTTCAATTTTTTGGATTTTGTCACGATTTTTGTCAAATTTTAATAAATTTATTTGAATTCAACTTGGATAATTTTGGAATTTGTTGAGTATTTTTGTTGTAGGATCTATATTTGAGTAAATTTAGATGAAAATATCTTCAATTTTTAGGATTGTGAAAAAAATTTTAGTCGGAAGTGCCAAATTTTAATAAATTTATTTGAAACCAACTTTGATTTTTTGGATTTTCTTGAGTATTTTTGTTGTAGGGTCTACAATTGAGTAAATTTAGATGAAAATAACTTCAATTTTTTGGATTTTGTCACGATTTTTGTCAAATTTTAATAAATTTATTTGAAATCAACTTGGATAATTTTGGAATTTGTTGAGTATTTTTGTTGTAGGATCTATATTTGAGTAAATTTAGATGAAAATATCTTCAATTTTTAGGATTGTGAAAAAAATTTTAGTTGGAAGTGCCAAATTTTAATAAATTTATTTGAAACCAACTTCGATTTTTTGGATTTTCTTGAGTATTTTTGTTGTAGGATCTATATTTGAGTAAATTTAGATGAAAATATCTTCAATTTTTAGGATTGTGAAAAAAATTTTAGTTGGAAGTGTCAAATTTTAATAAATTTATTTGAAATCAACTTCGATTATTTTGAATTTTGTTCAGTATTTTTGTTGTAGGATGTATTTGTGAGTAAATTTACATGAAAATAACGACAATTTTTTGGATTGTGAAAAAATTTGAGTTGGAAATGTCAAATTTTAATCAATTTATTTGAAACCTACTTCGATTTTTCTCGACTATGTTGAGTTTTTTTGATAGAGAAGCTTAATTTGAGTAATTTCAGGTGAAATTAATTTCGATTTTTTGGATTTTGTCACGATTATTGTCAAATTTTAATAAATTTTTTTGAAATCAACTTGGATAATTTTGGAATTTGTTGAGTATTTTTGTTGTAGGATGTATTTTTGAGTAAATTTAGGTGAAAATAACGACAATTTTTTGGATTGTGAAAAATATTTTAGTTGGAAGTGTCAAATTTTAATAAAATTATTTGAAATCAACTTCGATTTTTTTGGATTTTGTTGAGAATTTTTGTTGTAGGGTCTATATTTGAGTAAATTGAGATGAAAATAACTTCTATTTTGTGGATTTTGTCACGATTTTTCTCAAATTTTAATAAATTTATTTGAAATCAACTTGGATAATTTTGGAATTTGTTGAGTATTTTTGTTGTAGGATCTATATTTGAGTAAATTTAGATGAAAATATCTTCAATTTTTAGGATTGTGAAAAAAATTTTAGTTGGAAGTGCCAAATTTTAATAAATTTATTTGAAACCAACTTCGATTTTTTGGATTTTCTTGAGTATTTTTGTTGTAGGATCTATATTTGAGTAAATTTAGATGAAAATAACTTCAATTTTTTGGATTGTGAAAAATATTTTAGTTGGAAGTGTCAAATTTTAATAAATTTATTAGAAACCAACTTCGATTTTTTGGATTTTCTTGAGTATTTTTGTTGTAGGATCTACAATTGAGTAAATTTAGATGAAAATAACTTCAATTTTTTGGATTTTGTCACGATTTTTGTCAAATTTTAATAAATTTATTTGAATTCAACTTGGATAATTTTGGAATTTGTTGAGTATTTTTGTTGTAGGATCTATATTTGAGTAAATTTAGATGAAAATATCTTCAATTTTTAGGATTGTGAAAAAAATTTTAGTCGGAAGTGCCAAATTTTAATAAATTTATTTGAAACCAACTTCGATTTTTTGGATTTTCTTGAGTATTTTTGTTGTAGGATCTATATTTGAGTAAATTTAGATGAAAATATCTTCAATTTTTAGGATTGTGAAAAAAATTTTAGTTGGAAGTGCCAAATTTTAATAAATTTATTTGAAACCAACTTCGATTTTTTGGATTTTCTTGAGTATTTTTGTTGTAGGATCTATATTTGAGTAAATTTAGATGAAAATAACTTCAATTTTTTGGATTGTGAAAAATATTTTAGTTGGAAGTGTCCAATTTTAATAAATTTATTTGAAATCAACTTCGATTTTTTGGATTTTCTTGAGTATTTTTGTTGTAGGATCTACAATTGAGTAAATTTAGATGAAAATAACTTCAATTTTTTGGATTGTGAAAAAAATGTTAGTTGGAAGTGTCAAATTTTAATAAATTTATTTGAAACCAACTTTGATTTTTTGGATTTTCTTGAGTATTTTTGTTGTAGGGTCTACAATTGAGTAAATTTAGATGAAAATAACTTCAATTTTTTGGATTTTGTCACGATTTTTGTCAAATTTTAATAAATTTATTTGAAATCAACTTGGATAATTTTGGAATTTGTTGAGTATTTTTGTTGTAGGATCTATATTTGAGTAAATTTAGATGAAAATATCTTCAATTTTTAGGATTGTGAAAAAAATTTTAGTTGGAAGTGCCAAATTTTAATAAATTTATTTGAAACCAACTTCGATTTTTTGTATTTTCTTGAGTATTTTTGTTGTAGGATCTATATTTGAGTAAATTTAGATGAAAATATCTTCAATTTTTAGGATTGTGAAAAAAATTTTAGTTGGAAGTGTCAAATTTTAATAAATTTATTTGAAATCAACTTCGATTATTTTGAATTTTGTTCAGTATTTTTGTTGTAGGATGTATTTGTGAGTAAATTTACATGAAAATAACGACAATTTTTTGGATTGTGAAAAAATTTGAGTTGGAAATGTCAAATTTTAATCAATTTATTTGAAACCTACTTCGATTTTTCTCGACTATGTTGAGTTTTTTTGATAGAGAAGCTTAATTTGAGTAATTTCAGGTGAAATTAATTTCGATTTTTTGGATTTTGTCACGATTATTGTCAAATTTTAATAAATTTTTTTGAAATCAACTTGGATAATTTTGGAATTTGTTGAGTATTTTTGTTGTAGGATGTATTTTTGAGTAAATTTAGGTGAAAATAACGACAATTTTTTGGATTGTGAAAAATATTTTAGTTGGAAGTGTCAAATTTTAATAAAATTATTTGAAATCAACTTCGATTTTTTTGGATTTTGTTGAGAATTTTTGTTGTAGGGTCTATATTTGAGTAAATTGAGATGAAAATAACTTCTATTTTGTGGATTTTGTCACGATTTTTCTCAAATTTTAATAAATTTATTTGAAATCAACTTGGATAATTTTGGAATTTGTTGAGTATTTTTGTTGTAGGATCTATATTTGAGTAAATTTAGATGAAAATATCTTCAATTTTTAGGATTGTGAAAAAAATTTTAGTTGGAAGTGCCAAATTTTAATAAATTTATTTGAAACCAACTTCGATTTTTTGGATTTTCTTGAGTATTTTTGTTGTAGGATCTATATTTGAGTAAATTTAGATGAAAATAACTTCAATTTTTTGGATTGTGAAAAATATTTTAGTTGGAAGTGTCAAATTTTAATAAATTTATTAGAAACCAACTTCGATTTTTTGGATTTTCTTGAGTATTTTTGTTGTAGGATCTACAATTGAGTAAATTTAGATGAAAATAACTTCAATTTTTTGGATTTTGTCACGATTTTTGTCAAATTTTAATAAATTTATTTGAATTCAACTTGGATAATTTTGGAATTTGTTGAGTATTTTTGTTGTAGGATCTATATTTGAGTAAATTTAGATGAAAATATCTTCAATTTTTAGGATTGTGAAAAAAATTTTAGTCGGAAGTGCCAAATTTTAATAAATTTATTTGAAACCAACTTCGATTTTTTGGATTTTCTTGAGTATTTTTGTTGTAGGATCTATATTTGAGTAAATTTAGATGAAAATATCTTCAATTTTTAGGATTGTGAAAAAAATTTTAGTTGGAAGTGCCAAATTTTAATAAATTTATTTGAAACCAACTTCGATTTTTTGGATTTTCTTGAGTATTTTTGTTGTAGGATCTATATTTGAGTAAATTTAGATGAAAATATCTTCAATTTTTAGGATTGTGAAAAAAATTTTAGTTGGAAGTGTCAAATTTTAATAAATTTATTTGAAATCAACTTCGATTATTTTGAATTTTGTTCAGTATTTTTGTTGTAGGATGTATTTGTGAGTAAATTTACATGAAAATAACGACAATTTTTTGGATTGTGAAAAAATTTGAGTTGGAAATGTCAAATTTTAATCAATTTATTTGAAACCTACTTCGATTTTTCTCGACTATGTTGAGTTTTTTTGATAGAGAAGCTTAATTTGAGTAATTTCAGGTGAAATTAATTTCGATTTTTTGGATTTTGTCACGATTATTGTCAAATTTTAATAAATTTTTTTGAAATCAACTTGGATAATTTTGGAATTTGTTGAGTATTTTTGTTGTAGGATGTATTTTTGAGTAAATTTAGGTGAAAATAACGACAATTTTTTGGATTGTGAAAAATATTTTAGTTGGAAGTGTCAAATTTTAATAAAATTATTTGAAATCAACTTCGATTTTTTTGGATTTTGTTGAGAATTTTTGTTGTAGGGTCTATATTTGAGTAAATTGAGATGAAAATAACTTCTATTTTGTGGATTTTGTCACGATTTTTCTCAAATTTTAATAAATTTATTTGAAATCAACTTGGATAATTTTGGAATTTGTTGAGTATTTTTGTTGTAGGATCTATATTTGAGTAAATTTAGATGAAAATATCTTCAATTTTTAGGATTGTGAAAAAAATTTTAGTTGGAAGTGCCAAATTTTAATAAATTTATTTGAAACCAACTTCGATTTTTTGGATTTTCTTGAGTATTATTGTTGTAGGATCTATATTTGAGTAAATTTAGAGGAAAATAACTTCAATTTTTTGGATTGTGAAAAATATTTTAGTTGGAAGTGTCAAATTTTAATAAATTTATTAGAAACCAACTTCGATTTTTTGGATTTTCTTGAGTATTTTTGTTGTAGGATCTACAATTGAGTAAATTTAGATGAAAATAACTTCAATTTTTTGGATTTTGTCACGATTTTTGTCAAATTTTAATAAATTTATTTGAATTCAACTTGGATAATTTTGGAATTTGTTGAGTATTTTTGTTGTAGGATCTATATTTGAGTAAATTTAGATGAAAATATCTTCAATTTTTAGGATTGTGAAAAAAATTTTAGTCGGAAGTGCCAAATTTTAATAAATTTATTTGAAACCAACTTTGATTTTTTGGATTTTCTTGAGTATTTTTGTTGTAGGGTCTACAATTGAGTAAATTTAGATGAAAATAACTTCAATTTTTTGGATTTTGTCACGATTTTTGTCAAATTTTAATAAATTTATTTGAAATCAACTTGGATAATTTTGGAATTTGTTGAGTATTTTTGTTGTAGGATCTATATTTGAGTAAATTTAGATGAAAATATCTTCAATTTTTAGGATTGTGAAAAAAATTTTAGTTGGAAGTGCCAAATTTTAATAAATTTATTTGAAACCAACTTCGATTTTTTGGATTTTCTTGAGTATTTTTGTTGTAGGATCTATATTTGAGTAAATTTAGATGAAAATATCTTCAATTTTTAGGATTGTGAAAAAAATTTTAGTTGGAAGTGTCAAATTTTAATAAATTTATTTGAAATCAACTTCGATTATTTTGAATTTTGTTCAGTATTTTTGTTGTAGGATGTATTTGTGAGTAAATTTACATGAAAATAACGACAATTTTTTGGATTGTGAAAAAATTTGAGTTGGAAATGTCAAATTTTAATCAATTTATTTGAAACCTACTTCGATTTTTCTCGACTATGTTGAGTTTTTTTGATAGAGAAGCTTAATTTGAGTAATTTCAGGTGAAATTAATTTCGATTTTTTGGATTTTGTCACGATTATTGTCAAATTTTAATAAATTTTTTTGAAATCAACTTGGATAATTTTGGAATTTGTTGAGTATTTTTGTTGTAGGATGTATTTTTGAGTAAATTTAGGTGAAAATAACGACAATTTTTTGGATTGTGAAAAATATTTTAGTTGGAAGTGTCAAATTTTAATAAAATTATTTGAAATCAACTTCGATTTTTTTGGATTTTGTTGAGAATTTTTGTTGTAGGGTCTATATTTGAGTAAATTGAGATGAAAATAACTTCTATTTTGTGGATTTTGTCACGATTTTTCTCAAATTTTAATAAATTTATTTGAAATCAACTTGGATAATTTTGGAATTTGTTGAGTATTTTTGTTGTAGGATCTATATTTGAGTAAATTTAGATGAAAATATCTTCAATTTTTAGGATTGTGAAAAAAATTTTAGTTGGAAGTGCCAAATTTTAATAAATTTATTTGAAACCAACTTCGATTTTTTGGATTTTCTTGAGTATTTTTGTTGTAGGATCTATATTTGAGTAAATTTAGATGAAAATAACTTCAATTTTTTGGATTGTGAAAAATATTTTAGTTGGAAGTGTCAAATTTTAATAAATTTATTAGAAACCAACTTCGATTTTTTGGATTTTCTTGAGTATTTTTGTTGTAGGATCTACAATTGAGTAAATTTAGATGAAAATAACTTCAATTTTTTGGATTTTGTCACGATTTTTGTCAAATTTTAATAAATTTATTTGAATTCAACTTGGATAATTTTGGAATTTGTTGAGTATTTTTGTTGTAGGATCTATATTTGAGTAAATTTAGATGAAAATATCTTCAATTTTTAGGATTGTGAAAAAAATTTTAGTCGGAAGTGCCAAATTTTAATAAATTTATTTGAAACCAACTTCGATTTTTTGGATTTTCTTGAGTATTTTTGTTGTAGGATCTATATTTGAGTAAATTTAGATGAAAATATCTTCAATTTTTAGGATTGTGAAAAAAATTTTAGTTGGAAGTGCCAAATTTTAATAAATTTATTTGAAACCAACTTCGATTTTTTGGATTTTCTTGAGTATTTTTGTTGTAGGATCTATATTTGAGTAAATTTAGATGAAAATAACTTCAATTTTTTGGATTGTGAAAAATATTTTAGTTGGAAGTGTCAAATTTTAATAAATTTATTAGAAACCAACTTCGATTTTTTGGATTTTCTTGAGTATTTTTGTTGTAGGATCTACAATTGAGTAAATTTAGATGAAAATAACTTCAATTTTTTGGATTTTGTCACGATTTTTGTCAAATTTTAATAAATTTATTTGAAATCAACTTGGATAATTTTGGAATTTGTTGAGTATTTTTGTTGTAGGATCTATATTTGAGTAAATTTAGATGAAAATATCTTCAAATTTTTGGATTGTGAAAAAAATTTTAGTTGGAAGTGTCAAATTTTAATAAATTTATTTGAAACCAACTTCGATTTTTTGGATTTTCTTGAGTATTTTTGTTGTAGGATCTACAATTGAGTAAATTTAGATGAAAATAACTTCAATTTTTTGGATTTTGTCACGATTTTTGTCAAATTTTAATAAATTTATTTGAAATCAACTTGGATAATTTTGGAATTTGTTGAGTATTTTTGTTGTAGGATCTATATTTGAGTAAATTTAGATGAAAATATCTTCAAATTTTTGGATTGTGAAAAAAATTTTAGTTGGAAGTGTGAAATTTTAATAAATTTATTTGAAATCAACTTCGATTATTTTGAATTTTGTTCAGTATTTTTGTTGTAGGATGTATTTTTGAGTAAATTTAGGTGAAAATAACGACAATTTTTTGGATTGTGAAAAAAATTTGAGTTGGAAATGTCAAATTATAATAAATTCATTTGAAACCTACTTCGATTTTTCTGGACTATGTTGAGTTTTTTTGATAGAGAAGCTTAATTTGAGTAATTTCAGGTGAAATTAATTTCGATTTTTTGGATTTTGTCACGATTATTGTCAAATTTTAATAAATTTTTTTGAAATCAACTTGGATAATTTTGGAATTTGTTGAGTATTTTTGTTGTAGGATCTATATTTGAGTAAATTTCGATGAAAATAACTTCTATTTTGTGGATTGTGAAAAAAATTTTAGTTGGAAGTGCCAAATTTTAATAAATTTATTTGAAATCAACTTCGATTTTATTGGATTTTGTCGAGTATTTTTGTTGTAGGATCTACAATTGAGTAAATTTAGATGAAAATAACTTCAATTTTTTGGATTGTGAAAAATATTCTAGTTGGAAGTGTCAAATTTTAATAAATTTATTTGAAATCAACTTCGATTTTTTGGATTTTCTTGAGTATTTTTGTTGTAGGATCTAAAATTGAGTAAATTTAGATGAAAATAACTTCAATTTTTTGAATTGTAAAAAAAATTTTAGTTGCAAGTGTCAAATTTTAATAAATTTATTTGAAACCAACTTCGATTTTTTGGATTTTCTTGAGTATTTTTGTTGTAGGATCTACAATTGAGTAAATTTAGATGAAAATAACTTCGATTTTTTGGATTTTGTCACGTTTTTTGTCAAATTTTAATAAATTTATTTGAAATCAACTTGGATAATTTTGGAATTTGTTGAGTATTTTTGTTGCAGGATCTATATTTGAGTAAATTTAGATGAAAATATCTTCCAATTTTAGGATTGTGAAAAAAATTTTAGTTGGAAGTGCCAAATTTTAATAAATTTATTTGAAACCAACTTCGATTTTTTGGATTTTCTTGAGTATTTTTGTTGTAGGATCTATATTTGAGTAAATTTAGATGAAAATAACTTCAATTTTTTGGATTGTGAAAAATATTTTAGTTGGAAGTGTCCAATTTTAATAAATTTATTTGAAATCAACTTCGATTTTTTGGATTTCCTTGAGTATTTTTGTTGTAGGATTTACAATTGAGTAAATTTAGATGAAAATAACTTCAATTTTATGGATTGTGAAAAAAAATTTAGTTGGAAGTGTCAAATTTTAATAAATTTATTTGAAACCAACTTTGATTTTTTGGATTTTCTTGAGTATTATTGTTGTAGGATCTACAATTGAGTAAATTTAGATGAAAATAACTTCGATTTTTTGGATTTTGTCACGATTTTTGTCAAATTTTAATAAATTTATTTGAAATCAACTTGGATAATTTTGGAATTTGTTGAGTATTTTTGTTGTAGGGTCTATATTTGAGCAAATTTAGATGAAAATAACTTCAATTTTGTGGATTGCGAAAAAAAATTTAGTTGGAAGTGTCAAATTTTAATAAATTTATTTGAAATCAACGTCGATTTTTTTGATTTTCTTGAGTATTTTTGTTGTAGGGTCTACAATTGAGTAAATTTAGATGAAAATAACTTCGATTTTTTGGATTTTCTTGAGTATTATTGTTGTAGGATCTACAATTGAGTAAATTTAGATGAAAATAACTTCGATTTTTTGGATTTTGTCACGATTTTTGTCAAATTTTAATAAATTTATTTGAAATCAACTTGGATAATTTTGGATTTTGTCGAGTATATTTGTGTAGGATGTATATTTGAGTAAATTTAGATGAAAATAACGACAAATTTTGTATTCTGAAAAAAAAATTTACTTGGAAGTGTAAAATTTTAATAAATTTATTTCAAACCAACTTCGATTTTTTTGGATTTTCTTGAGTATTTTTGTTGTAGGATCTACAATTGAGTAAATTTAGATGAAAATAACTTCGATTTTTTGGATTGTGAAAAAAATTTTAGTTGGAAGTGTCAAATTTTAATAAATTTATTTGAAACCAACTTTGATTTTTTGGATTTTCTTAAGTATTTTTGTTGTAGGATCTACAATTGAGTAAATTTAGATGAAAATAACTTCGATTTTTTCGATTTTGTCACGATTTTTGTCAAATTTTAATAAATTTATTTGAAATCAACTTGGATAATTTTGGATTTTGCCGAGTATTTTTGGTGTAGGATCTATATTTGAGTAAATTTAGATGAAAATATCTTCAATTTTTAGGATTGTGAAAAAATTTTAGATGGAAGTGTCAAATTTTAATAAAATTATTTGAAATCAACTTCGATTTTTTTGGATTTTGTTGAGTATTATTGTTGTAGGGTCTATATTTGAGTAAATTTAGATGAAAATAACTTCTATTTTGTGGATTGTGAAAAAAATTTTAGTTGGAAGTGTCAAATTTTAATAAATTTATTTGAAATCAACTTGGATAATTTTGGAATTTGTTGAGTATTTTTGTTGTAGGGTCTATATTTGAGCAAATTTAGATGAAAATAACTTCAATTTTGTGGATTGCGAAAAAAAATTTAGTTGGAAGTGTCAAATTTTAATAAATTTAGATGAAAATAACTTCGATTTTTTGGATTTTCTTGAGTATTATTGTTGTAGGATCTACAATTGAGTAAATTTAGATGAAAATAACTTCGATTTTTTGGATTTTGTCACGATTTTTGTCAAATTTTAATAAATTTATTTGAAATCAACTTGGATAATTTTGGATTTTGTTGAGTATTTTTGTTGTAGGGTCTATATTTGAGCAAATTTAGATGAAAATAACTTCAATTTTGTGGATTGCGAAAAAAAATTTAGTTGGAAGTGTCAAATTTTAATAAATTTATTTGAAATCAACGTCGATTTTTTTGATTTTCATGAGTATTTTTGTTGTAGGGTCTACAATTGAGTAAATTTAGATGAAAATAACTTCGATTTTTTGGATTTTCTTGAGTATTATTGTTGTAGGATCTACAATTGAGTAAATTTAGATGAAAATAACTTCGATTTTTTGGATTTTGTCACGATTTTTGTCAAATTTTAATAAATTTATTTGAAATCAACTTGGATAATTTTGGATTTTGTCGAGTATATTTGTGTAGGATGTATATTTGAGTAAATTTAGATGAAAATAACGACAAATTTTGTATTCTGAAAAAAAAATTTACTTGGAAGTGTAAAATTTTAATAAATTTATTTCAAACCAACTTCGATTTTTTTGGATTTTCTTGAGTATTTTTGTTGTAGGATCTACAATTGAGTAAATTTAGATGAAAATAACTTCGATTTTTTGGATTGTGAAAAAAATTTTAGTTGGAAGTGTCAAATTTTAATAAATTTATTTGAAACCAACTTTGATTTTTTGGATTTTCTTAAGTATTTTTGTTGTAGGATCTACAATTGAGTAAATTTAGATGAAAATAACTTCGATTTTTTCGATTTTGTCACGATTTTTGTCAAATTTTAATAAATTTATTTGAAATCAACTTGGATAATTTTGGATTTTGCCGAGTATTTTTGGTGTAGGATCTATATTTGAGTAAATTTAGATGAAAATATCTTCAATTTTTAGGATTGTGAAAAAATTTTAGATGGAAGTGTCAAATTTTAATAAAATTATTTGAAATCAACTTCGATTTTTTTGGATTTTGTTGAGTATTATTGTTGTAGGGTCTATATTTGAGTAAATTTAGATGAAAATAACTTCTATTTTGTGGATTGTGAAAAAAATTTTAGTTGGAAGTGTCAAATTTTAATAAATTTATTTGAAATCAACTTGGATAATTTTGGAATTTGTTGAGTATTTTTGTTGTAGGGTCTATATTTGAGCAAATTTAGATGAAAATAACTTCAATTTTGTGGATTGCGAAAAAAAATTTAGTTGGAAGTGTCAAATTTTAATAAATTTAGATGAAAATAACTTCGATTTTTTGGATTTTCTTGAGTATTATTGTTGTAGGATCTACAATTGAGTAAATTTAGATGAAAATAACTTCGATTTTTTGGATTTTGTCACGATTTTTGTCAAATTTTAATAAATTTATTTGAAATCAACTTGGATAATTTTGGATTTTGTTGAGTATTTTTGTTGTAGGGTCTATATTTGAGCAAATTTAGATGAAAATAACTTCAATTTTGTGGATTGCGAAAAAAAATTTAGTTGGAAGTGTCAAATTTTAATAAATTTATTTGAAATCAACGTCGATTTTTTTGATTTTCTTGAGTATTTTTGTTGTAGGGTCTACAATTGAGTAAATTTAGATGAAAATAACTTCGATTTTTTGGATTTTCTTGAGTATTATTGTTGTAGGATCTACAATTGAGTAAATTTAGATGAAAATAACTTCGATTTTTTGGATTTTGTCACGATTTTTGTCAAATTTTAATAAATTTATTTGAAATCAACTTGGATAATTTTGGATTTTGTCGAGTATATTTGTGTAGGATGTATATTTGAGTAAATTTAGATGAAAATAACGACAAATTTTGTATTCTGAAAAAAAAATTTACTTGGAAGTGTAAAATTTTAATAAATTTATTTCAAACCAACTTCGATTTTTTTGGATTTTCTTGAGTATTTTTGTTGTAGGATCTACAATTGAGTAAATTTAGATGAAAATAACTTCGATTTTTTGGATTGTGAAAAAAATTTTAGTTGGAAGTGTCAAATTTTAATAAATTTATTTCAAACCAACTTTGATTTTTTGGATTTTCTTAAGTATTTTTGTTGTAGGATCTACAATTGAGTAAATTTAGATGAAAATAACTTCGATTTTTTCGATTTTGTCACGATTTTTGTCAAATTTTAATAAATTTATTTGAAATCAACTTGGATAATTTTGGATTTTGCCGAGTATTTTTGGTGTAGGATCTATATTTGAGTAAATTTAGATGAAAATATCTTCAATTTTTAGGATTGTGAAAAAAATTTTAGATGGAAGTGTCAAATTTTAATAAAATTATTTGAAATCAACTTCGATTTTTTTGGATTTTGTTGAGTATTATTGTTGTAGGGTCTATATTTGAGTAAATTTAGATGAAAATAACTTCTATTTTGTGGATTGTGAAAAAAATTTTAGTTGGAAGTGTCAAATTTTAATAAATTTATTTGAAATCAACTTGGATAATTTTGGAATTTGTTGAGTATTTTTGTTGTAGGGTCTATATTTGAGCAAATTTAGATGAAAATAACTTCAATTTTGTGGATTGCGAAAAAAAATTTAGTTGGAAGTGTCAAATTTTAATAAATTTAGATGAAAATAACTTCGATTTTTTGGATTTTCTTGAGTATTATTGTTGTAGGATCTACAATTGAGTAAATTTAGATGAAAATAACTTCGATTTTTTGGATTTTGTCACGATTTTTGTCAAATTTTAATAAATTTATTTGAAATCAACTTGGATAATTTTGGATTTTGTTGAGTATTTTTGTTGTAGGGTCTATATTTGAGCAAATTTAGATGAAAATAACTTCAATTTTGTGGAATGCGAAAAAAAATTTAGTTGGAAGTGTCAAATTTTAATAAATTTATTTGAAACCAACTTTGATTTTTTGGATTTTCTTAAGTATTTTTGTTGTAGGATCTACAATTGAGTAAATTTAGATGAAAATAACTTCGATTTTTTGGATTTTGTCACGATTTTTGTCAAATTTTAATAAATTTATTTGAAATCAACTTGGATAATTTTGGATTTTGACGAGTATTTTTGGTGTAGGATCTATATTTGAGTAAATTTAGATGAAAATATCTTCAATTTTTAGGATTGTGAAAAAAATTTTAGTTGGAAGTGTCAAATTTTAATAAATTTATTTGAAATCAACTTCGATTTTATTGGATTTTGTCGAGTATTTTTGTTGTAGGATCTATATTTGAGTAAATTTAGATGAAAATAACTTCAATTTTGTGGAATGCGAAAAAAAATTTAGTTGGAAGTGTCAAATTTTAATAAATTTATTTGAAACCAACTTTGATTTTTTGGATTTTCTTAAGTATTTTTGTTGTAGGATCTACAATTGAGTAAATTTAGATGAAAATAACTTCGATTTTTTGGATTTTGTCACGATTTTTGTAAAATTTTAATAAATTTATTTCAAACCAACTTCGATTTTTTTTTATTTTCTTGAGTATTTTTGTTGTAGGATCTACAATTGAGTAAATTTAGATGAAAATAACTTCGATTTTTTGGATTGTGAAAAAAATTTTAGTTGGAAGTGTCAAATTTTAATAAATTTATTTGAAACCAACTTTGATTTTTTGGATTTTCTTAAGTATTTTTGTTGTAGGATCTACAATTGAGTAAATTTAGATGAAAATAACTTCGATTTTTTCGATTTTGTCACGATTTTTGTCAAATTTTAATAAATTTATTTGAAATCAACTTGGATAATTTTGGATTTTGCCGAGTATTTTTGGTGTAGGATCTATATTTGAGTAAATTTAGATGAAAATATCTTAAATTTTTAGGATTGTGAAAAAAATTTTAGTTGGAAGTGTCAAATTTTAATAAATTTATTTGAAATCAACTTCGATTTTATTGGATTTTGTCGAGTATTTTTGTTGTAGGATCTATATTTGAGTAAATTTAGATGAAAATAACTTCAATTTTGTGGAATGCGAAAAAAAATTTAGTTGGAAGTGTCAAATTTTAATAAATTTATTTGAAATCAACTTCGATTTTTTTTTATTTTGTTGAGTATTTTTGGTGTAGGATGTATATTTGAGTAAATTTAGATGACAATAACTTCGATTTTTTGGATTTGTCACGATTTTTGTCAAATTTTAATAAATTTATTTCAAATCAACTTGGATAATTTTGGAATTTGTTGAGTATTTTTGTTGTAGGATCTATATTTGAGTAAATTTAGATGAAAATATCTTCAATTTTTTGGATTGTGAAAAAAAAATCTACTTGGAAGTGTCAAATTTTAATAAATTTATTTGAGACCAACTTCGATTTTCTGCATTTTCTTGAGTATTTTTGTTGTAGGATCTACAATTGAGTAAATTTAGATGAAAATAACTTCGATTTTTTGGATTTTGTCACGATTTTTGTCAAATTTTAATAAATTTATTTGAAATCAACTTGGATAATGTTGGATTTTGTCGAGTATTTTTGGTGTAGGATCTATATTTGAGTAAATTTAGATGAAAATATCTTCAATTTTTAGGATTGTGAAAAAAATTTTAGTTGGAAGTGTCAAATTTTAATAAATTTATTTGAAATCAACTTCGATTTTTTTGGATTTTGTTGAGTATTTTTGTTGTAGGATCTACAATTGAGTAAATTTAGATGAAAATACCTTCATTTTTTTGGATTGTGAATAAAATTTTAGTTGGAAGTGTCAAATTTTAATAAATTTATTTGAATTCAACTTCGATTTTTTTGAATTTTGTCGAGTATTTTTGGTGTAGGATGTATATTTGAGTAAATTTAGATGAAAATAACATAAATTTTTAGGATTGTGAAAAAAATTTTAGTTGGAAGTGCCAAATTTTAATAAATTTATTTGAAACCAACTTCGATTTTTTTGATTTTTTTGAGTATTTTTGTTGTAGGATCTACAATTGAGTAAATTTAGATGAAAATAACTTCGATTTTTTGGATTTTGTCACGATTTTTGTCAAATTTTAATAAATTTATTTGAAATCAACTTGGATAATTTTGGAATTTGTTGAGTATTTTTGTTGTAGGATCTATATTTGAGTAAATTTAGATGAAAATATCTTCAATTTTTAGGATTGTGAAAAAAATTTTAGTTGGAAGTGTCAAATTTTAATAAATTTTTTTGAAACCAACTTCGATTTTTTGGATTTTCTTGAGTATTTTTGTTGTAGGATCTACAATTGAGTAAATTTAGATGAAAATAACTTCGATTTTTTGGATTTTGTCACGATTTTTGTCAAATTTTAATAAATTTATTTGAAATTAACTTGGATAATTTTGGAATTTGTTGAGTATTTTTGTTGTAGGATCTATATTTCAGTAAATTTAGATGAAAATATCTTCAATTTTTAGGATTGTGAAAACAATTTTAGTTGGAAGTGTCAAATTTTAATAAATTTATTTGAATTCAACTTCGATTTTTTGGATTTTCTTGAGTATTTTTGGTGTAGGATCTACAATTGAGTAAATTTAGATGAAAATAACTTCGATTTTTTGGATTTTGTCACGATTTTTGTCAAATTTTAATAAATTTATTTGAAATCAACTTGGATAATGTTGGATTTTGTCGAGTATTTTTGGTGTAGGATCTATATTTGAGTAAATTTAGATGAAAATATCTTCAATTTTTAGGATTGTGAAAAAAATTTTAGTTGGAAGTGTCAAATTTTAATAAATTTATTTGAAATCAACTTCGATTTTATTGGATTTTGTCGAGTATTTTTGTTGTAGGATCTATATTTGAGTAAATTTAGATGAAAATAACTTCAATTTTGTGGAATGCGAAAAAAAATTTAGTTGGAAGTGTCAAATTTTAATAAATTTATTTGAAACCAACTTTGATTTTTTGGATTTTCTTAAGTATTTTTGTTGTAGGATCTACAATTGAGTAAATTTAGATGAAAATAACTTCGATTTTTTGGATTTTGTCACGATTTTTGTAAAATTTTAATAAATTTATTTCAAACCAACTTCGATTTTTTTTTATTTTCTTGAGTATTTTTGTTGTAGGATCTACAATTGAGTAAATTTAGATGAAAATAACTTCGATTTTTTGGATTGTGAAAAAAATTTTAGTTGGAAGTGTCAAATTTTAATAAATTTATTTGAAACCAACTTTGATTTTTTGGATTTTCTTAAGTATTTTTGTTGTAGGATCTACAATTGAGTAAATTTAGATGAAAATAACTTCGATTTTTTCGATTTTGTCACGATTTTTGTCAAATTTTAATAAATTTATTTGAAATCAACTTGGATAATTTTGGATTTTGCCGAGTATTTTTGGTGTAGGATCTATATTTGAGTAAATTTAGATGAAAATATCTTAAATTTTTAGGATTGTGAAAAAAATTTTAGTTGGAAGTGTCAAATTTTAATAAATTTATTTGAAATCAACTTCGATTTTATTGGATTTTGTCGAGTATTTTTGTTGTAGGATCTATATTTGAGTAAATTTAGATGAAAATAACTTCAATTTTGTGGAATGCGAAAAAAAATTTAGTTGGAAGTGTCAAATTTTAATAAATTTATTTGAAATCAACTTCGATTTTTTTTTATTTTGTTGAGTATTTTTGGTGTAGGATGTATATTTGAGTAAATTTAGATGACAATAACTTCGATTTTTTGGATTTGTCACGATTTTTGTCAAATTTTAATAAATTTATTTCAAATCAACTTGGATAATTTTGGAATTTGTTGAGTATTTTTGTTGTAGGATCTATATTTGAGTAAATTTAGATGAAAATATCTTCAATTTTTTGGATTGTGAAAAAAAAATCTACTTGGAAGTGTCAAATTTTAATAAATTTATTTGAGACCAACTTCGATTTTCTGCATTTTCTTGAGTATTTTTGTTGTAGGATCTACAATTGAGTAAATTTAGATGAAAATAACTTCGATTTTTTGGATTTTGTCACGATTTTTGTCAAATTTTAATAAATTTATTTGAAATCAACTTGGATAATGTTGGATTTTGTCGAGTATTTTTGGTGTAGGATCTATATTTGAGTAAATTTAGATGAAAATATCTTCAATTTTTAGGATTGTGAAAAAAATTTTAGTTGGAAGTGTCAAATTTTAATAAATTTATTTGAAATCAACTTCGATTTTTTTGGATTTTGTTGAGTATTTTTGTTGTAGGATCTACAATTGAGTAAATTTAGATGAAAATACCTTCATTTTTTTGGATTGTGAATAAAATTTTAGTTGGAAGTGTCAAATTTTAATAAATTTATTTGAATTCAACTTCGATTTTTTTGAATTTTGTCGAGTATTTTTGGTGTAGGATGTATATTTGAGTAAATTTAGATGAAAATAACATAAATTTTTAGGATTGTGAAAAAAATTTTAGTTGGAAGTGCCAAATTTTAATAAATTTATTTGAAACCAACTTCGATTTTTTTGATTTTTTTGAGTATTTTTGTTGTAGGATCTACAATTGAGTAAATTTAGATGAAAATAACTTCGATTTTTTGGATTTTGTCACGATTTTTGTCAAATTTTAATAAATTTATTTGAAATCAACTTGGATAATTTTGGAATTTGTTGAGTATTTTTGTTGTAGGATCTATATTTGAGTAAATTTAGATGAAAATATCTTCAATTTTTAGGATTGTGAAAAAAATTTTAGTTGGAAGTGTCAAATTTTAATAAATTTTTTTGAAACCAACTTCGATTTTTTGGATTTTCTTGAGTATTTTTGTTGTAGGATCTACAATTGAGTAAATTTAGATGAAAATAACTTCGATTTTTTGGATTTTGTCACGATTTTTGTCAAATTTTAATAAATTTATTTGAAATTAACTTGGATAATTTTGGAATTTGTTGAGTATTTTTGTTGTAGGATCTATATTTCAGTAAATTTAGATGAAAATATCTTCAATTTTTAGGATTGTGAAAACAATTTTAGTTGGAAGTGTCAAATTTTAATAAATTTATTTGAATTCAACTTCGATTTTTTGGATTTTCTTGAGTATTTTTGGTGTAGGATCTACAATTGAGTAAATTTAGATGAAAATAACTTCGATTTTTTGGATTTTGTCACGATTTTTGTCAAATTTTAATAAATTTATTTGAAATCAACTTGGATAATGTTGGATTTTGTCGAGTATTTTTGGTGTAGGATCTATATTTGAGTAAATTTAGATGAAAATATCTTCAATTTTTAGGATTGTGAAAAAAATTTTAGTTGGAAGTGTCAAATTTTAATAAATTTATTTGAAATCAACTTCGATTTTTTTGGATTTTGTTGAGTATTTTTGTTGTAGGATCTACAATTGAGTAAATTTAGATGAAAATACCTTCAATTTTTTGGATTGTGAATAAAATTTTAGATGGAAGTGTCAAATTTTAATAAATTTATTTGAATTCAACTTCGATTTTTTTTAATTTTGTCGAGTATTTTTGGTGTAGGATGTATATTTGAGTAAATTTAGATGAAAATAACATAAATTTTTAGGATTGTGAAAAAAATTTTAGTTGGAAGTGCCAAATTTTAATAAATTTATTTGAAACCAACTTCGATTTTTTGGATTTTCTTGAGTATTTTTGTTGTAGGATCTACAATTGAGTAAATTTAGATGAAAATAACTTCGATTTTTTGGATTCTGTCACGATTTTTGTCAAATTTTAATAAATTTATTTGAAATCAACTTGGATAATTTTGGACTTTGTTGAGTATTTTTGTTGTAGGATCTAAATTTGAGTAAATTTAGATGAAAATATCTTCAATTTTTAGGATTGTGAAAAAAATTTTAGTTGGAACTGCCAAATTTTAATAAATTTTTTTGAAACCAACTTCGATTTTTTGGATTTTCTTGAGTATTTTTGTTGTAGGATCTACAATTGAGTAAATTTAGATGAAAATAACTTCGATTTTTTGGATTTTGTCACGATTTTTGTCAAATTTTAATAAATTTATTTGAAATCAACTTGGATAATGTTGGATTTTGTCGAGTATTTTTGGTGTAGGATGTATATTTGAGTAAATTTAGATGAAAATAACATAAATTTTTAGGATTGTGAAAAAAATTTTAGTTGGAAGTGCCAAATTTTAATAAATTTATTTGAAACCAACTTCGATTTTTTTGATTTTTTTGAGTATTTTTGTTGTAGGATCTACAATTGAGTAAATTTAGATGAAAATAACTTCGATTTTTTGGATTTTGTCACGATTTTTGTCAAATTTTAATAAATTTATTTGAAATCAACTTGGATAATTTTGGAATTTGTTGAGTATTTTTGTTGTAGGATCTATATTTGAGTAAATTTAGATGAAAATATCTTCAATTTTTAGGATTGTGAAAAAAATTTTAGTTGGAAGTGTCAAATTTTAATAAATTTTTTTGAAACCAACTTCGATTTTTTGGATTTTCTTGAGTATTTTTGTTGTAGGATCTACAATTGAGTAAATTTAGATGAAAATAACTTCGATTTTTTGGATTTTGTCACGATTTTTGTCAAATTTTAATAAATTTATTTGAAATTAACTTGGATAATTTTGGAATTTGTTGAGTATTTTTGTTGTAGGATCTATATTTCAGTAAATTTAGATGAAAATATCTTCAATTTTTAGGATTGTGAAAACAATTTTAGTTGGAAGTGTCAAATTTTAATAAATTTATTTGAATTCAACTTCGATTTTTTGGATTTTCTTGAGTATTTTTGGTGTAGGATCTACAATTGAGTAAATTTAGATGAAAATAACTTCGATTTTTTGGATTTTGTCACGATTTTTGTCAAATTTTAATAAATTTATTTGAAATCAACTTGGATAATGTTGGATTTTGTCGAGTATTTTTGGTGTAGGATCTATATTTGAGTAAATTTAGATGAAAATATCTTCAATTTTTAGGATTGTGAAAAAAATTTTAGTTGGAAGTGTCAAATTTTAATAAATTTATTTGAAATCAACTTCGATTTTTTTGGATTTTGTTGAGTATTTTTGTTGTAGGATCTACAATTGAGTAAATTTAGATGAAAATACCTTCAATTTTTTGGATTGTGAATAAAATTTTAGATGGAAGTGTCAAATTTTAATAAATTTATTTGAATTCAACTTCGATTTTTTTTAATTTTGTCGAGTATTTTTGGTGTAGGATGTATATTTGAGTAAATTTAGATGAAAATAACATAAATTTTTAGGATTGTGAAAAAAATTTTAGTTGGAAGTGCCAAATTTTAATAAATTTATTTGAAACCAACTTCGATTTTTTGGATTTTCTTGAGTATTTTTGTTGTAGGATCTACAATTGAGTAAATTTAGATGAAAATAACTTCGATTTTTTGGATTCTGTCACGATTTTTGTCAAATTTTAATAAATTTATTTGAAATCAACTTGGATAATTTTGGACTTTGTTGAGTATTTTTGTTGTAGGATCTAAATTTGAGTAAATTTAGATGAAAATATCTTCAATTTTTAGGATTGTGAAAAAAATTTTAGTTGGAACTGCCAAATTTTAATAAATTTTTTTGAAACCAACTTCGATTTTTTGGATTTTCTTGAGTATTTTTGTTGTAGGATCTACAATTGAGTAAATTTAGATGAAAATAACTTCGATTTTTTGGATTTTGTCACGATTTTTGTCAAATTTTAATAAATTTATTTGAAATCAACTTGGATAATGTTGGATTTTGTCGAGTATTTTTGGTGTAGGATGTATATTTGAGTAAATTTAGATGGAAATAACGACAATTTTTTGGATTCTGAAAAAAAAATTTACTTGGAAGTGTAAAATTTTAATAAATTTATTTGAAACCAACTTCGATTTTTTGGATTTTCTTGAGTATTTTTGTTGTAGGATCTACAATTGAGTAAATTTAGATGAAAATAACTTCGATTTTTTGGATTTTGTCACGATTTTTGTCAAATTTTAATAAATTTATTTGTAATCAACTTGGATAATTTTGGAATTTGTTGAGTATTTTTGTTGTAGGATCAATATTTGGGTAAATTTAAATGAAAATATCTTCAATTTTTAGGATTGTGAAAAAAAATTTAGTTGGAAGTGTCAAATTTTAATAAATTTGTTTGAAATCAACTTGAATTATTTTGGATTTTGTTGAGTATTTTTGTTGTAGGATCTATATTTGAGTAAATTTAGATGAAAATAACTTCGATTTTTTGGATTTTGTCACGATTTTTGTCAAATTTTAATAAATTTATTTGAAATCAACTTGGATAATTTTGGAATTTGTTGAGTATTTTTGTTGTAGGATCAATATTTGGGTAAATTTAGATGAAAATATCTTCAATTTTTAGGATTGTGAAAAAAATTTTAGTTGGAAGTGTCAAATTTTAATAAATTTATTTGAAATCAACTTGAATTATTTTGGATTTTGTTGAGTATTTTTGTTGTAGGATCTATATTTGAGTAAATTTAGATGAAAATAACTTCAATTTTGTGGATTGTGAAAAAAATTTTAGTTGGAAGTGTCCAATTTTAATTAATTTATTTGAAACCAAATTCGATTTTTTTGATTTTCTTGAGTATTTTTGTTGTAGGATCTACAATTGAGTAAATTTAGATGAAAATAACTTCGATTTTTTGGATTTTGTCACGATTTTTGTCAAATTTTAATAAATTTATTTGAAATCAACTTGGATAATTTTGGATTTTGTCGAGTATTTTTGGTGCAGGATCAATATTTGAGTAAATTTAGATGCAAATATCTTCAATTTTTAGGATTGTGAAAAAAATTTTAGTTGGTAGTGTCAAATTTTAATAAATTTATTTGAAATCAACTTCGATTTTATTGGATTTTGTCGAGTATTTTTGTTGTAGGATCTATATTTGAGTAAATTTAGATGAAAATAACTTCAATTTTTTGGATTGTGAAAAATATTTTAGTTGGAAGTGTCCAATTTTAATAAATGTATTTGAAATCAACTTCGATTTTTTTGGATTTTGTCGAGTATTTTTGGTGTAGGATGTATATTTGAGTAAATTTAGATGAAAATAACTTCGATTTTTTGGATTTGTTCACGATTTTTGTCAAATTTTAATAAATTTATTTGAAATCAACTTGGATAATTTTGGAATTTGTTGAGTATTTTTGTTGTAGGATCTATATTTGAGTAAATTTAGATGAAAATATCTTCAATTTTTTGGATTGTGAAAAAAAAATCTACTTGGAAGGGTCAAATTTTAATAAATTTATTTGAAACCAACTTCGATTTTCTGGATTTTCTTGAGTATTTTTGTTGTAGGATCTACAATTGAGTAAATTTAGATGAAAATAACTTCAATTTTTTGGATTTTGTCACGATTTTTGTCATATTTTAATAAATTTATTTGAAATCAACTTGGATAATTTTGGAACTTGTTGAGTATTTTTGTTGTAGGATCTATATTTCAGTAAATTTAGATGAAAATATCTTCAATTTTTTGGATTGTGAACAAAATTTTAGTTGGAAGTGCCAAATTTTAATAAATTTATTTGAAACCAACTTCGATTTTTTGGATTTTCTTGAGTATTTTTGTTGTAGGATCTACAATTGAGTAAATTTAGATGAAAATAACTTCGATTTTTTGGATTTTGTCACGATTTTTGTCAAATTTTAATAAATTTATTTGAAATCAACTTGGATAATGTTGGATTTTGTCGAGTATTTTTGGTGTAGGATCTATATTTGAGTAAATTTAGATGAAAATATCTTCAATTTTTAGGATTGTGAAAAAAATTTTAGTTGGAAGTGTCAAATTTTAATAAATTTATTTGAAATCAACTTCGATTTTTTTGGATTTTGTTGAGTATTTTTGTTGTAGGATCTACAATTGAGTAAATTTAGATGAAAATAGCTTCAATTTTTTGGATTGTGAATAAAATTTTAGTTGGAAGTGTCAAATTTTAATAAATTTATTTGAATTCAACTTCGATTTTTTTGGATTTTGTCGAGTATTTTTGGTGTAGGATGTATATTTGAGTAAATTTAGATGAAAATAACTTCGATTTTTTGGATTTTGTCACGATTTTTGTCATATTTTAATAAATTTATTTGAAATCAACTTGGATAATTTTGGAATTTGTTGAGTATTTTTGTTGTAGGATCTATATTTCAGTAAATTTAGATGAAAATATCTTCAATTTTTAGGATTGTGAAAAAAATTTGAGTTGGAAGTGTCAAATTTTAATAAATTTATTTGAAATCAACTTGAATTATTTTGAATTTTGTTGAGTATTTTTGTTGTAGGATCTATATTTGAGTAAATTTAGATGAAAATAACTTCGATTTTTTGGATTTTGTCACGATTTTTGTCAAATTTTAATAAATTTATTTGAAATCAACTTGGATAATTTTGGATTTTGTCGAGTATTTTTGGTGCAGGATCAATATTTGAGTAAATTTAGATGCAAATATCTTCAATTTTTAGGATTGTGAAAAAAATTTTAGTTGGTAGTGTCAAATTTTAATAAATTTATTTGAAATCAACTTCGATTTTATTGGATTTTGTCGAGTATTTTTGTTGTAGGATCTATATTTGAGTAAATTTAGATGAAAATAACTTCAATTTTTTGGATTGTGAAAAATATTTTAGTTGGAAGTGTCCAATTTTAATAAATTTATTTGAAATCAACTTCGATTTTTTTGGATTTTGTCGAGTATTTTTGGTGTAGGATGTATATTTGAGTAAATTTAGATGAAAATAACTTCAATTTTTTGGATTGTGAAAAATATTTTAGTTGGAAGTGTCCAATTTTAATAAATTTATTTGAAATCAACTTCGATTTTTTTGGATTTTGTCGAGTATTTTTGGTGTAGGATGTATATTTGAGTAAATTTAGATGAAAATAACTTCGATTTTTTGGATTTGTTCACGATTTTTGTTAAATTTTAATAAATTTATTTGAAATCAACTTGGATAATTTTGGAATTTGTTGAGTATTTTTGTTGTAGGATCTATATTTGAGTAAATTTAGATGAAAATATCTTCAATTTTTTGGATTGTGAAAAAAAAATCTACTTGGAAGGGTCAAATTTTAATAAATTTATTTGAAACCAACTTCGATTTTCTGGATTTTCTTGAGTATTTTTGTTGTAGGATCTACAATTGAGTAAATTTAGATGAAAATAACTTCAATTTTTTGGATTTTGTCACGATTTTTGTCATATTTTAATAAATTTATTTGAAATCAACTTGGATAATTTTGGAACTTGTTGAGTATTTTTGTTGTAGGATCTATATTTCAGTAAATTTAGATGAAAATATCTTCAATTTTTTGGATTGTGAACAAAATTTTAGTTGGAAGTGCCAAATTTTAATAAATTTATTTGAAACCAACTTCGATTTTTTGGATTTTCTTGAGTATTTTTGTTGTAGGATCTACAATTGAGTAAATTTAGATGAAAATAACTTCGATTTTTTGGATTTTGTCACGATTTTTGTCAAATTTTAATAAATTTATTTGAAATCAACTTGGATAATGTTGGATTTTGTCGAGTATTTTTGGTGTAGGATCTATATTTGAGTAAATTTAGATGAAAATATCTTCAATTTTTAGGATTGTGAAAAAAATTTTAGTTGGAAGTGTCAAATTTTAATAAATTTATTTGAAATCAACTTCGATTTTTTTGGATTTTGTTGAGTATTTTTGTTGTAGGATCTACAATTGAGTAAATTTAGATGAAAATACCTTCAATTTTTTGGATTGTGAATAAAATTTTAGTTGGAAGTGTCAAATTTTAATAAATTTATTTGAATTCAACTTCGATTTTTTTGAATTTTGTCGAGTATTTTTGGTGTAGGATGTATATTTGAGTAAATTTAGATGAAAATAACATAAATATTTAGGATTGTGAAAAAAAAATCTACTTGGAAGTGTCAAATTTTAATAAATTTATTTGAAACCAACTTCGATTTTCTGGATTTTCTTGAGTATTTTTGTTGTAGGATCTACAATTGAGTAAATTTAGATGAAAATAACTTCAATTTTTTGGATTGTGAAAATATTTGAGTTGGAAGTGTCAAATTTTAATAAATTTATTTGAAACCAACTTCGATTTTTTGGATTTTCTTGTGTATTTTTGTTGTAGGATCTACAATTGAGTAAATTTAGATGAAAATAACTTCGTTTTTGGATTTTGTCACGATTTTTGTTACATTTTAATAAATTTATTTGAAATCAACTTGGATAATGTTGGATTTTGTCGAGTATTTTTGGTGTAGGATCTATATTTGAGTAAATTTAGATGAAAATATCTTCAATTTTTAGGATTGTGAAAAAAATTTTAGTTGGAAGTGTCAAATTTTAATAAATTTATTTGAAATTAACTTCGATTTTTTTGGATTTTGTTGAGTATTTTTGTTGTAGGATCTACAATTGAGTAAATTTAGATGAAAATACCTTCAATTTTTTGGATTGTGAATAAAATTTTAGTTGGAAGTGTCAAATTTTAATAAATTTATTTGAAATCAACTTGAATTATTTTGAATTTTGTTGAGTATTTTTGTTGTAGGATCTATATTTGAGTAAATTTAGATGAAAATAACTTCGATTTTTTGGATTTTGTCACGATTTTTGTCAAATTTTAATAAATTTATTTGAAATCAACTTGGATAATTTTGGATTTTGTCGAGTATTTTTGGTGCAGGATCAATATTTGAGTAAATTTAGATGCAAATATCTTCAATTTTTAGGATTGTGAAAAAAATTTTAGTTGGTAGTGTCAAATTTTAATAAATTTATTTGAAATCAACTTCGATTTTATTGGATTTTGTCGAGTATTTTTGTTGTAGGATCTATATTTGAGTAAATTTAGATGAAAATAACTTCAATTTTTTGGATTGTGAAAAATATTTTAGTTGGAAGTGTCCAATTTTAATAAATTTATTTGAAATCAACTTCGATTTTTTTGGATTTTGTCGAGTATTTTTGGTGTAGGATGTATATTTGAGTAAATTTAGATGGAAATAACGACAATTTTTTGGATTCTGAAAAAAAAATTTACTTGGAAGTGTAAAATTTTAATAAATTTATTTGAAACCAACTTCGATTTTTTTGGATTTTGTTGAGTATTTTTGTTGTAGGATCTACAATTGAGTAAATTTAGATGAAAATAACTTCGATTTTTTGGATTTTGTCACGATTTTTGTCAAATTTTAATAAATTTATTTGAAATCAACTTGGATAATTTTGGATTTTGTCGAGTATTTTTGGTGCAGGATCTATATTTGAGTAAATTTAGATGAAAATAACTTCGATTTTTTGGATTGTGAAAAAAATTTTAGTTGGAAGTGTCAAATTTTAATAAATTTATTTGAAACCAACTTTGATTTTTTGGATTTTCTTGAGTATTTTTGTTGTAGGATCTATATTTGAGTAAATTTAGATGAAAATTACTTCAATTTTTTGGATTGTGAAAAATATTTTAGTTGGAAGTGTCCAATTTTAATAAATATATTTGAAATCAACTTCGATTTTTTTGGATTTTGTCGAGTATTTTTGGTGTAGGATGTATATTTGAGTAAATTTAGATGAAAATAACTTCGATTTTTTGGATTTGTTCACGATTTTTGTCAAATTTTAATAAATTTATTTGAAATCAACTTGGATAATTTTGGAATTTGTTGAGTATTTTTGTTGTAGGATCTATATTTGAGTAAATTTAGATGAAAATATCTGAAATTTTTTGGATTGTGAAAAAAAAATCTACTTGGAAGTGTCAAATTTTAATAAATTTATTTGAAACCAACTTCGATTTTCTGGTTTTTCTTGAGTATTTTTGTTGTAGGATCTACAATTGAGTAAATTTAGATGAAAATAACTTCAATTTTTTGGATTTTGTCACGATTTTTGTCATATTTTAATAAATTTATTTGAAATCAACTTGGATAATTTTGGAATTTGTTGAGTATTTTTGTTGTAGGATCTATATTTCAGTAAATTTAGATGAAAATATCTTCAATTTTTAGGATTGTGAAAAAAATTTGAGTTGGAAGTGTCAAATTTTAATAAATTTATTTGAAATCAACTTGAATTATTTTGAATTTTGTTGAGTATTTTTGTTGTAGGATCTATATTTGAGTAAATTTAGATGAAAATAACTTCGATTTTTTGGATTTTGTCACGATTTTTGTCAAATTTTAATAAATTTATTTGAAATCAACTTGGATAATTTTGGATTTTGTCGAGTATTTTTGGTGCAGGATCAATATTTGAGTAAATTTAGATGCAAATATCTTCAATTTTTAGGATTGTGAAAAAAATTTTAGTTGGTAGTGTCAAATTTTAATAAATTTATTTGAAATCAACTTCGATTTTTTTGGATTTTGTCGAGTATTTTTGTTGTAGGATCTATATTTGAGTAAATTTAGATGAAAATAACTTCAATTTTTTGGATTGTGAAAAATATTTTAGTTGGAAGTGTCCAATTTTAATAAATTTATTTGAAATCAACTTCGATTTTTTTGGATTTTGTCGAGTATTTTTGGTGTAGGATGTATATTTGAGTAAATTTAGATGAAAATAACTTCGATTTTTTGGATTTGTTCACGATTTTTGTCAGATTTTAATAAATTTATTTGAAATCAACTTGGATAATTTTGGAATTTGTTGAGTATTTTTGTTGTAGGATCTATATTTGAGTAAATTTAGATGAAAATATCTTCAATTTTTTGGATTGTGAAAAAAAAATCTACTTGGAAGGGTCAAATTTTAATAAATTTATTTGAAACCAACTTCGATTTTCTGGATTTTCTTGAGTATTTTTGTTGTAGGATCTACAATTGAGTAAATTTAGATGAAAATAACTTCAATTTTTTGGATTTTGTCACGATTTTTGTCATATTTTAATAAATTTATTTGAAATCAACTTGGATAATTTTGGAACTTGTTGAGTATTTTTGTTGTAGGATCTATATTTCAGTAAATTTAGATGAAAATATCTTCAATTTTTTGGATTGTGAACAAAATTTTAGTTGGAAGTGCCAAATTTTAATAAATTTATTTGAAACCAACTTCGATTTTTTGGATTTTCTTGAGTATTTTTGTTGTAGGATCTACAATTGAGTAAATTTAGATGAAAATAACTTCGATTTTTTGGATTTTGTCACGATTTTTGTCAAATTTTAATAAATTTATTTGAAATCAACTTGGATAATGTTGGATTTTGTCGAGTATTTTTGGTGTAGGATCTATATTTGAGTAAATTTAGATGAAAATATCTTCAATTTTTAGGATTGTGAAAAAAATTTTAGTTGGAAGTGTCAAATCTTAATAAATTTATTTGAAATCAACTTCGATTTTTTTGGATTTTGTTGAGTATTTTTGTTGTAGGATCTACAATTGAGTAAATTTAGATGAAAATACCTTCAATTTTTTGGATTGTGAATAAAATTTTAGTTGGAAGTGTCAAATTTTAATAAATTTATTTGAATTCAACTTCGATTTTTTTGAATTTTGTCGGGTATTTTTGGTGTAGGATGTATATTTGACTAAATTTAGATGAAAATAACATAAATTTTTAGGATTGTGAAAAAAATTTTAGTTGGAAGTGCCAAATTTTAATAAATTTATTTGAAACCAACTTTGATTTTTTGGATTTTCTTGAGTATTTTTGTTGTAGGATCTACAATTGAGTAAATTTAGATGAAAATAACTTCGATTTTTTGGATTTTGTCACGATTTTTGTCAAATTTTAATAAATTTATTTGAAATCAACTTGGATAATTTTGGATTTTGTCGAGTATTTTTGGTGCAGGATCTATATTTGAGTAAATTTAGATGCAAATATCTTAAATTTTAAGGATTGTGAAAAAAATTTTTGTTGGAAGTGTCAAATTTTAATAAATTTATTTGAAATCAACTTCGATTTTATTGGATTTTGTCGAGTGTTTTTGTTGTAGGATCTATATTTGAGTAAATTTAGATGAAAATAACTTCAATTTTTTGGATTGTGAAAAATATTTTATTTGGAAGTGTCCAATTTTAATAAATTTATTTGAAATCAACTTGAATTATTTTGAATTTTGTTGAGTATTTTTGTTGTAGGATCTTTATTTGAGTAAATTTAGATGAAAATAACTTCAATTTTTTGGATTGTGAACAAAATTTTAGTTGGAAGTGCCAAATTTTAATAATTTTATTTGAAACCAACTTCGATTTTTTGGATTTTCTTGAGTATTTTTGTTGTAGGATCTACAATTGAGTAAATTTAGATGAAAATAACTTCAATTTTTTGGATTTTGTCATGATTTTTGTCATATTTTTAAATTTATTTGAAATCAACTTGGATAATTTTGGAATTTGTTGAGTATTTTTGTTGTAGGATCTATATTTGAGTAAATTTAGATGAAAATATCTTCAATTTTAAGGATTGTGAAAAAAATTTTAGTTGGAAGTGTCAAATTTTAATAAATTTATTTGAAATCAACTTCGATTTTTTTGGATTTTGTTGAGTTTTTTTGTTGTAGGATCTACAATTGAGTAAATTTAGATGAAAATAACTTCAATTTTTGGATTGTGAATAAAATTTTAGTTGGAAGTGTCAAATTTTAATAAATTTATTTGAATTCAACTTCGATTTTTTTTAATTTTGTCGAGTATTTTTGTTGTAGGATCTACAATTGAGTAAATTTAGATGAAAATAACTTCGATTTTTTGGATTCTGTCACGATTTTTGTCAAATTTTAATAAATTTATTTGAAATCAACTTGGATAATTTTGGACTTTGTTGAGTATTTTTGTTGTAGGATCTAAATTTGAGTAAATTTAGATGAAAATATCTTCAATTTTTAGGATTGTGAAAAAAATTTTAGTTGGAACTGCCAAATTTTAATAAATTTTTTTGAAACCAACTTCGATTTTTTGGATTTTCTTGAGTATTTTTGTTGTAGGATCTACAATTGAGTAAATTTAGATGAAAATAACTTCGATTTTTTGGATTGTGAAAAAAATTTTAGTTGGAAGTGTCCAATTTTAATAAATTTATTTGAAATCAACTTCGATTTTTTTGGATTTTGTCGAGTATTTTTGGTGTAGGATGTATATTTGAGTAAATTTAGATGAAAATAACTTCGATTTTTTGGATTTGTTCACGATTTTTGTCAAATTTTAATAAATTTATTTGAAATCAACTTGGATAATTTTGGAATTTGTTGAGTATTTTTGTTGTAGGATCTATATTTGAGTAAATTTAGATGAAAATATCTTCAATTTTTTGGATTGAGAAAAAAAAATCTACTTGGAAGGGTCAAATTTTAATAAATTTATTTGAAACCAACTTCGATTTTCTGGATTTTCTTGAGTATTTTTGTTGTAGGATCTACAATTGAGTAAATTTAGATGAAAATAACTTCAATTTTTTGGATTGTGAATAAAATTTTAGTTGGAAGTGTCAAATTTTAATAAATTTATTTGAATTCAACTTCGATTTTTTTGAATTTTGACGAGTATTTTTGGTGTAGGATGTATATTTGAGTAAATTTAGATGAAAATAACATAAATTTTTAGGATTGTGAAAAAAATTTTAGTTGGAAGTGCCAAATTTTAATAAATGTATTTGAAACCAACTTCGATTTTTTGGATTTTTTTGAGTATTTTTGTTGTAGGATCTACAATTGAGTACATTTAGATGAAAATAACTTCGATTTTTAGGGATTTTGTTACGATTTTTGTCAAATTTTAATAAATTTATTTGAAATCAACTTGGATAATTTTGGAATTTGTTGAGTATTTTTGTTGTAGGATGTATATTTGAGTAAATTTAGATGAAAATAACATACATTTTTAGGATTGTGAAAAAATTTTAGTTGGAAGTGCCAAATTTTAATAAATTTTTTTGAAACCAACTTCGATTTTTTGGATTTTTTTGAGTATTTTTGTTGTAGGATCTACAATTGAGTAAATTTAGATGAAAT
The DNA here is from genome assembly GCA_963932275.1 of Andrena praecox. Taxonomy (NCBI): domain Eukaryota; kingdom Metazoa; phylum Arthropoda; class Insecta; order Hymenoptera; family Andrenidae; genus Andrena; species Andrena praecox. The sequence goes on from CAWVQO010000467.1 coordinate 797,471, forward strand.
TAACTTCGATTTTTTGGATTTTGTCACGATTTTTGTCAAATTTTAATAAATTTATTTGAAATCAACTTGGATAATGTTGGATTTTGTCGAGTATTTTTGGTGTAGGATGTATATTTGAGTAAATTTAGATGGAAATAACGACAATTTTTTGGATTCTGAAAAAAAAATTTACTTGGAAGTGTAAAATTTTAATAAATTTATTTGAAACCAACTTCGATTTTTTTGGATTTTGTTGAGTATTTTTGTTGTAGGATCTACAATTGAGTAAATTTAGATGAAAATAACTTCGATTTTTTGGATTTTGTCACGATTTTTGTCAAATTTTAATAAATTTATTTGAAATCAACTTGGATAATTTTGGATTTTGTCGAGTATTTTTGGTGCAGGATCTATATTTGAGTAAATTTAGATGAAAATAACTTCGATTTTTTGGATTGTGAAAAAAATTTTAGTTGGAAGTGTCAAATTTTAATAAATTTATTTGAAACCAACTTTGATTTTTTGGATTTTCTTGAGTATTTTTGTTGTAGGATCTATATTTGAGTAAATTTAGATGAAAATTACTTCAATTTTTTGGATTGTGAAAAATATTTTAGTTGGAAGTGTCCAATTTTAATAAATATATTTGAAATCAACTTCGATTTTTTTGGATTTTGTCGAGTATTTTTGGTGTAGGATGTATATTTGAGTAAATTTAGATGAAAATAACTTCGATTTTTTGGATTTGTTCACGATTTTTGTCAAATTTTAATAAATTTATTTGAAATCAACTTGGATAATTTTGGAATTTGTTGAGTATTTTTGTTGTAGGATCTATATTTGAGTAAATTTAGATGAAAATATCTGAAATTTTTTGGATTGTGAAAAAAAAATCTACTTGGAAGTGTCAAATTTTAATAAATTTATTTGAAACCAACTTCGATTTTCTGGTTTTTCTTGAGTATTTTTGTTGTAGGATCTACAATTGAGTAAATTTAGATGAAAATAACTTCAATTTTTTGGATTTTGTCACGATTTTTGTCATATTTTAATAAATTTATTTGAAATCAACTTGGATAATTTTGGAATTTGTTGAGTATTTTTGTTGTAGGATCTATATTTCAGTAAATTTAGATGAAAATATCTTCAATTTTTAGGATTGTGAAAAAAATTTGAGTTGGAAGTGTCAAATTTTAATAAATTTATTTGAAATCAACTTGAATTATTTTGAATTTTGTTGAGTATTTTTGTTGTAGGATCTATATTTGAGTAAATTTAGATGAAAATAACTTCGATTTTTTGGATTTTGTCACGATTTTTGTCAAATTTTAATAAATTTATTTGAAATCAACTTGGATAATTTTGGATTTTGTCGAGTATTTTTGGTGCAGGATCAATATTTGAGTAAATTTAGATGCAAATATCTTCAATTTTTAGGATTGTGAAAAAAATTTTAGTTGGTAGTGTCAAATTTTAATAAATTTATTTGAAATCAACTTCGATTTTATTGGATTTTGTCGAGTATTTTTGTTGTAGGATCTATATTTGAGTAAATTTAGATGAAAATAACTTCAATTTTTTGGATTGTGAAAAATATTTTAGTTGGAAGTGTCCAATTTTAATAAATTTATTTGAAATCAACTTCGATTTTTTTGGATTTTGTCGAGTATTTTTGGTGTAGGATGTATATTTGAGTAAATTTAGATGAAAATAACTTCGATTTTTTGGATTTGTTCACGATTTTTGTCAAATTTTAATAAATTTATTTGAAATCAACTTGGATAATTTTGGAATTTGTTGAGTATTTTTGTTGTAGGATCTATATTTGAGTAAATTTAGATGAAAATATCTGAAATTTTTTGGATTGTGAAAAAAAAATCTACTTGGAAGTGTCAAATTTTAATAAATTTATTTGAAACCAACTTCGATTTTCTGGTTTTTCTTGAGTATTTTTGTTGTAGGATCTACAATTGAGTAAATTTAGATGAAAATAACTTCAATTTTTTGGATTTTGTCACGATTTTTGTCATATTTTAATAAATTTATTTGAAATCAACTTGGATAATTTTGGAATTTGTTGAGTATTTTTGTTGTAGGATCTATATTTCAGTAAATTTAGATGAAAATATCTTCAATTTTTAGGATTGTGAAAAAAATTTGAGTTGGAAGTGTCAAATTTTAATAAATTTATTTGAAATCAACTTGAATTATTTTGAATTTTGTTGAGTATTTTTGTTGTAGGATCTATATTTGAGTAAATTTAGATGAAAATAACTTCGATTTTTTGGATTTTGTCACGATTTTTGTCAAATTTTAATAAATTTATTTGAAATCAACTTGGATAATTTTGGATTTTGTCGAGTATTTTTGGTGCAGGATCAATATTTGAGTAAATTTAGATGCAAATATCTTCAATTTTTAGGATTGTGAAAAAAATTTTAGTTGGTAGTGTCAAATTTTAATAAATTTATTTGAAATCAACTTCGATTTTATTGGATTTTGTCGAGTATTTTTGTTGTAGGATCTATATTTGAGTAAATTTAGATGAAAATAACTTCAATTTTTTGGATTGTGAAAAATATTTTAGTTGGAAGTGTCCAATTTTAATAAATTTATTTGAAATCAACTTCGATTTTTTTGGATTTTGTCGAGTATTTTTGGTGTAGGATGTATATTTGAGTAAATTTAGATGAAAATAACTTCGATTTTTTGGATTTGTTCACGATTTTTGTCAAATTTTAATAAATTTATTTGAAATCAACTTGGATAATTTTGGAATTTGTTGAGTATTTTTGTTGTAGGATCTATATTTGAGTAAATTTAGATGAAAATATCTTCAATTTTTTGGATTGTGAAAAAAAAATCTACTTGGAAGGGTCAAATTTTAATAAATTTATTTGAAACCAACTTCGATTTTCTGGATTTTCTTGAGTATTTTTGTTGTAGGATCTACAATTGAGTAAATTTAGATGAAAATACCTTCAATTTTTTGGATTGTGAATAAAATTTTAGTTGGAAGTGTCAAATTTTAATAAATTTATTTGAATTCAACTTCGATTTTTTTGGATTTTGTCGAGTATTTTTGGTGTAGGATGTATATTTGAGTAAATTTAGATGAAAATAACTTCGATTTTTTGGATTTTGTCACGATTTTTGTCATATTTTAATAAATTTATTTGAAATCAACTTGGATAATTTTGGAATTTGTTGAGTATTTTTGTTGTAGGATCTATATTTCAGTAAATTTAGATGAAAATATCTTCAATTTTTAGGATTGTGAAAACAATTTGAGTTGGAAGTGTCAAATTTTAATAAATTTATTTGAAATCAACTTGAATTATTTTGAATTTTGTTGAGTATTTTTGTTGTAGGATCTATATTTGAGTAAATTTAGATGAAAATAACTTCAATTTTTTGGATTGTGAACAAAATTTTAGTTGGAAGTGCCAAATTTTAATAAATTTATTTGAAACCAACTTCGATTTTTTGGATTTTCTTGAGTATTTTTGTTGTAGGATCTACAATTGAGTAAATTTAGATGAAAAGAACTTCGATTTTTTGGATTTTGTCACGATTTTTGTCAAATTTTAATAAATTTATTTGAAATCATCTTGGATAATGTTGGATTTTGTCGAGTATTTTTGGTGTAGGATCTATATTTGAGTAAATTTAGATGAAAATATCTTCAATTTTTAGGATTGTGAAAAAAATTTTAGTTGGAAGTCTCAAATTTTAATAAATTTATTTGAAATCAACTTCGATTTTTTTGGATTTTGTTGAGTATTTTTGTTGTAGGATCTACAATTGAGTAAATTTAGATGAAAATACCTTCAATTTTTTGGATTGTGAATAAAATTTTAGTTGGAAGTGTCAAATTTTAATAAATTTATTTGAATTCAACTTCGATTTTTTTGAATTTTGTCGAGTATTTTTGGTGTAGGATGTATATTTGAGTAAATTTAGATGAAAATAACATAAATATTTAGGATTGTGAAAAAAAAATCTACTTGGAAGTGTCAAATTTTAATAAATTTATTTGAAACCAACTTCGATTTTCTGGATTTTCTTGAGTATTTTTGTTGTAGGATCTACAATTGAGTAAATTTAGATGAAAATAACTTCAATTTTTTGGATTGTGAAAATATTTGAGTTGGAAGTGTCAAATTTTAATAAATTTATTTGAAACCAACTTCGATTTTTTGGATTTTCTTGTGTATTTTTGTTGTAGGATCTACAATTGAGTAAATTTAGATGAAAATAACTTCGTTTTTGGATTTTGTCACGATTTTTGTCACATTTTAATAAATTTATTTGAAATCAACTTGGATAATGTTGGATTTTGTCGAGTATTTTTGGTGTAGGATCTATATTTGAGTAAATTTAGATGAAAATATCTTCAATTTTTAGGATTGTGAAAAAAATTTTAGTTGGAAGTGTCAAATCTTAATAAATTTATTTGAAATCAACTTCGATTTTTTTGGATTTTGTTGAGTATTTTTGTTGTAGGATCTACAATTGAGTAAATTTAGATGAAAATACCTTCAATTTTTTGGATTGTGAATAAAATTTTAGTTGGAAGTGTCAAATTTTAATAAATTTATTTGAATTCAACTTCGATTTTTTTGAATTTTGTCGAGTATTTTTGGTGTAGGATCTATATTTGAGTAAATTTAGATGAAAATAACATAAATTTTTAGGATTGTGAAAAAAAAATCTATTTGGAAGTGTCAAATTTTAATAAATTTATTTGAAACCAACTTCGATTTTCTGGATTTTCTTGAGTATTTTTGTTGTAGGATCTTCAATTGAGTAAATTTAGATGAAAATAACTTCAATTTTTTGGATTGTGAAAATATTTGAGTTGGAAGTGTCAAATTTTAATAAATTTATTTGAAACCAACTTCGATTTTTTGGATTTTCTTGTGTATTTTTGTTGAAGGATCTACAATTGAGTAAATTTAGATGAAAATAACTTCGTTTTTGGATTTTGTCACGATTTTTGTCACATTTTAATAAATTTATTTGAAATCAACTTGGATAATGTTGGATTTTGTCGAGTATTTTTGGTGTAGGATCTATATTTGAGTAAATTTAGATGAAAATATCTTCAATTTTTAGGATTGTGAAAAAAATTTTAGTTGGAAGTGTCAAATCTTAATAAATTTATTTGAAATCAACTTCGATTTTTTTGGATTTTGTTGAGTATTTTTGTTGTAGGATCTACAATTGAGTAAATTTAGATGAAAATACCTTCAATTTTTTGGATTGTGAATAAAATTTTAGTTGGAAGTGTCAAATTTTAATAAATTTATTTGAATTCAACTTCGATTTTTTTGAATTTTGTCGAGTATTTTTGGTGTAGGATGTATATTTGACTAAATTTAGATGAAAATAACATAAATTTTTAGGATTGTGAAAAAAATTTTAGTTGGAAGTGCCAAATTTTAATAAATTTATTTGAAACCAACTTTGATTTTTTGGATTTTCTTGAGTATTTTTGTTGTAGGATCTACAATTGAGTAAATTTAGATGAAAATAACTTCGATTTTTTGGATTTTGTCACGATTTTTGTCAAATTTTAATAAATTTATTTGAAATCAACTTGGATAATTTTGGATTTTGCCGAGTATTTTTGGTGCAGGATCTATATTTGAGTAAATTTAGATGCAAATATCTTAAATTTTAAGGATTGTGAAAAAAATTTTTGTTGGAAGTGTCAAATTTTAATAAATTTATTTGAAATCAACTTCGATTTTATTGGATTTTGTCGAGTGTTTTTGTTGTAGGATCTATATTTGAGTAAATTTAGATGAAAATAACTTCAATTTTTTGGATTGTGAAAAATATTTTATTTGGAAGTGTCCAATTTTAATAAATTTATTTGAAATCAACTTGAATTATTTTGAATTTTGTTGAGTATTTTTGTTGTAGGATCTTTATTTGAGTAAATTTAGATGAAAATAACTTCAATTTTTTGGATTGTGAACAAAATTTTAGTTGGAAGTGCCAAATTTTAATAATTTTATTTGAAACCAACTTCGATTTTTTGGATTTTCTTGAGTATTTTTGTTGTAGGATCTACAATTGAGTAAATTTGGATGAAAATAACTTCAATTTTTTGGATTTTGTCATGATTTTTGTCATATTTTTAAATTTATTTGAAATCAACTTGGATAATTTTGGAATTTGTTGAGTATTTTTGTTGTAGGATCTATATTTGAGTAAATTTAGATGAAAATATCTTCAATTTTAAGGATTGTGAAAAAAATTTTAGTTGGAAGTGTCAAATTTTAATAAATTTATTTGAAATCAACTTCGATTTTTTTGGATTTTGTTGAGTATTTTTGTTGTAGGATCTACAATTGAGTAAATTTAGATGAAAATAACTTCAATTTTTGGATTGTGAATAAAATTTTAGTTGGAAGTGTCAAATTTTAATAAATTTATTTGAATTCAACTTCGATTTTTTTTAATTTTGTCGAGTATTTTTGGTGTAGGATGTATATTTGAGTAAATTTAGATGAAAATAAATTAAATTTTTAGGATTGTGAAAAAAAAATTAGTTGGAAGTGCCAAATTTTAATAAATTTTTTTGAAACCAACTTCGATTTTTTGGATTTTCTTGAGTATTTTTGTTGTAGGGTCTATATTTGAGCAAATTTAGATGAAAATAACTTCAATTTTGTGGATTGTGAAAAAAATTTGATTTGGAAGTGTCAAATTTTAATAAATTTATTTGAAATCAACTTGAATTATTTTGAATTTTGTTGAGTATTTTTGTTGTAGGATCTTTATTTGAGTAAATTTAGATGAAAATAACTTCAATTTTTTGGATTGTGAACAAAATTTTAGTTGGAAGTGCCAAATTTTAATAAATTTATTTGAAACCAACTTCGATTTTTTGGATTTTCTTGAGTATTTTTGTTGTAGGATCTACAATTGAGTAAATTTAGATGAAAATAACTTCGATTTTTTGGATTTTGTCACGATTTTTGTCAAATTTTAATAAATTTATTTGAAACCAACTTTGATTTTTTGGATTTTGTCGAGTATTTTTGTTGTAGGATCTACAATTGAGTAAATTTAGATGAAAATAACTTCAATTTTTTGGATTTTGTCACGATTTTTGTCATATTTTAATAAATTTATTTGAAATCAACTTGGATAAGTTTGGAATTTGTTGAGTATTTTTGTTGTAGGATCTATATTTGAGTAAATTTAGATGAAAATATCTTCAATTTTAAGGATTGTGAAAAAAATTTTAGTTGGAAGTGTCAAATTTTAATAAATTTATTTGAAATCAACTTCGATTTTTTTGGATTTTGTTGAGTATTTTTGTTGTAGGATCTACAATTGAGTAAATTTAGATGAAAATAACTTCAATTTTTTGGATTGTGTATAAAATTTTAGTTGGAAGTGTCAAATTTTAATAAATTTATTTGAATTCAATTTCGATTTTTTTTAATTTTGTCGAGTATTTTTGGTGTAGGATGTATATTTGAGTAAATTTAGATGAAAATAAATTAAATTTTTAGGATTGTGAATAAAATTTTAGTTGGAAGTGTCAAATTTTAATAAATTTATTTGAATTCAACTTCGATTTTTTTGAATTTTGTCGAGTATTTTTGGTGTAGGATGTATATTTGAGTAAATTTAGATGAAAATAAATTAAATTTTTAGGATTGTGAAAAAAAATTTAGTTGGAAGTGCCAAATTTTAATAAATTTTTTTGAAACCAACTTCGATTTTTTGGATTTTCTTGAGTATTTTTGTTGTAGGGTCTATATTTGAGCAAATTTAGATGAAAATAACTTCAATTTTGTGGATTGTGAAAAAAATTTGATTTGGAAGTGTCAAATTTTAATAAATTTATTTGAAATCAACTTGAATTATTTTGAATTTTGTTGAGTATTTTTGTTGTAGGATCTTTATTTGAGTAAATTTAGATGAAAATAACTTCAATTTTTTGGATTGTGAACAAAATTTTAGTTGGAAGTGCCAAATTTTAATAAATTTATTTGAAACCAACTTCGATTTTTTGGATTTTCTTGAGTATTTTTGTTGTAGGATCTACAATTGAGTAAATTTAGATGAAAATAACTTCAATTTTTTGGATTTTGTCATGATTTTTGTCATATTTTTAAATTTATTTGAAATCAACTTGGATAATTTTGGAATTTGTTGAGTATTTTTGTTGTAGGATCTATATTTGAGTAAATTTAGATGAAAATATCTTCAATTTTAAGGATGGTGAAAAAATTTTTGTTGGAAGTGTCAAATTTTAATAAATTTATTTGAAATCAACTTCGAATGTTTTGGATTTTGTTGAGTATTTTTGTTGTAGGATCTACAATTGAGTAAATTTAGATGAAAATAACTTCAATTTTTTGGATTGTGAATAAAATTTTAGTTGGAAGTGTCAAATTTTAATAAATTTATTTGAATTCAACTTCGATTTTTTTTAATTTTGTCGAGTATTTTTGGTGTAGGATGTATATTTGAGTAAATTTAGATGAAAATAAATTAAATTTTTAGGATTGTGAAAAAAAAATTAGTTGGAAGTGCCAAATTTTAATAAATTTTTTTTAAACCAACTTCGATTTTTTGGATTTTCTTGAGTATTTTTGTTGTAGGGTCTATATTTGAGCAAATTTAGATGAAAATAACTTCAATTTTGTGGATTGTGAAAAAAATTTGATTTGGAAGTGTCAAATTTTAATAAATTTATTTGAAATCAACTTGAATTATTTTGAATTTTGTTGAGTATTTTTGTTGTAGGATCTTTATTTGAGTAAATTTAGATGAAAATAACTTCAATTTTTTGGATTGTGAACAAAATTTTAGTTGGAAGTGCCAAATTTTAATAAATTTATTTGAAACCAACTTCGATTTTTTGGATTTTCTTGAGTATTTTTGTTGTAGGATCTACAATTGAGTAAATTTAGATGAAAATAACTTCGATTTTTTGGATTTTGTCACGATTTTGTCAAATTTTAATAAATTTATTTGAAATCAACTTGGATAATTTTGGAATTTGTTGAGTATTTTTGTTGTAGGATCAATATTTGGGTAAATTTAGATGAAAATATCTTCAATTTTTAGGATTGTGATAAAAATTTTAGTTGGAAGTGTCAAATTTTAATAAATTTATTGAAATCAACTTGAATTATTTTGGATTTTGTTGAGTATTTTTGATGTAGGATCTATATTTGAGTAAATTTAGATGAAAATAACTTCAATTTTGTGGATTGTGAAAAAAATTTTAGTTGGAAGTGTCAAATTTTAATAAATTTATTTGAAACCAACTTCGATTTTTTGGATTTTCTTGAGTATTTTTGTTGTAGGATCTACAATTGAGGAAATTTAGATGAAAATTACTTCGATTTTTATGATTTTGTCACGATTTTTGTCAAATTTTAATAAATTTATTTGAAATCAACTTGGATAATTTTGGAATTTGTTGAGTATTTTTGTTGTAGGATCAATATTTGGGTAAATTTAGATGAAAATATCTTCAATTTTTAGGATTGTGAAAAAAATTTTAGTTGGAAGTGTCACATTTTAATAAATTTATTTGAAATCAACTTGAATTATTTTGGATTTTGTTGAGTATTTTTGTTGTAGGATCTATATTTGAGTAAATTTAGATGAAAATAACTTCAATTTTGTGGATTGTGAAAAAAGTTTTAGTTGGAAGTGTCAAATTTTAATAAATTTATTTGAAACCAAATTCGATTTTTTGGATTTTCTTGAGTATTTTGGTTGTAGGATCTACAATTGAGTAAATTTAGATGAAAATAACTTCGATTTTTTTGATTTTGTCACGATTTTTGTCAAATTTTAATAAATTTGTTGAGTATTTTTGTTGTAGGATCAATATTTGGGTAAATTTAGATGAAAATATCTTCAATTTTTAGGATTGTGAAAAAAATTTTAGTTGGAAGTGTCAAATTTTAATAAATTTATTTGAAATCAACTTGAATTATTTTGGATTTTGTTGAGTATTTTTGTTGTAGGATCAATATTTGAGTAAATTTAGATGAAAATAACTTCAATTTTGTGGATTGTGAAAAAAATTTTAGTTGGAAGTGTCAAATTTTAATAAATATATTTGAAACCAAATTCGATTTTTTTGATTTTCTTGAGTATTTTTGTTGTAGGATCTACAATTGAGTAAATTTAGATGAAAATAACTTCGATTTTTTTTATTTTTTCACGTTTTTTGTCAAATTTTAATATATTTATTTGAAATCAACTTGGATAATTTTGGAATTTGTTGAGTATTTTGGTTGTAGGATCAATATTTGGGTAAATTTAGATGAAAATATCTTCAATTTTTAGGATTGTGAAAAAAATTTTAGTTGGAAGTGTCAAATTTTAATAAATTTATTTGAAATCAACTTGAATTATTTTGGATTTTGTTGAGTATTTTTGTTGTAGGATCTATATTTGAGTAAATTTAGATGAAAATAACTTCAATTTTGTGGATTGTGAAAAAAATTTTAGTTGGAAGTGTCAAATTTTAATAAATTTATTTGAAACCAAATTCGATTTTTTGGATTTTCTTGAGTATTTTTGTTGTAGGATCTACAATTGAGTAAATTTAGATGAAAATAACTTCGATTTTTTGGATTTTGTCACGATTTTTGTCCAATTTTAATAAATTTATTTGAAATCAACTTGGATAATTTTGGAATTTGTTGAGTATTTTTGTTGTAGGATCAATATTTGGGTAAATTTAGATGAAACTATCTTCAATTTTTAGGATTGTGAAAAAAATTTTAGTTGGAAGTGTCAAATTATAATAAATTTATTTGAAATCAACTTGAATTATTTTGGATTTTGTTGAGTATTTTTGTTGTAGGATCTATATTTGAGTAAATTTAGATGAAAATAACTTCAATTTTGTGGATTGTGAAAAAAATTTTAGTTGGAAGTGTCAAATTTTAATAAATTTATTTGAAACCAAATTCGATTTTTTTGATTTTCTTGAGTATTTTTGTTGTAGGATCTACAATTGAGTAAATTTAGATGAAAATAACTTCGATTTTTTGGATTGTGAAAAAAATTTTATTTGGAAGTGTCAAATTATAATAAATTTATTTGAAATCAACTTGAATTATTTTGGATTTTGTTGAGTATTTTTGTTGTAGGATCTATATTTGAGTAAATTTAGATGAAAATAACTTCAATTTTGTGGATTGTGAAAAAAATTTTAGTTGGAAGTGTCAAATTTTAATAAATTTATTTGAAACCAAATTCGATTTTTTGGATTTTCTTGAGTATTTTTGTTGTAGGATCTACAATTGACTAAATTTAGATGAAAATAACTTCGATTTTTTGGATTTTGTCACGATTTTTGTCAAATTTTAATAAATTTATTTGAAATCAACTTGGATAATTTTTGAATTTGTTGAGTATTTTTGTTGTAGGATCAATATTTGAGTAAATGTAGATGAAAATAACTTCGATTTTTTGGATTTTGTCACGATTTTTGTCAAATTTTAATAAATTTATTTGAAATCAACTTGGATAATTTTGGAATTTGTTGAGTATTTTTCTTGTAAGATCTATATTTGAGTAAATTTAGATGAAAATATCTTCAATTTTTAGGACTGTGAAAAAATTTTTAGTTGGAAGTGTCAAATTTTAATAAATTTATTTGAAATCAACTTGAATTATTTTGGATTTTGTTGAGTATTTTTGTTGTAGGATCTATATTTGAGTAAATTTAGATGAAAATAACTTCAATTTTGTGGATTGTGAAAAAAATTTTAGTTGGAAGTGTCAAATTTTAATAAATTTATTTGAAACCAAATTCGATTTTTTGGATTTTCTTGAGTATTTTTGTTGTAGGATCTACAATTGAGTAAATTTAGATGAAAATAACTTCGATTTTTTGGATTTTGTCACGTTTTTTGTCAAATTTTAATATATTTATTTGAAATCAACTTGGATAATTTTGGAATTTGTTGAGTATTTTTGTTGTAGGATCAATATTTGGGTAAATTTAGATGAAAATATCTTCAATTTTTAGGATTGTGAAAAAATTTTAGTTGGAAGTGTCAAATTTTAATAAATTTATTTGAAATCAACTTGGATAATTTTGGAATTTGTTGAGTATTTTTGTTGTAGGATCTATATTTCAGTAAATTTAGATGAAAATATCTTCAATTTTTAGGATTGTGAAAAAAATTTGAGTTGGAAGTGTCAAATTTTAATAAATTTATTTGAAATCAACTTGAATTATTTTGAATTTTGTTGAGTATTTTTGTTGTAGGATCTATATTTGAGTAAATTTAGATGAAAATAACTTCGATTTTTTGGATTTTGTCACGATTTTTGTCAAATTTTAATAAATTTATTTGAAATCAACTTGGATAATTTTGGATTTTGTCGAGTATTTTTGGTGCAGGATCAATATTTGAGTAAATTTAGATGCAAATATCTTCAATTTTTAGGATTGTGAAAAAAATTTTAGTTGGTAGTGTCAAATTTTAATAAATTTATTTGAAATCAACTTCGATTTTATTGGATTTTGTCGAGTATTTTTGTTGTAGGATCTATATTTGAGTAAATTTAGATGAAAATAACTTCAATTTTTTGGATTGTGAAAAATATTTTAGTTGGAAGTGTCCAATTTTAATAAATTTATTTGAAATCAACTTCGATTTTTTTGGATTTTGTCGAGTATTTTTGGTGTAGGATGTATATTTGAGTAAATTTAGATGAAAATAACTTCGATTTTTTGGATTTGTTCACGATTTTTGTCAAATTTTAATAAATTTATTTGAAATCAACTTGGATAATTTTGGAATTTGTTGAGTATTTTTGTTGTAGGATCTATATTTGAGTAAATTTAGATGAAAATATCTTCAATTTTTTGGATTGTGAAAAAAAAATCTACTTGGAAGGGTCAAATTTTAATAAATTTATTTGAAACCAACTTCGATTTTCTGGATTTTCTTGAGTATTTTTGTTGTAGGATCTACAATTGAGTAAATTTAGATGAAAATACCTTCAATTTTTTGGATTGTGAATAAAATTTTAGTTGGAAGTGTCAAATTTTAATAAATTTATTTGAATTCAACTTCGATTTTTTTGGATTTTGTCGAGTATTTTTGGTGTAGGATGTATATTTGAGTAAATTTAGATGAAAATAACTTCGATTTTTTGGATTTTGTCACGATTTTTGTCATATTTTAATAAATTTATTTGAAATCAACTTGGATAATTTTGGAATTTGTTGAGTATTTTTGTTGTAGGATCTATATTTCAGTAAATTTAGATGAAAATATCTTCAATTTTTAGGATTGTGAAAACAATTTGAGTTGGAAGTGTCAAATTTTAATAAATTTATTTGAAATCAACTTGAATTATTTTGAATTTTGTTGAGTATTTTTGTTGTAGGATCTATATTTGAGTAAATTTAGATGAAAATAACTTCAATTTTTTGGATTGTGAACAAAATTTTAGTTGGAAGTGCCAAATTTTAATAAATTTATTTGAAACCAACTTCGATTTTTTGGATTTTCTTGAGTATTTTTGTTGTAGGATCTACAATTGAGTAAATTTAGATGAAAAGAACTTCGATTTTTTGGATTTTGTCACGATTTTTGTCAAATTTTAATAAATTTATTTGAAATCATCTTGGATAATGTTGGATTTTGTCGAGTATTTTTGGTGTAGGATCTATATTTGAGTAAATTTAGATGAAAATATCTTCAATTTTTAGGATTGTGAAAAAAATTTTAGTTGGAAGTGTCAAATTTTAATAAATTTATTTGAAATCAACTTCGATTTTTTTGGATTTTGTTGAGTATTTTTGTTGTAGGATCTACAATTGAGTAAATTTAGATGAAAATACCTTCAATTTTTTGGATTGTGAATAAAATTTTAGTTGGAAGTGTCAAATTTTAATAAATTTATTTGAATTCAACTTCGATTTTTTTGAATTTTGTCGAGTATTTTTGGTGTAGGATGTATATTTGAGTAAATTTAGATGAAAATAACATAAATATTTAGGATTGTGAAAAAAAAATCTACTTGGAAGTGTCAAATTTTAATAAATTTATTTGAAACCAACTTCGATTTTCTGGATTTTCTTGAGTATTTTTGTTGTAGGATCTACAATTGAGTAAATTTAGATGAAAATAACTTCAATTTTTTGGATTGTGAAAATATTTGAGTTGGAAGTGTCAAATTTTAATAAATTTATTTGAAACCAACTTCGATTTTTTGGATTTTCTTGTGTATTTTTGTTGTAGGATCTACAATTGAGTAAATTTAGATGAAAATAACTTCGTTTTTGGATTTTGTCACGATTTTTGTCACATTTTAATAAATTTATTTGAAATCAACTTGGATAATGTTGGATTTTGTCGAGTATTTTTGGTGTAGGATCTATATTTGAGTAAATTTAGATGAAAATATCTTCAATTTTTAGGATTGTGAAAAAAATTTTAGTTGGAAGTGTCAAATCTTAATAAATTTATTTGAAATCAACTTCGATTTTTTTGGATTTTGTTGAGTATTTTTGTTGTAGGATCTACAATTGAGTAAATTTAGATGAAAATACCTTCAATTTTTTGGATTGTGAATAAAATTTTAGTTGGAAGTGTCAAATTTTAATAAATTTATTTGAATTCAACTTCGATTTTTTTGAATTTTGTCGAGTATTTTTGGTGTAGGATCTATATTTGAGTAAATTTAGATGAAAATAACATAAATTTTTAGGATTGTGAAAAAAAAATCTACTTGGAAGTGTCAAATTTTAATAAATTTATTTGAAACCAACTTCGATTTTCTGGATTTTCTTGAGTATTTTTGTTGTAGGATCTTCAATTGAGTAAATTTAGATGAAAATAACTTCGTTTTTGGATTTTGTCACGATTTTTGTCACATTTTAATAAATTTATTTGAAATCAACTTGGATAATGTTGGATTTTGTCGAGTATTTTTGGTGTAGGATCTATATTTGAGTAAATTTAGATGAAAATATCTTCAATTTTTAGGATTGTGAAAAAAATTTTAGTTGGAAGTGTCAAATCTTAATAAATTTATTTGAAATCAACTTCGATTTTTTTGGATTTTGTTGAGTATTTTTGTTGTAGGATCTACAATTGAGTAAATTTAGATGAAAATACCTTCAATTTTTTGGATTGTGAATAAAATTTTAGTTGGAAGTGTCAAATTTTAATAAATTTATTTGAATTCAACTTCGATTTTTTTGAATTTTGTCGAGTATTTTTGGTGTAGGATGTATATTTGACTAAATTTAGATGAAAATAACATAAATTTTTAGGATTGTGAAAAAAATTTTAGTTGGAAGTGCCAAATTTTAATAAATTTATTTGAAACCAACTTTGATTTTTTGGATTTTCTTGAGTATTTTTGTTGTAGGATCTACAATTGAGTAAATTTAGATGAAAATAACTTCGATTTTTTGGATTTTGTCACGATTTTTGTCAAATTTTAATAAATTTATTTGAAATCAACTTGGATAATTTTGGATTTTGCCGAGTATTTTTGGTGCAGGATCTATATTTGAGTAAATTTAGATGCAAATATCTTAAATTTTAAGGATTGTGAAAAAAATTTTTGTTGGAAGTGTCAAATTTTAATAAATTTATTTGAAATCAACTTCGATTTTATTGGATTTTGTCGAGTGTTTTTGTTGTAGGATCTATATTTGAGTAAATTTAGATGAAAATAACTTCAATTTTTTGGATTGTGAAAAATATTTTATTTGGAAGTGTCCAATTTTAATAAATTTATTTGAAATCAACTTGAATTATTTTGAATTTTGTTGAGTATTTTTGTTGTAGGATCTTTATTTGAGTAAATTTAGATGAAAATAACTTCAATTTTTTGGATTGTGAACAAAATTTTAGTTGGAAGTGCCAAATTTTAATAATTTTATTTGAAACCAACTTCGATTTTTTGGATTTTCTTGAGTATTTTTGTTGTAGGATCTACAATTGAGTAAATTTGGATGAAAATAACTTCAATTTTTTGGATTTTGTCATGATTTTTGTCATATTTTTAAATTTATTTGAAATCAACTTGGATAATTTTGGAATTTGTTGAGTATTTTTGTTGTAGGATCTATATTTGAGTAAATTTAGATGAAAATATCTTCAATTTTAAGGATTGTGAAAAAAATTTTAGTTGGAAGTGTCAAATTTTAATAAATTTATTTGAAATCAACTTCGATTTTTTTGGATTTTGTTGAGTATTTTTGTTGTAGGATCTACAATTGAGTAAATTTAGATGAAAATAACTTCAATTTTTGGATTGTGAATAAAATTTTAGTTGGAAGTGTCAAATTTTAATAAATTTATTTGAATTCAACTTCGATTTTTTTTAATTTTGTCGAGTATTTTTGGTGTAGGATGTATATTTGAGTAAATTTAGATGAAAATAAATTAAATTTTTAGGATTGTGAAAAAAAAATTAGTTGGAAGTGCCAAATTTTAATAAATTTTTTTGAAACCAACTTCGATTTTTTGGATTTTCTTGAGTATTTGTGTTGTAGGGTCTATATTTGAGCAAATTTAGATGAAAATAACTTCAATTTTGTGGATTGTGAAAAAAATTTGATTTGGAAGTGTCAAATTTTAATAAATTTATTTGAAATCAACTTGAATTATTTTGAATTTTGTTGAGTATTTTTGTTGTAGGATCTTTATTTGAGTAAATTTAGATGAAAATAACTTCAATTTTTTGGATTGTGAACAAAATTTTAGTTGGAAGTGCCAAATTTTAATAAATTTATTTGAAACCAACTTCGATTTTTTGGATTTTCTTGAGTATTTTTGTTGTAGGATCTACAATTGAGTAAATTTAGATGAAAATAACTTCGATTTTTTGGATTTTGTCACGATTTTTGTCAAATTTTAATAAATTTATTTGAAACCAACTTTGATTTTTTGGATTTTGTCGAGTATTTTTGTTGTAGGATCTACAATTGAGTAAATTTAGATGAAAATAACTTCAATTTTTTGGATTTTGTCACGATTTTTGTCATATTTTAATAAATTTATTTGAAATCAACTTGGATAAGTTTGGAATTTGTTGAGTATTTTTGTTGTAGGATCTATATTTGAGTAAATTTAGATGAAAATATCTTCAATTTTAAGGATTGTGAAAAAAATTTTAGTTGGAAGTGTCAAATTTTAATAAATTTATTTGAAATCAACTTCGATTTTTTTGGATTTTGTTGAGTATTTTTGTTGTAGGATCTACAATTGAGTAAATTTAGATGAAAATAACTTCAATTTTTTGGATTGTGTATAAAATTTTAGTTGGAAGTGTCAAATTTTAATAAATTTATTTGAATTCAATTTCGATTTTTTTTAATTTTGTCGAGTATTTTTGGTGTAGGATGTATATTTGAGTAAATTTAGATGAAAATAAATTAAATTTTTAGGATTGTGAATAAAATTTTAGTTGGAAGTGTCAAATTTTAATAAATTTATTTGAATTCAACTTCGATTTTTTTGAATTTTGTCGAGTATTTTTGGTGTAGGATGTATATTTGAGTAAATTTAGATGAAAATAAATTAAATTTTTAGGATTGTGAAAAAAAATTTAGTTGGAAGTGCCAAATTTTAATAAATTTTTTTGAAACCAACTTCGATTTTTTGGATTTTCTTGAGTATTTTTGTTGTAGGGTCTATATTTGAGCAAATTTAGATGAAAATAACTTCAATTTTGTGGATTGTGAAAAAAATTTGATTTGGAAGTGTCAAATTTTAATAAATTTATTTGAAATCAACTTGAATTATTTTGAATTTTGTTGAGTATTTTTGTTGTAGGATCTTTATTTGAGTAAATTTAGATGAAAATAACTTCAATTTTTTGGATTGTGAACAAAATTTTAGTTGGAAGTGCCAAATTTTAATAAATTTATTTGAAACCAACTTCGATTTTTTGGATTTTCTTGAGTATTTTTGTTGTAGGATCTACAATTGAGTAAATTTAGATGAAAATAACTTCGATTTTTTGGATTTTGTCACGATTTTGTCAAATTTTAATAAATTTATTTGAAATCAACTTGGATAATTTTGGAATTTGTTGAGTATTTTTGTTGTAGGATCAATATTTGGGTAAATTTAGATGAAAATATCTTCAATTTTTAGGATTGTGATAAAAATTTTAGTTGGAAGTGTCAAATTTTAATAAATTTATTGAAATCAACTTGAATTATTTTGGATTTTGTTGAGTATTTTTGATGTAGGATCTATATTTGAGTAAATTTAGATGAAAATAACTTCAATTTTGTGGATTGTGAAAAAAATTTTAGTTGGAAGTGTCAAATTTTAATAAATTTATTTGAAACCAACTTCGATTTTTTGGATTTTCTTGAGTATTTTTGTTGTAGGATCTACAATTGAGGAAATTTAGATGAAAATTACTTCGATTTTTATGATTTTGTCACGATTTTTGTCAAATTTTAATAAATTTATTTGAAATCAACTTGGATAATTTTGGAATTTGTTGAGTATTTTTGTTGTAGGATCAATATTTGGGTAAATTTAGATGAAAATATCTTCAATTTTTAGGATTGTGAAAAAAATTTTAGTTGGAAGTGTCACATTTTAATAAATTTATTTGAAATCAACTTGAATTATTTTGGATTTTGTTGAGTATTTTTGTTGTAGGATCTATATTTGAGTAAATTTAGATGAAAATAACTTCAATTTTGTGGATTGTGAAAAAATTTTTTGTTGGAAGTATCAAATTTTAATAAATTTATTTGAAACCAAATTCGATTTTTTGGATATTCTTCAGTATTTTTGTTGTAGGATCTACAATTGAGTAAATTTAGATGAAAATAACTTCGATTTTTTGGATTTTGTCACGATTTTTGTCAAATTTTATTAAATTTATTTGAAATCAACTTGGATAATTTTGGAATTTGTTGAGTATTTTTGTTGTAGGATCAATATTTGCGTAAATTTAGATGAAAATATCTTCAATTTTTAGGATTGTGAAAAAAATTTTAGTTGGAAGTGTCAAATTTTATTAAATTTATTTGAAATCAACTTGAATTATTTTGGATTTTGTTGAGTATTTTTGTTGTAGGATCTATATTTGAGTAAATTTAGATGAAAATAACTTCAATTTTGTGGATTGTGAAAAAAGTTTTAGTTGGAAGTGTCAAATTTTAATAAATTTATTTGAAACCAAATTCGATTTTTGGGATTTTCTTGAGTATTTTGGTTGTAGGATCTACAATTGAGTAAATTTAGATGAAAATAACTTCGATTTTTTTGATTTTGTCACGATTTTTGTCAAATTTTAATAAATTTGTTGAGTATTTTTGTTGTAGGATCAATATTTGGGTAAATTTAGATGAAAATATCTTCAATTTTTAGGATTGTGAAAAAAATTTTAGTTGGAAGTGTCAAATTTTAATAAATTTATTTGAAATCAACTTGAATTATTTTGGATTTTGTTGAGTATTTTTGTTGTAGGATCAATATTTGAGTAAATTTAGATGAAAATAACTTCAATTTTGTGGATTGTGAAAAAAAATTTAGTTGGAAGTGTCAAATTTTAATAAATATATTTGAAACCAAATTCGATTTTTTTGATTTTCTTGAGTATTTTTGTTGTAGGATCTACAATTGAGTAAATTTAGATGAAAATAACTTCGATTTTTTTTATTTTTTCACGTTTTTTGTCAAATTTTAATATATTTATTTGAAATCAACTTGGATAATTTTGGAATTTGTTGAGTATTTTGGTTGTAGGATCAATATTTGGGTTAAATTTAGATGAAAATATCTTCAATTTTTAGGATTGTGAAAAAAATTTTAGTTGGAAGTGTCAAATTTTAATAAATTTATTTGAAATCAACTTGAATTATTTTGGATTTTGTTGAGTATTTTTGTTGTAGGATCTATATTTGAGTAAATTTAGATGAAAATAACTTCAATTTTGTGGATTGTGAAAAAAATTTTAGTTGGAAGTGTCAAATTTTAATAAATTTATTTGAAACCAAATTCGATTTTTTGGATTTTCTTGAGTATTTTTGTTGTAGGATCTACAATTGAGTAAATTTAGATGAAAATAACTTCGATTTTTTGGATTTTGTCACGATTTTTGTCCAATTTTAATAAATTTATTTGAAATCAACTTGGATAATTTTGGAATTTGTTGAGTATTTTTGTTGTAGGATCAATATTTGGGTAAATTTAGATGAAACTATCTTCAATTTTTAGGATTGTGAAAAAAATTTTAGTTGGAAGTGTCAAATTATAATAAATTTATTTGAAATCAACTTGAATTATTTTGGATTTTGTTGAGTATTTTTGTTGTAGGATCTATATTTGAGTAAATTTAGATGAAAATAACTTCAATTTTGTGGATTGTGAAAAAAATTTTAGTTGGAAGTGTCAAATTTTAATAAATTTATTTGAAACCAAATTCGATTTTTTTGATTTTCTTGAGTATTTTTGTTGTAGGATCTACAATTGAGTAAATTTAGATGAAAATAACTTCGATTTTTTGGATTGTGAAAAAAATTTTATTTGGAAGTGTCAAATTATAATAAATTTATTTGAAATCAACTTGAATTATTTTGGATTTTGTTGAGTATTTTTGTTGTAGGATCTATATTTGAGTAAATTTAGATGAAAATAACTTCAATTTTGTGGATTGTGAAAAAAATTTTAGTTGGAAGTGTCAAATTTTAATAAATTTATTTGAAACCAAATTCGATTTTTTGGATTTTCTTGAGTATTTTTGTTGTAGGATCTACAATTGACTAAATTTAGATGAAAATAACTTCGATTTTTTGGATTTTGTCACGATTTTTGTCAAATTTTAATAAATTTATTTGAAATCAACTTGGATAATTTTGGAATTTGTTGAGTATTTTTGTTGTAGGATCAATATTTGAGTAAATGTAGATGAAAATAACTTCGATTTTTTGGATTTTGTCACGATTTTTGTCAAATTTTAATAAATTTATTTGAAATCAACTTGGATAATTTTGGAATTTGTTGAGTATTTTTCTTGTAAGATCTATATTTGAGTAAATTTAGATGAAAATATCTTCAATTTTTAGGACTGTGAAAAAATTTTTAGTTGGAAGTGTCAAATTTTAATAAATTTATTTGAAATCAACTTGAATTATTTTGGATTTTGTTGAGTATTTTTGTTGTAGGATCTATATTTGAGTAAATTTAGATGAAAATAACTTCAATTTTGTGGATTGTGAAAAAAATTTTAGTTGGAAGTGTCAAATTTTAATAAATTTATTTGAAACCAAATTCGATTTTTTGGATTTTCTTGAGTATTTTTGTTGTAGGATCTACAATTGAGTAAATTTAGATGAAAATAACTTCGATTTTTTGGATTTTGTCACGTTTTTTGTCAAATTTTAATATATTTATTTGAAATCAACTTGGATAATTTTGGAATTTGTTGAGTATTTTTGTTGTAGGATCAATATTTGGGTAAATTTAGATGAAAATATCTTCAATTTTTAGGATTGTGAAAAAATTTTAGTTGGAAGTGTCAAATTTTAATAAATTTATTTGAAATCAACTTGAGTTATTTTGGATTTTGTTGAGTATTTTTGTTGTAGGATCTATATTTGAGTAAATTTAGATGAAAATAACTTGAATTTTGTGGATAGTGAAAAAAATTTTAGTTGGAAGTGTCAAATTTTAATAAATTTATTTGAAACCAAATTCGATTTTTTGGATTTTCTTGATTATTTTTGTTGTAGGATCTACAATTGAGTAAATTTAGATGAAAATAACTTCGATTTTTTGGATTTTGTCACGATTTTTGTCAAATTTTAATAAATTTATTTGAAATCAACTTGGATAATTTTGGAATTTGTTGAGTATTTTTGTTGTAGGATCTATATTTGAGTAAATGTAGATGAAAATAACTTCGATTTTTTGGATTTTGTCACGATTTTTGTCAAATTTTAATAAATTTATTTGAAATCAACTTGGATAATTTTGGAATTTGTTGAGTATTTTTCTTGTAAGATCTATATTTGAGTAAATTTAGATGAAAATATCTTCAATTTTTAGGACTGTGAAAAAATTTTTAGTTGGAAGTGTCAAATTTTAATAAATTTATTTGAAATCAACTTGAATTATTTTGGATTTTGTTGAGTATTTTTGTTGTAGGATCTATATTTGAGTAAATTTAGATGAAAATAACTTCAATTTTGTGGATTGTGAAAAAAATTTTAGTTGGAAGTGTCAAATTTTAATAAATTTATTTGAAACCAAATTCGATTTTTTTGATTTTCTTGAGTATTTTTGTTGTAGGATCTACAATTGAGTAAATTTAGATGAAAATAACTTCGATTTTTTTGATTTTGTCACGATTTTTGTCAAATTTTAATAAATTTATTTGAAATCAACTTGGATAATTTTGGAATTTGTTGAGTATTTTTGTTGTAGGATCAATATTTGGGTAAATTTAGACGAAAATATCTTCAATTTTTAGGATTGTGAAAAAAATTTTAGTTGGAAGTGTCAAATTTTAATAAATTTATTTGAAACCAAATTCGATTTTTTGGATTTTCTTGAGTATTTTTGTTGTAGGATCTACAATTGAGTAAATTTAGATGAAAATAACTTCGATTTTTTGGATTGTGAAAAAAATTTTAGTTGGAAGTGTCAAATTATAATAAATTTATTTGAAATCAACTTGAATTATTTTGGATTTTGTTGAGTATTTTTGTTGTAGGATCTATATTTGAGTAAATTTAGATGAAAATAACTTCAATTTTGTGGATTGTGAAAACAATTTTAGTTGGAAGTGTCAAATTTTAATAAATTTATTTGAAACCAAATTCGATTTTTTGGATTTTCTTGAGTATTTTTGTTGTAGGATCTACAATTGACTAAATTTAGATGAAAATAACTTCGATTTTTTGGATTTTGTCACGATTTGTGTCCAATTTTAATAAATTTATTTGAAATCAACTTGGATAATTTTGGAATTTGTTGAGTATTTTTGTTGTAGGATCAATATTTGGGTAAATTTAGATGAAAATATCTTCAATTTTTAGGATTGTGAAAAAAATTTTAGTTGGAAGTGTCAAATTTTAATAAATTTATTTGAAATCAACTTGAGTTATTTTGGATTTTGTTGAGTATTTTTGTTGTAGGATCTATATTTGAGTAAATTTAGATGAAAATAACTTGAATTTTGTGGATAGTGAAAAAAATTTTAGTTGGAAGTGTCAAATTTTAATAAATTTATTTGAAACCAAATTCGATTTTTTGGATTTTCTTGATTATTTTTGTTGTAGGATCTACAATTGAGTAAATTTAGATGAAAATAACTTCGATTTTTTGGATTTTGTCACGATTTTTGTCAAATTTTAATAAATTTATTTGAAATCAACTGGGATAATTTTGGAATTTGTTGAGTATTTTTGTTGTAGGATCTATATTTGAGTAAATGTAGATGAAAATAACTTCGATTTTTTGGATTTTGTCACGATTTTTGTCAAATTTTAATAAATTTATTTGAAATCAACTTGGATAATTTTGGAATTTGTTGAGTATTTTTCTTGTAAGATCTATATTTGAGTAAATTTAGATGAAAATATCTTCAATTTTTAGAACTGTGAAAAAATTTTTAGTTGGAAGTGTCAAATTTTAATAAATTTATTTGAAATCAACTTGAATTATTTTGGATTTTGTTGAGTATTTTTGTTGTAGGATCTATATTTGAGTAAATTTAGATGAAAATAACTTCAATTTTGTGGATTGTGAAAAAAATTTTAGTTGGAAGTGTCAAATTTTAATAAATTTATTTGAAACCAAATTCGATTTTTTGGATTTTCTTGAGTATTTTTGTTGTAGGATCTACAATTGAGTAAATTTAGATGAAAATAACTTCGATTTTTTGGATTTTGTCACGTTTTTTGTCAAATTTTAATATATTTATTTGAAATCAACTTGGATAATTTTGGAATTTGTTGAGTATTTTTGTTGTAGGATCAATATTTGGGTAAATTTAGATGAAAATATCTTCAATTTTTAGGATTGTGAAAAAAATTTTAGTTGGAAGTGTCAAATTTTAATAAATTTATTTGAAATCAACTTGAATTACTTTGGATTTTGTTGAGTATTTTTGTTGTAGGATCTATATTTGAGTAAATTTAGATGCAAATAACTTCAATTTTGTGGATTGTGAAAAAAATTTTAGTTGGAAGTGTCAAATTTTAATAAATTTATTTGAAACCTAATTCGATTTTTTGGATTTTCTTGAGTATTTTTGTTGTAGGATCTACAATTGAGTAAATTTAGATGAAAATAACTTCGATTTTTTTGATTTTGTCACGATTTTTGTCAAATTTTATTAAATTTATTTGAAATCAACTTGGATAATTTTGGAATTTGTTGAGTATTTTTGTTGTAGGATCAATATTTGGGTAAATTTAGATGAAAATATCTTCAATTTTTAGGATTGTGAAAAAAATTTTAGTTGGAAGTGTCAAATTTTAATAAATTTATTTGAAATCAACTTGAGTTATTTTGGATTTTGTTGAGTATTTTTGTTGTAGGATCTATATTTGAGTAAATTTAGATGAAAATAACTTGAATTTTGTGGATAGTGAAAAAAATTTTAGTTGGAAGTGTCAAATTTTAATAAATTTATTTGAAACCAAATTCGATTTTTTGGATTTTCTTGATTATTTTTGTTGTAGGATCTACAATTGAGTAAATTTAGATGAAAATAACTTCGATTTTTTGGATTTTGTCACGATTTTTGTCAAATTTTAATAAATTTATTTGAAATCAACTGGGATAATTTTGGAATTTGTTGAGTATTTTTGTTGTAGGATCTATATTTGAGTAAATGTAGATGAAAATAACTTCGATTTTTTGGATTTTGTCACGATTTTTGTCAAATTTTAATAAATTTATTTGAAATCAACTTGGATAATTTTGGAATTTGTTGAGTATTTTTCTTGTAAGATCTATATTTGAGTAAATTTAGATGAAAATATCTTCAATTTTTAGGACTGTGAAAAAATTTTTAGTTGGAAGTGTCAAATTTTAATAAATTTATTTGAAATCAACTTGAATTATTTTGGATTTTGTTGAGTATTTTTGTTGTAGGATCTATATTTGAGTAAATTTAGATGAAAATAACTTCAATTTTGTGGATTGTGAAAAAAATTTTAGTTGGAAGTGTCAAATTTTAATAAATTTATTTGAAACCAAATTCGATTTTTTTGATTTTCTTGAGTATTTTTGTTGTAGGATCTACAATTGAGTAAATTTAGATGAAAATAACTTCGATTTTTTTGATTTTGTCACGATTTTTGTCAAATTTTAATAAATTTATTTGAAATCAACTTGGATAATTTTGGAATTTGTTGAGTATTTTTGTTGTAGGATCAATATTTTTGTAAATTTAGATGAAAATATCTTCAATTTTTAGGATTGTGAAAAAAATTTTAGTTGGAAGTGTCAAATTTTAATAAATTTATTTGAAACCAAATTCGATTTTTTGGATTTTGTTGAGTATTTTTGTTGTAGGATCTACAATTGAGTAAATTTAGATGAAAATAACTTCGATTTTTTGGATTGTGAAAAAAATTTTAGTTGGAAGTGTCAAATTATAATAAATTTATTTGAAATCAACTTGAATTATTTTGGATTTTGTTGAGTATTTTTGTTGTAGGATCTATATTTGAGTAAATTTAGATGAAAATAACTTCAATTTTGTGGATTGTGAAAACAATTTTAGTTGGAAGTGTCAAATTTTAATAAATTTATTTGAAACCAAATTCGATTTTTTGGATTTTCTTGAGTATTTTTGTTGTAGGATCTACAATTGAGTAAATTTAGATGAAAATAACTTCGATTTTTTGGATTTTGTCACGATTTTTGTCAAATTTTAATAAATTTATTTGAAATCAACTTGGATAATTTTGGAATTTGTTTAGTATTTTTGTTGTAAGATCTATATTTGAGTAAATTTAGATGAAAATATCTTCAATTTTTAGGATTGTGAAAAAATTTTTAGTTGGAAGTGTCAAATTTTAATAAATTTATTTGAAATCAACTTGAATTATTTTGGATTTTGTTGAGTATTTTTGTTGTAGGATCTATATTTGAGTAAATTTAGATGAAAATAACTCCAATTTTGTGGATTGTGAAAAAAATTTTAGTTGGAAGTGTGTTCGGGAAATGGACAATGCTGCGCCATCTCCCGAGCTGGATCATTAACGAACGGCGAAGATTCAAGACACGGCCTGCCTGCTCACGTGGAGCGTCGATCGGCGCTCCCTTCCAGCGATCGGCTATCGATGGAAGGGGGATTCGATCAAGATTCCCGGAAACCGACGTCGGTTTCCTCGAACACTCGCTTTGGAGATTCCGTCGCTTACGCATTTTACGCTTCTCTGTGCTTGCTTGCCGTACTTGCTTGCTAAACGGCTGATCGCTTTCGCAAAGTTTCACTTAACGCGCCGTAGTTAAACTGTAAAGGTGCTCTCCTCTAAAACTGCTGTGCGGGTTGCTGTTAAATTAAGAACGCTTTATTGCTTGCTTAGTGTATTCATAGAAAATAAGACAGTGTACATAGTTAGAATAAACTTATAGACTAAGACAATTTCTCTCGCCTCTCTTTTCTGCCGCGAGTAGTTCTTCGGTAATCAGGCGCGATCCGAAAGCTTAATTCTGAACATTTGGTCCTTCGAGCCGGATCTGCGCCTTCGGATTCTGCAGATTCGCGAACGTTCGGGAGTGTTTACCAGTGCCCGCGTAACCGTCGTCAGTGACCTTTCTACCTGAGAACAATGGAACCGTTAGTCGAAAGTCAAAACGAACTTTCTGGTAGAATCGCGCGTGCCTATGAGAATTTAAAGAAGTTAGGCGCTGCTAAAATCACTCCGGGAGCCGTCGAATCGCGCTTGGGAATGCTGCGGAAAAATTGGGAGAAGTTTGACCAACAGCACGATCAGCTGCTTGCGCTGGTCGCTCCAGGAAGGCGAGAAATACCTTACTTTCTAGACGACCGTCACACGGTGACGGAGGAACTGTTTCTCGTCCAGGAAGCGCTGTTCGCCGACAAGCTACAAACGTTTACTGCCGACCACAACGAGTCGGGAACCTCTAGCAGCTCCACGCCCGCGGCCGTCCGTTCCAAGGCTTCCTTACCTCGATTACCGCTGCCCGAGTTTGAAGGAAACTATGAATCTTGGCCAGAATTCCGTGATCTTTTCCGATCCCTCGTCATACGCGATGGGACGCTCACGGACGTCGAGCGGCTCCATTACCTTCGGGGTTGCTTAAAGGGCGACGCTCTCCTCGCTCTCCGGAAGCTCCCTGTGCGTGCAGCTACCTTCGCCCGCGCTTGGGATTTGCTACAAGATCACTACGAAAACGAAAGACTGCTGGTACAGGCGCAAATGGCGACAATCTTTGGACTACCGACCCTTACTCGGGAGTCGTCTACGGACCTCAAATCCTTTTACTTCACAGTCTGCGACTGCGTCGAGGCCCTAGCCGCCATGGAACGTCCCTTTGACGCTACGGGCGACTGGCTGGTCCACTGGGTCGTTGAGAAGCTGGACCCACAGTCGCTAAGAGAATGGGAGACACAGCTCGGCCCCCAGCTGACCCCGCCTACCTTTGATGAGCTTAAGGCGTTCATGAAGACGCGGATCACTACCGTCGGAGCTCTGGAGCGGGGCAAAGCTAAAGGCCAGGCGGAAGGACGTGCAGCTAAACCTACCAGCGGCCAGAGGTCAGCCAAAGTGCTGCAAGTGACCAAGGCCAAACGCCCACCGGAACAGTGCGGGTTGTGTGGAGGTAACCACTTCGTGCTCTTCTGCGGCGCCTATAAAGCGAAGAGTGCCAGTGAACGTCGCGAAGCATTGGTGACCGCGAACTTATGTTTTAATTGCTTGGGACGACACCAAGTGGCGGAGTGCCCTTCCGATAAGCGATGCCAACGTTGCGAGAGGAAACACCATACCTCGATACACGAGGACGATGAGGTTTCGGACACTCCCGAAGAGCTTCCGGTTTCTACCAACACTTCACGTCTCGAAACCCCCGCTCTCCCCGCCGTCCTGCTTGCGACGGCCCGGATCCAGGTGTTACCTCCCGACGGGGAACCTCAAGAAGTGCGAGCGCTCATCGACCAGGGCAGCGAGGTTTCACTGGTCAGCGAGGCGCTGGCCCAGCAGCTACGACTACCCAGGGGTCCGTCCAGCATCCGCATTGTTGGCATCGGCGGACGGCACTCCGAACGGGCCCATGGACAGGTGCGTCTTGAATTCAAAGCGAGGTCTACCTGTGCCGGACACCAGACGACAACGGCGTTAGTACTGCCGCGGATCACGTCCTACCAGCCACGCTTAGGCACACGGACAGGATCCTGGGCTCACCTGGACGGGCTAGTCTTGGCGGATCCTGACTTCACCGGGGACGACCCAATTGGCGTACTCTTGGGCGCCGACGTCTACTCCCTGGTTCTCGCAGCTGGCGTGCGCAAGGGCCGGTGGGACGAGCCCGTTGCGCAGAAGACCTCCCTGGGGTGGATCATCTCCGGCCCTGCTCCCACAGCGGAAGAGTGCAAGAAGTCGGGTGACAGCTTGCCCGGCTCGCTAACTTGTACAGCGGCTGACGAGCTGCTGCCGCTGCTACAACGCTTCTGGGAACAGGAAGAAATACCTGAGCCAACTACTTACTCCGTGGAGGACCAGCGCTGTGAGGACCATTACCAAGAGACTCATAAACGATTATCATCCGGACGCTATCAGGTCCGCCTTCCCTTTCGTGATGGTGCTACCCTGGGAGACTCCCGTCACGGCGCCCGGCGGATGCTACAAAAGATGGAGACGCGCTTCCACAGGGACCCCACTCTCGCCAGGAACTACGTAGAATTTATGCGTGAGTACAGCGACCTCACACACATGTCTAAAGTTTCTGGCCACGACCTTACAGGCTCTTCCTACTATCTACCCCATCATGGCGTGCTGAAGGAAAGCAGCACCACAACCAAGCTGAGGGTGGTTTTCAACGGCTCCTACCCGTCAACCAACGGCAAGAGCCTTAACGACCTGCTGCTGGTGGGGCCCAACCTGCTACCTAGCCTCCCTCACCTTCTCTTGCGGTGGCGTACCCACAAGGTCTGCATGACGGCGGACGTGGAGAAAATGTACCGCCAGATCCTCGTGCATCCAGACGATCGCCGCTATCAACGCATCCTGTGGAGGGAAAGGGTCGACAGCGAGATGGGTGACTATAATCTGAACACGGTCACCTACGGCCTCGCGTGTGCCCCTTTCCTAGCTATCCGCACACTACATCAGTTGGCCCTGGATGAACAGCTGCGCTTCCCTCGTGCCGCTACACTCCTCAGACGTGACGTCTACATGGATGACGTCGTTACTGGCGCTGACTCGGTACCAGAAGCCCTCGAGATCCAGGCGGAGCTGCGTCAACTCTGCAGAGCAGGCGGATTCAACTTGCGGAAGTGGGCCTCTAACCAACCGGCCTTAATGGAGCGACTCCCCGAGGGCGACGCCATTCCGGAAGTCAAGTGGCAGACTGAAGCCACGCATAGGGCCCTGGGCGTCCATTGGAGCTTGCTGGACGACAGCTTCCGGGTGCGAGTACAGGCGGGCCCCGTGGACCAGCGAGTCACTCGAAGACTGGTTCTCTCGAAGCTGGCCCGAATATTCGACCCGCTGGGATTGGTGTCTCCTGTCACTATCACAGCAAAAATATTCTTGCAGTCGCTGTGGCTTTTAAAGATAGACTGGGACACGCCGCTTCCTACCCTCGAGGCCGAGGATTGGAGACGCTTCCTGGATGAGCTGCCTACCTTGAACGGCATCGCGGTTCCCCGCTGGCTGAGGCTTCATCCATCTACACAGTCACGGGAGCTACATGGATTTGCTGATGCATCGGAACGAGCCTACGCTGCCGTCATCTACCTGCGGACCGTGGATGCCCAGGGCCAGGTGCGCTCCCAGTTGGTGACGTCTAAAACAAAGGTCGCCCCATTAAAAAAGGTCACCTTGCCTCGTCTCGAGTTGTGCGCTGCTGCATTGCTCAGCCGCTTGATGTCGGTGACGCGAGAGAGCATGGGACTGGAGTCGGTGACTACTCACCTGTGGAGCGACTCCACGATTACGCTGGATTGGATCCGCGGACACTCCTCGAGGTGGAAGACGTACGTGGCCAACCGAGTAGCCGCTATCCAGCGCGAATTGCCTGACGCCCAGTGGCATCACGTCTCGGGACTGGAGAATCCAGCTGACTGCGCTTCTCGGGGCCTCCCGCCTAGTCAATTGCCCGACTTCGCGCTCTGGTGGACCGGACCTGCCTGGCTGAACTCTTCCTCGGACTGGAACGAAGGAACATCTGTGGACAGGCCATTGACGGACCTCGAGGCTAGAGTGACAACTCACGTAGCAGCTTCGGGTGACCCTGCTCTTGGCGAGTGCTTTCTAACTCGATTCTCATCGCTCCAATCTCTTCTCAGGTTCACGGCGTGGAGCGTACGATGGCTTAAATACCGGAGGCGCTCGAGACGTGACGTTCAACTGCTCCAGCCGGCTGAGCTGGATACTGCCAGGTCACGCTGGATAACCTTGGTGCAACGGCAGGAGTTCGCTACAGACGTCCGACAGCTGGAGTTAGGACGTCCACTGCCGAGCCGTAGCAAGCTGCTGCGCCTCGCCCCTTTCCTGGACGAGCATGGACTTCTGCGAGTAGGAGGCCGGCTGAAGCACGCCCCTCTCCCAGTCCCCGAGAAACACCCCATCATTCTGCCCAAGGAGGGATCTTTCACAGAACTGATTGTGGATGAAGCCCATCGTCAAACTCTGCATGGAGGTGTGCAACTTACCTTAGCTACGCTACGCCAGAGATACTGGCTACTTCAAGGGAGGCAAAAGGTGAAGGCCCACATTCACCGCTGCCTCACTTGTGTACGCTGGCGATCAACCCCCGGGCAGCAACTTATGGCTGACCTCCCCGCTGCGCGGGTCAATCCAGGACGACCGTTTCTCCATGTAGGCTTGGACTACGCTGGCCCCTACCTCCTCTTGGCATCACGGGGACGAGGACAACGCACGCACAAGGGCTACATTGCTGTCTTCCAGTGTCTGACTACCCGCGCTCTACACCTGGAGTTAATTTCTGATTACAGTTCAGAAGCCTTCATTGCTGCGCTGCGCCGTTTCACCTCCAGACGAGGGCTGTGCTCTGCCATCTACAGCGATAGAGGCACCACCTTCGTGGGTGCCGACCGAGAGTTGCGAACTCTCCTGCCCCAGCTGGTCAAGGAGACTGGCGGCGTAAGGGCATATTTGACCCGTGAGGGCATTGACTGGCGGTTCAACCCCCCCGCTGCCCCTCACTTTGGTGGGACCTGGGAGGCAGCAGTCAAGAGCGTCAAGCACCATCTCCGTCGTGTCATAGGAGAACAGAAACTTACCTTTGAGGAGATGACGACGCTCCTGACGCAGATTGAAGCGTGTCTCAACTCCCGCCCACTGCAGCCGTTAAGTGACGATCCTGACGACATCAGCGCACTAACACCGGGACACTTCCTCATTGGTGCCGCCCTGCTGTCGGTGCCGGACCCTCCGGTCGCCGGTGTGGCCCCTAACCGACTCTCCCGATGGCACCTCGTCCAGCAGATGCGCCTGCATTTCTGGCAACGCTGGTCATCCGAGTACCTACATCAACTGCAGGCCCGCCACAAGTGGACACAGCTACACCCATCTCCTCGCGTCGGCGATCTCTGTTTGTTGCGATCCGAACTGCTGTCCCCCGCGAAATGGCCTCTCGCTCGGGTCTCCCAGTTGCATCCAGGTTCCGACGGCCTAACGCGGGTCGTCACGATTAAAACCTCGCGCACCGAATTACAACGACCGATATGCAAACTTGTATTCTTGCCCTTTGTTCAGGACGATCCAGCCAATGCTCCAACTACCGCACCTCAAGACACCGCTTCTCTCACTTGAGTTGCGAATCGGCCTCCACCTGAGCCGCGCAGCGCCACCGTCTACGCGACCGGATCACGCCACTCTCCCGCCCTATTAGCAGCCAGCGATCGGCACTTCTTTCATCGGTCGACGAAGGCGGGCGGGAAATGTTCGGGAAATGGACAATGCTGCGATCATTAACGAACGGCGAAGATTCAAGACACGGCCTGCCTGCTCACGTGGAGCGTCGATCGGCGCTCCCTTCCAGCGATCGGCTATCGATGGAAGGGGGATTCGATCAAGATTCCCGGAAACCGACGTCGGTTTCCTCGAACACTCGCTTTGGAGATTCCGTCGCTTACGCATTTTACGCTTCTCTGTGCTTGCTTGCCGTACTTGCTTGCTAAACGGCTGATCGCTTTCGCAAAGTTTCACTTAACGCGCCGTAGTTAAACTGTAAAGGTGCTCTCCTCTAAAACTGCTGTGCGGGTTGCTGTTAAATTAAGAACGCTTTATTGCTTGCTTAGTGTATTCATAGAAAATAAGACAGTGTACATAGTTAGAATAAACTTATAGACTAAGACAATTTCTCTCGCCTCTCTTTTCTGCCGCGAGTAGTTCTTCGGTAATCCGGCGCGATCCGAAAGCTTAATTCTGAACAAAGTGTCAAATTTTAATAAATTTATTTGAAACCAAATTCGATTTTTTGGATTTTCTTGAGTATTTTTGTTGTAGGATCTACAATTGAGTAAATTTAGATGAAAATAACTTCGATTTTGTTGATTTTGTCACGATTTTGATCAAATTTTAATAAATTTATTTGAAATCAACTTGGATAATTTTGGAATTTGTTGATTATTTTTGTTGTAGGATCAATATTTGAGTAAATTTAGATGAAAATATCTTCAATTTTTAGGATTTTGAAAAAAAATTTAGTTGGAAGTGTCAAATTTTAATAAATTTATTTGAAATCAACATGAATTATTTTGGATTTTGTTGAGTATTTTTGTTGTAGGATCTATATTTGAGTAAATTTAGATGAAAATAACTTCAATTTTGTGGATTGTGAAAAAAATTTTAGTTGGAAGTGTCAAATTTTAATAAATTTATTTGAAACCAAATTCGATTTTTTGGATTTTCTTGATTATTTTTGTTGTAGGATCTACAATTGACTAAATTTAGATGAAAATAACTTCGATTTTTTGGATTTTGTCACGATTTTTGTCCAATTTTAATAAATTTATTTGAAATCAACTTGGATAATTTTGGAATTTGTTGAGTATTTTTGTTGTAGGATCAATATTTGGGTAAATTTAGATGAAAATATCTTCCATTTTTAGGATTGTGAAAAAAATTTTAGTTGGAAGTGTCAAATTTTAATAAATTTATTTGAAATCAACTTGAATTATTTTGGATTTTGTTGAGTATTTTTGTTGTAGGATCTATATTTGAGTAAATTTAGATGAAAATAACTTCAATTTTGTGGATTGTGAAAAAAATTTTAGTTGGAAGTGTCAAATTTTAATAAATTTATTTGAAACCAAATTCGATTTTGTTGATTTTCGTGAGTATTTTTGTTGTAGGATCTACAATTGAGTAAATTTAGATGAAAATAACTTCGATTTTTTTGATTTTGTCACGATTTTTGTCAAATTTTAATAAATTTATTTGAAATCAACTTGGATAATTTTGGAATTTGTTGAGTATTTTTGTTGTAGGATCAATATTTGGGTAAATTTAGATGAAAATATCTTCAATTTTTAGGATTGTGAAAAAATTTTTAGTTGGAAGTGTCAAATTTTAATAAATTTATTTGAAACCAAATTCGATTTTTTGGATTTTCTTGAGTATTTTTGTTGTAGGATCTACAATTGAGTAAATTTAGATTAAAATAACTTCGATTTTTTGGATTTTGTCACGTTTTTTGTCAAATTTTAATATATTTATTTGAAATCAACTTGGATTATTTTGGAATTTGTTGAGTATTTTTGTTGTAGGATCAATATTTGGGTAAATTTAGATGAAAATATCTTCAATTTTTAGGATTGTGAAAAAAATTTTAGTTGGAAGTGTCAAATTATAATAAATTTAATTGAAATCAACTTGAATTATTTTGGATTTTGTTGAGTATTTTTGTTGTAGGATCTATATTCGAGTAAATTTAGATGAAAATAACTTCAATTTTGTGGATTGTGAAAAAAATTTTAGTTGGAAGTGTCAAATTTTAATAAATTTATTTGAAACCAAATTCGATTTTTTGGATTTTCTTGAGTATTTTTGTTGTAGGATCTACAATTTAGTAAATTTAGATGAAAATAACTTCGATTTTTTGGATTGTGAAAAAAATTTTAGTTGGAAGTGTCAAATTATAATAAATTTATTTGAAATCTACTTGAATTATTTTGGATTTTGTTGAGTATTTTTGTTGTAGGATCTATATTTGAGTAAATTTAGATGAAAATAACTTCAATTTTGTGGATTGTGAAAAAAATTTTAGTTGGAAGTGTCAAATTTTAATAAATTTATTTGAAACCAAATTCGATTTTTTGGATTTTCTTGAGTATTTTTGTTGTAGGATCTACAATTGAGTAAATTTAGATGAAAATAACTTCGATTTTTTGGATTTTGTCACGATTTTTGTCAAATTTTAATAAATTTATTTGAAATCAACTTGGATAATTTTGGAATTTGTTTAGTATTTTTGTTGTAAGATCTATATTTGAGTAAATTTAGATGAAAATATCTTCAATTTTTAGGATTGTGAAAAAATTTTTAGTTGGAAGTGTCAAATTTTAATAAATTTATTTGAAATCAACTTGAATTATTTTGGATTTTGTTGAGTATTTTTGTTGTAGGATCTATATTTGAGTAAATTTAGATGAAAATAACTCCAATTTTGTGGATTGTGAAAAAAATTTTAGTTGGAAGTGTCAAATTTTAATAAATTTATTTGAAACCAAATTCGATTTTTTGGATTTTCTTGAGTATTTTTGTTGTAGGATCTACAATTGAGTAAATTTAGATGAAAATAACTTCGATTTTTTTGATTTTGTCACGATTTTGATCAAATTTTAATAAATTTATTTGAAATCAACTTGGATAATTTTGGAATTTGTTGATTATTTTTGTTGTAGGATCAATATTTGAGTAAATTTAGATGAAAATATCTTCAATTTTTAGGATTTTGAAAAAAAATTTAGTTGGAAGTGTCAAATTTTAATAAATTTATTTGAAATCAACATGAATTATTTTGGATTTTGTTGAGTATTTTTGTTGTAGGATCTATATTTGAGTAAATTTAGATGAAAATAACTTCGATTTTTTGGATTTTGTCACGATTTTTGTCAAATTTTAATAAATTTATTTGAAATCAACTTGGATAATTTTGGAATTTGTTGAGTATTTTTCTTGTAAGATCTATATTTGAGTAAATTTAGATGAAAATATCTTCAATTTTTAGGACTGTGAAAAAATTTTTAGTTGGAAGTGTCAAATTTTAATAAATTTATTTGAAATCAACTTGAATTATTTTGGATTTTGTTGAGTATTTTTGTTGTAGGATCTATATTTGAGTAAATTTAGATGAAAATAACTTCAATTTTGTGGATTGTGAAAAAAATTTTAGTTGGAAGTGTCAAATTTTAATAAATTTTTTTGAAACCAAATTCGATTTTTTGGATTTTCTTGAGTATTTTTGTTGTAGGATCTACAATTGAGTAAATTTAGATGAAAATAACTTCAATTTTGTGGATTGTGAAAAAAATTTAGTTGGAAGTGTCAAATTTTAATAAATTTATTTGAAACAACTTCGATTTTTTGGATTTTCTTGAGTATTTTTGTTGTAGGATCTACAATTGAGAAAATTTAGATGAAAATAACTTCGATTTTTTTTATTTTGTCACGATTTTTGTCAAATTTTAATAAATTTATTTCAAATCAACTTGGATAATTTTGGAATTTGTTGAGTATTTTTGTTGTAGGATCAATATTTGGGTAAATTTAGATGAAAATATCTTCAATTTTTAGGATTGTGAAAAAAATTTTAGTTGGAAGTGTCAAATTTTAATAAATTTATTTGAAATCAACTTGGATAATTTTGGAATTTGTTGAGTATTTTTGTTGTAGGATCAATATTTGGGTAAATTTAGATGAAAATATCTTCAATTTTTAGGACTGTGAAAAAATTTTTAGTTGGAAGTGTCAAATTTTAATAAATTTATTTGAAATCAACTTGAATTATTTTGGATTTTGTTGAGTATTTTTGTTGTAGGATCTATATTTGAGTAAATTTAGATGAAAATAACTTCAATTTTGTGGAATGTGAAAAAAATTTTAGTTGGAAGTGTCAAATTTTAATAAATTTATTTGAAACCAAATTCGATTTTTTTGATTTTCGTGAGTATTTTTGTTGTAGGATCTACAATTGAGTAAATTTAGATGAAAATAACTTCGATTTTTTTGATTTTGTCACGATTTTTGTCAAATTTTAATAAATTTATTTGAAATCAACTTGGATAATTTTGGAATTTGTTGAGTATTTTTGTTGTAGGATCAATATTTGGGTAAATTTAGATGAAAATATCTTCAATTTTTAGGATTGTGAAAAAAATTTTAGTTGGAAGTGTCAAATTATAATAAATTTAATTGAAATCAACTTGAATTATTTTGGATTTTGTTGAGTATTTTTGTTGTAGGATCTATATTCGAGTAAATTTAGATGAAAATAACTTCAATTTTGTGGATTGTGAAAAAAATTTTAGTTGGAAGTGTCAAATTTTAATAAATTTATTTGAAACCAAATTCGATTTTTTGGATTTTCTTGAGTATTTTTGTTGTAGGATCTACAATTGAGTAAATTTAGATGAAAATAACTTCGATTTTTTGGATTGTGAAAAAAATTTTAGTTGGAAGTGTCAAATTATAATAAATTTATTTGAAATCAACTTGAATTATTTTGGATTTTGTTGAGTATTTTTGTTGTAGGATCTATATTTGAGTAAATTTAGATGAAAATAACTTCAATTTTGTGGATTGTGAAAAAAATTTTAGTTGGAAGTGTCAAATTTTAATAAATATATTTGAAACCAAATTCGATTTTTTGGATTTTCTTGAGTATTTTTGTTGTAGGATCTACAATTGAGTAAATTTAGATGAAAATAACTTCGATTTTTTGGATTTTGTCACGATTTTTGTCAAATTTTAATAAATTTATTTGAAATCAACTTGGATAATTTTGGAATTTGTTTAGTATTTTTGTTGTAAGATCTATTTTTGAGTAAATTTAGATGAAAATATCTTCAATTTTTAGGATTGTGAAAAAATTTTTAGTTGGAAGTGTCAAATTTTAATAAATTTATTTGAAATCAACTTGAATTATTTTGGATTTTGTTGAGTATTTTTGTTGTAGGATCTATATTTGAGTAAATTTAGATGAAAATAACTCCAATTTTGTGGATTGTGAAAAAAATTTTAGTTGGAAGTGTCAAATTTTAATAAATTTATTTGAAACCAAATTCGATTTTTTGGATTTTCTTGAGTATTTTTGTTGTAGGATCTACAATTGAGTAAATTTAGATGAAAATAACTTCGATTTTTTTGATTTTGTCACGATTTTGATCAAATTTTAATAAATTTATTTGAAATCAACTTGGATAATTTTGGAATTTCTTGATTATTTTTGTTGTAGGATCAATATTTGAGTAAATTTAGATGAAAATATCTTCAATTTTTAGGATTTTGAAAAAAAATTTAGTTGGAAGTGTCAAATTTTAATAAATTTATTTGAAATCAGCATGAATTATTTTGGATTTTGTTGAGTATTTTTGTTGTAGGATCTATATTTGAGTAAATTTAGATGAAAATAACTTCAATTTTGTGGATTGTGAAAAAAATTTTAGTTGGAAGTGTCAAATTTTAATAAATTTATTTGAAACCAAATTCGATTTTTTGGATTTTCTTGATTATTTTTGTTGTAGGATCTACAATTGACTAAATTTAGATGAAAATAACTTCGATTTTTTGGATTTTGTCACGATTTTTGTCCAATTTTAATAAATTTATTTGAAATCAACTTGAATTATTTTGGATTTTGTTGAGTATTTTTGTTGTAGGATCTATATTTGAGTAAATTTAGATGAAAATAACTTCAATTTTGTGGATTGTGAAAAAAATTTTAGTTGGAAGTGTCAAATTTTAATAAATTTATTTGAAACCAAATTCGATTTTTTGGATTTTCTTGAGTATTTTTGTTGTAGGATCTACAATTGAGTAAATTTAGATGAAAATAACTTCGATTTTTTGGATTTTGTCACGTTTTTTGTCAAATTTTAATATATTTATTTGAAATCAACTTGGATAATTTTTGAATTTGTTGAGTATTTTTGTTGTAGGATCAATATTTGGGTAAATTTAGATGAAAATATCTTCAATTTTTAGGATTGTGAAAAAAATTTTAGTTGGAAGTGTCAAATTTTAATAAATTTATTTGAAATCAACTTGAATTATTTTGGATTTTTTTGAGTATTTTTGTTGTAGGATCTATATTTGAGTAAATTTAGATGAAAATAACTTCGATTTTTTGGATTTTGTCACGATTTTTGTCAAATTTTAATAAATTTATTTGAAATCAACTTGGATAATTTTGGAATTTGTTGAGTATTTTTCTTGTAAGATCTATATTTGAGTAAATTTAGATGAAAATATCTTCAATTTTTAGGACTGTGAAAAAATTTTTAGTTGGAAGTGTCAAATTTTAATAAATTTATTTGAAATCAACTTGAATTATTTTGGATTTTGTTGAGTATTTTTGTTGTAGGATCTATATTTGAGTAAATTTAGATGAAAATAACTTCAATTTTGTGGATTGTGAAAAAAATTTTAGTTGGAAGTGTCAAATTTTAATAAATTTTTTTGAAACCAAATTCGATTTTTTGGATTTTCTTGAGTATTTTTGTTGTAGGATCTACAATTGAGTAAATTTAGATGAAAATAACTTCAATTTTGTGGATTGTGAAAAAAATTTAGTTGGAAGTGTCAAATTTTAATAAATTTATTTGAAACAACTTCGATTTTTTGGATTTTCTTGAGTATTTTTGTTGTAGGATCTACAATTGAGAAAATTTAGATGAAAATAACTTCGATTTTTTTTATTTTGTCACGATTTTTGTCAAATTTTAATAAATTTATTTCAAATCAACTTGGATAATTTTGGAATTTGTTGAGTATTTTTGTTGTAGGATCAATATTTGGGTAAATTTAGATGAAAATATCTTCAATTTTTAGGATTGTGAAAAAAATTTTAGTTGGAAGTGTCAAATTTTAATAAATTTATTTGAAATCAACTTGAATTATTTTGGATTTTGTTGAGTATTTTTGTTGTAGGATCTATATTTGAGTAAATTTAGATGAAAATAACTTCAATTTTGTGGATTGTGAAAAAAATTTTAGTTGGAAGTGTCAAATTTTAATAAATTTATTTGAAACCAAATTCGATTTTTTTGATTTTCGTGAGTATTTTTGTTGTAGGATCTACAATTGAGAAAATTTAGATGAAAATAACTTCGATTTTTTTTATTTTGTCACGATTTTTGTCAAATTTTAATAAATTTATTTCAAATCAACTTGGATAATTTTGGAATTTGTTGAGTATTTTTGTTGTAGGATCAATATTTGGGTAAATTTAGATGAAAATATCTTCAATTTTTAGGATTGTGAAAAAAATTTTAGTTGGAAGTGTCAAATTTTAATAAATTTATTTGAAATCAACTTGAATTACTTTGGATTTTGTTGAGTATTTTTGTTGTAGGATCTATATTTGAGTAAATTTAGATGCAAATAACTTCAATTTTGTGGATTGTGAAAAAAATTTTAGTTGGAAGTGTCAAATTTTAATAAATTTATTTGAAACCAAATTCGATTTTTTGGATTTTCTTGAGTATTTTTGTTGTAGGATCTACAATTGAGTAAATTTAGATGAAAATAACTTCGATTTTTTGGATTTTGTCACGATTTTTGTCAAATTTTATTAAATTTATTTGAAATCAACTTGGATAATTTTGGAATTTGTTGAGTATTTTTGTTGTAGGATCAATATTTGCGTAAATTTAGATGAAAATATCTTCAATTTTTAGGATTGTGAAAAAAATTTTAGTTGGAAGTGTCAAATTATAATAAATTTAATTGAAATCAACTTGAATTATTTTGGATTTTGTTGAGTATTTTTGTTGTAGGATCTATATTCGAGTAAATTTAGATGAAAATAACTTCAATTTTGTGGATTGTGAAAAAAATTTTAGTTGGAAGTGTCAAATTTTAATAAATTTATTTGAAACCAAATTCGATTTTTTGGATTTTCTTGAGTATTTTTGTTGTAGGATCTACAATTGAGTAAATTTAGATGAAAATAACTTCGATTTTTTGGATTGTGAAAAAAATTTTAGTTGGAAGTGTCAAATTATAATAAATTTATTTGAAATCAACTTGAATTATTTTGGATTTTGTTGAGTATTTTTGTTGTAGGATCTATATTTGAGTAAATTTAGATGAAAATAACTTCAATTTTGTGGATTGTGAAAAAAATTTTAGTTGGAAGTGTCAAATTTTAATAAATATATTTGAAACCAAATTCGATTTTTTGGATTTTCTTGAGTATTTTTGTTGTAGGATCTACAATTGAGTAAATTTAGATGAAAATAACTTCGATTTTTTGGATTTTGTCACGATTTTTGTCAAATTTTAATAAATTTATTTGAAATCAACTTGGATAATTTTGGAATTTGTTTAGTATTTTTGTTGTAAGATCTATATTTGAGTAAATTTAGATGAAAATATCTTCAATTTTTAGGATTGTGAAAAAATTTTTAGTTGGAAGTGTCAAATTTTAATAAATTTATTTGAAATCAACTTGAATTATTTTGGATTTTGTTGAGTATTTTTGTTGTAGGATCTATATTTGAGTAAATTTAGATGAAAATAACTCCAATTTTGTGGATTGTGAAAAAAATTTTAGTTGGAAGTGTCAAATTTTAATAAATTTATTTGAAACCAAATTCGATTTTTTGGATTTTCTTGAGTATTTTTGTTGTAGGATCTACAATTGAGTAAATTTAGATGAAAATAACTTCGATTTTTTTGATTTTGTCACGATTTTGATCAAATTTTAATAAATTTATTTGAAATCAACTTGGATAATTTTGGAATTTCTTGATTATTTTTGTTGTAGGATCAATATTTGAGTAAATTTAGATGAAAATATCTTCAATTTTTAGGATTTTGAAAAAAAATTTAGTTGGAAGTGTCAAATTTTAATAAATTTATTTGAAATCAACATGAATTATTTTGGATTTTGTTGAGTATTTTTGTTGTAGGATCTATATTTGAGTAAATTTAGATGAAAATAACTTCAATTTTGTGGATTGTGAAAAAAATTTTAGTTGGAAGTGTCAAATTTTAATAAATTTATTTGAAACCAAATTCGATTTTTTGGATTTTCTTGATTATTTTTGTTGTAGGATCTACAATTGACTAAATTTAGATGAAAATAACTTCGATTTTTTGGATTTTGTCACGATTTTTGTCCAATTTTAATAAATTTATTTGAAATCAACTTGAATTATTTTGGATTTTGTTGAGTATTTTTGTTGTAGGATCAATATTTGGGTAAATTTAGATGAAAATATCTTCAATTTTTAGGATTGTGAAAAAATTTTTAGTTGGAAGTGTCAAATTTTAATAAATTTATTTGAAACCAAATTCGATTTTTTGGATTTTCTTGAGTATTTTTGTTGTAGGATCTACAATTGAGTAAATTTAGATGAAAATAACTTCGATTTTTTGGATTTTGTCACGTTTTTTGTCAAATTTTAATATATTTATTTGAAATCAACTTGGATAATTTTTGAATTTGTTGAGTATTTTTGTTGTAGGATCAATATTTGGGTAAATTTAGATGAAAATATCTTCAATTTTTAGGATTGTGAAAAAAATTTTAGTTGGAAGTGTCAAATTTTAATAAATTTATTTGAAATCAACTTGAATTATTTTGGATTTTTTTGAGTATTTTTGTTGTAGGATCTATATTTGAGTAAATTTAGATGAAAATAACTTCGATTTTTTGGATTTTGTCACGATTTTTGTCAAATTTTAATAAATTTATTTGAAATCAACTTGGATAATTTTGGAATTTGTGGAGTATTTTTCTTGTAAGATCTATATTTGAGTAAATTTAGATGAAAATATCTTCAATTTTTAGGACTGTGAAAAAATTTTTAGTTGGAAGTGTCAAATTTTAATAAATTTATTTGAAATCAACTTGAATTATTTTGGATTTTGTTGAGTATTTTTGTTGTAGGATCTATATTTGAGTAAATTTAGATGAAAAT
Organism: Andrena praecox; assembly: GCA_963932275.1. Classification (NCBI taxonomy): domain Eukaryota; kingdom Metazoa; phylum Arthropoda; class Insecta; order Hymenoptera; family Andrenidae; genus Andrena; species Andrena praecox. Next base: position 839,786 of record CAWVQO010000467.1, read on the forward strand.
AACTTCAATTTTGTGGATTGTGAAAAAAATTTTAGTTGGAAGTGTCAAATTTTAATAAATTTTTTTGAAACCAAATTCGATTTTTTGGATTTTCTTGAGTATTTTTGTTGTAGGATCTACAATTGAGTAAATTTAGATGAAAATAACTTCAATTTTGTGGATTGTGAAAAAAATTTAGTTGGAAGTGTCAAATTTTAATAAATTTATTTGAAACAACTTCGATTTTTTGGATTTTCTTGAGTATTTTTGTTGTAGGATCTACAATTGAGAAAATTTAGATGAAAATAACTTCGATTTTTTTTATTTTGTCACGATTTTTGTCAAATTTTAATAAATTTATTTCAAATCAACTTGGATAATTTTGGAATTTGTTGAGTATTTTTGTTGTAGGATCAATATTTGGGTAAATTTAGATGAAAATATCTTCAATTTTTAGGATTGTGAAAAAAATTTTAGTTGGAAGTGTCAAATTTTAATAAATTTATTTGAAATCAACTTGAATTATTTTGGATTTTGTTGAGTATTTTTGTTGTAGGATCTATATTTGAGTAAATTTAGATGAAAATAACTTCAATTTTGTGGATTGTGAAAAAAATTTTAGTTGGAAGTGTCAAATTTTAATAAATTTATTTGAAACCAAATTCGATTTTTTTGATTTTCGTGAGTATTTTTGTTGTAGGATCTACAATTGAGAAAATTTAGATGAAAATAACTTCGATTTTTTTTATTTTGTCACGATTTTTGTCAAATTTTAATAAATTTATTTCAAATCAACTTGGATAATTTTGGAATTTGTTGAGTATTTTTGTTGTAGGATCAATATTTGGGTAAATTTAGATGAAAATATCTTCAATTTTTAGGATTGTGAAAAAAATTTTAGTTGGAAGTGTCAAATTTTAATAAATTTATTTGAAATCAACTTGAATTACTTTGGATTTTGTTGAGTATTTTTGTTGTAGGATCTATATTTGAGTAAATTTAGATGCAAATAACTTCAATTTTGTGGATTGTGAAAAAAATTTTAGTTGGAAGTGTCAAATTTTAATAAATTTATTTGAAACCAAATTCGATTTTTTGGATTTTCTTGAGTATTTTTGTTGTAGGATCTACAATTGAGTAAATTTAGATGAAAATAACTTCGATTTTTTGGATTTTGTCACGATTTTTGTCAAATTTTATTAAATTTATTTGAAATCAACTTGGATAATTTTGGAATTTGTTGAGTATTTTTGTTGTAGGATCAATATTTGCGTAAATTTAGATGAAAATATCTTCAATTTTTAGGATTGTGAAAAAAATTTTAGTTGGAAGTGTCAAATTTTAATAAATTTATTTGAAATCAACTTGAATTATTTTGGATTTTGTTGAGTATTTTTGTTGTAGGATCTATATTTGAGTAAATTTAGATGAAAATAACTTCAATTTTGTGGATTGTGAAAAAAATTTTAGTTGGAAGTGTCAAATTTTAATAAATTTATTTGAAACCAAATTCGATTTTTTTGATTTTCGTGAGTATTTTTGTTGTAGGATCTACAATTGAGTAAATTTAGATGAAAATAACTTCGATTTTTTGGATTTTGTCACGTTTTTTGTCAAATTTTAATATATTTATTTGAAATCAACTTGGATAATTTTGGAATTTGTTGAGTATTTTTGTTGTAGGATCAATATTTGGGTAAATTTAGATGAAAATATCTTCAATTTTTAGGATTGTGAAAAAAATTTTAGTTGGAAGTGTCAAATTTTAATAAATTTATTTGAAATCAACTTGAATTATTTTGGATTTTGTTGAGTATTTTTGTTGTAGGATCTATATTTGAGTAAATTTAGATTAAAATAACTTCGATTTTTTGGATTTTGTCACGATTTTTGTCAAATTTTATAATAAATTTATTTGAAATCAACTTGGATAATTTTGGAATTTGTTGAGTATTTTTGTTGTAGGATCAATATTTGGGTAAATTTAGATGAAAATATCTTCAATTTTTAGGATTGTGAAAAAAATTTTAGTTGGAAGTGTCAAATTTTAATAAATTTATTTGAAATCAACTTGAATTATTTTGGATTTTGTTGAGTATTTTTGTTGTAGGATCTATATTTGAGTAAATTTAGATGAAAATAACTTCAATTTTGTGGATTGTGAAAAAAATTTTAGTTGGAAGTGTCAAATTTTAATAAATTTATTTGAAACCAAATTCGATTTTTTTGATTTTCGTGAGTATTTTTGTTGTAGGATCTACAATTGAGTAAATTTAGATGAAAATAACTTCGATTTTTTGGATTTTGTCACGTTTTTTGTCAAATTTTAATATATTTATTTGAAATCAACTTGGATAATTTTGGAATTTGTTGAGTATTTTTGTTGTAGGATCAATATTTGGGTAAATTTAGATGAAAATATCTTCAATTTTTAGGATTGTGAATAAAATTTTAGTTGGAAGTGTCAAATTTTAATAAATTTATTTGAAATCAACTTGAATTATTTTGGATTTTGTTGAGTATTTTTGTTGTAGGATCTATATTTGAGTAAATTTAGATGAAAATAACTTCGATTTTTTGGATTTTGTCACGATTTTTGTCAAATTTTAATAAATTTATTTGAAATCAACTTGGATAATTTTGGAATTTGTTGAGTATTTTTCTTGTAAGATCTATATTTGAGTAAATTTAGATGAAAATATCTTCAATTTTTAGGACTGTGAAAAAATTTTTAGTTGGAAGTGTCAAATTTTAATAAATTTATTTGAAATCAACTTGAATTATTTTGGATTTTGTTGAGTATTTTTGTTGTAGGATCTATATTTGAGTAAATTTAGATGAAAATAACTTCAATTTTGTGGATTGTGAAAAAAATTTTAGTTGGAAGTGTCAAATTTTAATAAATTTATTTGAAACCAAATTCGATTTTTTTTATTTTCGTGAGTATTTTTGTTGTAGGATCTACAATTGAGTAAACTTAGATGAAAATAACTTCGATTTTTTTGATTTTGTCACGATTTTTGTCAAATTTTAATAAATTTATTTGAAATCAACTTGGATAATTTTGGAATTTGTTGAGTATTTTTGTTGTAGGATCAATATTTGGGTAAATTTAGATGAAAATATCTTCAATTTTTAGGATTGTGAAAAAAATTTTAGTTGGAAGTGTCAAATTTTAATAAATTTATTTGAAACCAAATTCGATTTTTTGGATTTTCTTGAGTATTTTTGTTTTAGGATCTACAATTGAGTAAATTTAGATTAAAATAACTTCGATTTTTTGGATTTTGTCACGTTTTTTGTCAAATTTTAATATATTTATTTGAAATCAACTTGGATAATTTTGGAATTTGTTGAGTATTTTTGTTGTAGGATCAATATTTGGGTAAATTTAGATGAAAATATCTTCAATTTTTAGGATTGTGAAAAAAATTTTAGTTGGAAGTGTCAAATTATAATAAATTTAATTGAAATCAACTTGAATTATTTTGGATTTTGTTGAGTATTTTTGTTGTAGGATCTATATTCGAGTAAATTTAGAGGAAAATAACTTCAATTTTGTGGATTGTGAAAAAAATTTTAGTTGGAAGTGTCAAATTTTAATAAATTTATTTGAAACCAAATTCGATTTTTTGGATTTTCTTGAGTATTTTTGTTGTAGGATCTACAATTGAGTAAATTTAGATGAAAATAACTTCGATTTTTTTGATTTTGTCACGATTTTTGTCAAATTTTAATAAATTTATTTGAAATCAACTTGGATAATTTTGGAATTTGTTGAGTATTTTTCTTGTAAGATCTATATTTGAGTAAATTTAGATGAAAATATCTTCAATTTTTAGGACTGTGAAAAAATTTTTAGTTGGAAGTGTCAAATTTTAATAAATTTATTTGAAATCAACTTGAATTATTTTGGATTTTGTTGAGTATTTTTGTTGTAGGATCTATATTTGAGTAAATTTAGATGAAAATAACTTCAATTTTGTGGATTGTGAAAAAAATTTTAGTTGGAAGTGTCAAATTTTAATAAATTTATTTGAAACCAAATTCGATTTTTTTGATTTTCGTGAGTATTTTTGTTGTAGGATCTACAATTGAGTAAACTTAGATGAAAATAACTTCGATTTTTTTGATTTTGTCACGATTTTTGTCAAATTTTAATAAATTTATTTGAAATCAACTTGGATAATTTTGGAATTTGTTGAGTATTTTTGTTGTAGGATCAATATTTGGGTAAATTTAGATGAAAATATCTTCAATTTTTAGGATTGTGAAAAAAATTTTAGTTGGAAGTGTCAAATTTTAATAAATTTATTTGAAACCAAATTCGATTTTTTGGATTTTCTTGAGTATTTTTGTTGTAGGATCTACAATTGAGTAAATTTAGATGAAAATAACTTCGATTTTTTGGATTTTGTCACGTTTTTTGTCAAATTTTAATATATTTATTTGAAATCAACTTGGATAATTTTGGAATTTGTTGAGTATTTTTGTTGTAGGATCAATATTTGGGTAAATTTAGATGAAAATATCTTCAATTTTTAGGATTGTGAAAAAAATTTTAGTTGGAAGTGTCAAATTTTAATAAATTTATTTGAAATCAACTTGAATTATTTTGGATTTTGTTGAGTATTTTTGTTGTAGGATCTATATTTGAGTAAATTTAGATGAAAATAACTTCAATTTTGTGGATTGTGAAAAAAATTTTAGTTGGAAGTGTCAAATTTTAATAAATTTATTTGAAACCAAATTCGATTTTTTGGATTTTCTTGAGTATTTTTGTTGTAGGATCTACAATTGAGTAAATTTAGATGAAAATAACTTCGATTTTTTGGATTTTGTCACGTTTTTTGTCAAATTTTAATATATTTATTTGAAATCAACTTGGATAATTTTGGAATTTGTTGAGTATTTTTGTTGTAGGATCAATATTTGGGTAAATTTAGATGAAAATATCTTCAATTTTTAGGACTGTGAAAAAATTTTTAGTTGGAAGTGTCAAATTTTAATAAATTTATTTGAAATCAACTTGAATTATTTTGGATTTTGTTGAGTATTTTTGTTGTAGGATCTATATTTGAGTAAATTTAGATGAAAATAACTTCAATTTTGTGGAATGTGAAAAAAATTTTAGTTGGAAGTGTCAAATTTTAATAAATTTATTTGAAACCAAATTCGATTTTTTTGATTTTCGTGAGTATTTTTGTTGTAGGATCTACAATTGAGTAAATTTAGATGAAAATAACTTCGATTTTTTTGATTTTGTCACGATTTTTGTCAAATTTTAATAAATTTATTTGAAATCAACTTGGATAATTTTGGAATTTGTTGAGTATTTTTGTTGTAGGATCAATATTTGGGTAAATTTAGATGAAAATATCTTCAATTTTTAGGATTGTGAAAAAAATTTTAGTTGGAAGTGTCAAATTATAATAAATTTAATTGAAATCAACTTGAATTATTTTGGATTTTGTTGAGTATTTTTGTTGTAGGATCTATATTCGAGTAAATTTAGATGAAAATAACTTCAATTTTGTGGATTGTGAAAAAAATTTTAGTTGGAAGTGTCAAATTTTAATAAATTTATTTGAAACCAAATTCGATTTTTTGGATTTTCTTGAGTATTTTTGTTGTAGGATCTACAATTGAGTAAATTTAGATGAAAATAACTTCGATTTTTTGGATTGTGAAAAAAATTTTAGTTGGAAGTGTCAAATTATAATAAATTTATTTGAAATCAACTTGAATTATTTTGGATTTTGTTGAGTATTTTTGTTGTAGGATCTATATTTGAGTAAATTTAGATGAAAATAACTTCAATTTTGTGGATTGTGAAAAAAATTTTAGTTGGAAGTGTCAAATTTTAATAAATTTATTTGAAACCAAATTCGATTTTTTGGATTTTCTTGAGTATTTTTGTTGTAGGATCTACAATTGAGTAAATTTAGATGAAAATAACTTCGATTTTTTGGATTTTGTCACGATTTTTGTCAAATTTTAATAAATTTATTTGAAATCAACTTGGATAATTTTGGAATTTGTTTAGTATTTTTGTTGTAAGATCTATATTTGAGTAAATTTAGATGAAAATATCTTCAATTTTTAGGATTGTGAAAAAATTTTTAGTTGGAAGTGTAAATTTTAATAAATTTATTTGAAATCAACTTGAATTATTTTGGATTTTGTTGAGTATTTTTGTTGTAGGATCTATATTTGAGTAAATTTAGATGAAAATAACTCCAATTTTGTGGATTGTGAAAAAAATTTTAGTTGGAAGTGTCAAATTTTAATAAATTTATTTGAAACCAAATTCGATTTTTTGGATTTTCTTGAGTATTTTTGTTGTAGGATCTACAATTGAGTAAATTTAGATGAAAATAACTTCAATTTTGTGGATTGTGAAAAAAATTTAGTTGGAAGTGTCAAATTTTAATAAATTTATTTGAAACAACTTCGATTTTTTGGATTTTCTTGAGTATTTTTGTTGTAGGATCTACAATTGAGAAAATTTAGATGAAAATAACTTCGATTTTTTTTATTTTGTCACGATTTTTGTCAAATTTTAATAAATTTATTTGAAATCAACTTGGATAATTTTGGAATTTGTTGAGTATTTTTGTTGTAGGATCTATATTTGAGTAAATTTAGATGAAAATAACTCCAATTTTGTGGATTGTGAAAAAAATTTTAGTTGGAAGTGTCAAATTTTAATAAATTTATTTGAAACCAAAATCGATTTTTTGGATTTTCTTGAGTATTTTTGTTGTAGGATCTACAATTGAGTAAATTTAGATGAAAATAACTTCGATTTTTTTTATTTTGTCACGATTTTGATCAAATTTTAATAAATTTATTTGAAATCAACTTGGATAATTTTGGAATTTGTTGATTATTTTTGTTGTAGGATCAATATTTGAGTAAATTTAGATGAAAAAATCTTCAATTTTTAGGATTTTGAAAAAAAATTTAGTTGGAAGTGTCAAATTTTAATAAATTTATTTGAAATCAACATGAATTATTTTGGATTTTGTTGAGTATTTTTGTTGTAGGATCTATATTTGAGTAAATTTAGATGAAAATAACTTCAATTTTGTGGATTGTGAAAAAAATTTTAGTTGGAAGTGTCAAATTTTAATAAATTTATTTGAAACCAAATTCGATTTTTTGGATTTTCTTGAGTATTTTTGTTGTAGGATCTACAATTGAGTAAATTTAGATGAAAATAACTTCGATTTTTTGGATTTTGTCACGTTTTTTGTCAAATTTTAATATATTTATTTGAAATCAACTTGGATAATTTTGGAATTTGTTGAGTATTTTTGTTGTAGGATCAATATTTGGGTAAATTTAGATGAAAATATCTTCAATTTTTAGGATTGTGAAAAAAATTTTAGTTGGAAGTGTCAAATTTTAATAAATTTATTTGAAATCAACTTGAATTATTTTGGATTTTGTTGAGTATTTTTGTTGTAGGATCTATATTTGAGTAAATTTAGATGAAAATAACTTCGATTTTTTGGATTTTGTCACGATTTTTGTCAAATTTTAATAAATTTATTTGAAATCAACTTGGATAATTTTGGAATTTGTTGAGTATTTTTCTTGTAAGATCTATATTTGAGTAAATTTAGATGAAAATATCTTCAATTTTTAGGACTGTGAAAAAATTTTTAGTTGGAAGTGTCAAATTTTAATAAATTTATTTGAAATCAACTTGAATTATTTTGGATTTTGTTGAGTATTTTTGTTGTAGGATCTATATTTGAGTAAATTTAGATGAAAATAACTTCAATTTTGTGGATTGTGAAAAAAATTTTAGTTGGAAGTGTCAAATTTTAATAAATTTATTTGAAACCAAATTCGATTTTTTTGATTTTCGTGAGTATTTTTGTTGTAGGATCTACAATTGAGTAAACTTAGATGAATATAACTTCGATTTTTTTGATTTTGTCACGATTTTTGTCAAATTTTAATAAATTTATTTGAAATCAACTTGGATAATTTTGGAATTTGTTGAGTATTTTTGTTGTAGGATCAATATTTGGGTAAATTTAGATGAAAATATCTTCAATTTTTAGAATTGTGAAAAAAATTTTAGTTGGAAGTGTCAAATTTTAATAAATTTATTTGAAACCAAATTCGATTTTTTGGATTTTCTTGAGTATTTTTGTTGTAGGATCTACAATTGAGTAAATTTAGATTAAAATAACTTCGATTTTTTGGATTTTGTCACGTTTTTTGTCAAATTTTAATATATTTATTTGAAATCAACTTGGATAATTTTGGAATTTGTTGAGTATTTTTGTTGTAGGATCAATATTTGGGTAAATTTAGATGAAAATATCTTCAATTTTTAGGATTGTGAAAAAAATTTTAGTTGGAAGTGTCAAATTATAATAAATTTAATTGAAATCAACTTGAATTATTTTGGATTTTGTTGAGTATTTTTGTTGTAGGATCTATATTCGAGTAAATTTAGATGAAAATAACTTCAATTTTGTGGATTGTGAAAAAAATTTTAGTTGGAAGTGTCAAATTTTAATAAATTTATTTGAAACCAAATTCGATTTTTTGGATTTTCTTGAGTATTTTTGTTGTAGGATCTACAATTGAGTAAATTTAGATGAAAATAACTTCGATTTTTTGGATTGTGAAAAAAATTTTAGTTGGAAGTGTCAAATTATAATAAATTTATTTGAAATCAACTTGAATTATTTTGGATTTTGTTGAGTATTTTTGTTGTAGGATCTATATTTGAGTAAATTTAGATGAAAATAACTTCAATTTTGTGGATTGTGAAAAAAATTTTAGTTGGAAGTGTCAAATTTTAATAAATTTATTTGAAACCAAATTCGATTTTTTGGATTTTCTTGAGTATTTTTGTTGTAGGATCTACAATTGAGTAAATTTAGATGAAAATAACTTCGATTTTTTGGATTTTGTCACGATTTTTGTCAAATTTTAATAAATTTATTTGAAATCAACTTGGATAATTTTGGAATTTGTTTAGTATTTTTGTTGTAAGATCTATATTTGAGTAAATTTAGATGAAAATATCTTCAATTTTTAGGATTGTGAAAAAATTTTTAGTTGGAAGTGTCAAATTTTAATAAATTTATTTGAAATCAACTTGAATTATTTTGGATTTTGTTGAGTATTTTTGTTGTAGGATCTATATTTGAGTAAATTTAGATGAAAATAACTTCAATTTTGTGGATTGTGAAAAAAATTTTAGTTGGAAGTGTCAAATTTTAATAAATTTATTTGAAACCAAATTCGATTTTTTTTATTTTCGTGAGTATTTTTGTTGTAGGATCTACAATTGAGTAAATTTAGATGAAAATAACTTCGATTTTTTGGATTTTGTCACGTTTTTTGTCAAATTTTAATATATTTATTTGAAATCAACTTGGATAATTTTGGAATTTGTTGAGTATTTTTGTTGTAGGATCAATATTTGGGTAAATTTAGATGAAAATATCTTCAATTTTTAGGATTGTGAATAAAATTTTAGTTGGAAGTGTCAAATTTTAATAAATTTATTTGAAATCAACTTCAATTATTTTGGATTTTGTTGAGTATTTTTGTTCTAGGATCTATATTTGAGTAAATTTAGATGAAAATAACTTCAATTTTGTGGATTGTGAAACAAGTTTTAGTTGGAAGTGTCAAATTTTAATAAATTTATTTGAAACCAAATTCGATTTTTTGGATTTTCTTGAGTATTTTTGTTGTAGGATCTACAATTGAGTAAATTTAGGTGAAAATAACTTCGATTTTTTGGATTTTGTCACGTTTTTTGTCAAATTTTAATATATTTATTTGAAATCAACTTGGATAATTTTGGAATTTGTTGAGTATTTTTGTTGTAGGATCAATATTTGGGTAAATTTAGATGAAAATATCTTCAATTTTTAGGATTGTGAAAAAAATTTTAGTTGGAAGTGTCAAATTTTAATAAATTTATTTGAAATCAACTTGAATTATTTTGGATTTTGTTGAGTATTTTTGTTGTAGGATCTATATTTGAGTAAATTTAGATGAAAATAACTTCAATTTTGTGGATTGTGAAAAAAATTTTAGTTGGAAGTGTCAAATTTTAATAAATTTATTTGAAACCAAATTCGATTTTTTGGATTTTCTTGAGTATTTTTGTTGTAGGATCTACAATTGAGTAAATTTAGATGAAAATAACTTCAATTTTGTGGATTGTGAAAAAAATTTAGTTGGAAGTGTCAAATTTTAATAAATTTATTTGAAACAACTTCGATTTTTTGGATTTTCTTGAGTATTTTTGTTGTAGGATCTACAATTGAGAAAATTTAGATGAAAATAACTTCGATTTTTTTTATTTTGTCACGATTTTTGTCAAATTTTAATAAATTTATTTGAAATCAACTTGGATAATTTTGGAATTTGTTGAGTATTTTTGTTGTAGGATCTATATTTGAGTAAATTTAGATGAAAATAACTCCAATTTTGTGGATTGTGAAAAAAATTTTAGTTGGAAGTGTCAAATTTTAATAAATTTATTTGAAACCAAAATCGATTTTTTGGATTTTCTTGAGTATTTTTGTTGTAGGATCTACAATTGAGTAAATTTAGATGAAAATAACTTCGATTTTTTTTATTTTGTCACGATTTTGATCAAATTTTAATAAATTTATTTGAAATCAACTTGGATAATTTTGGAATTTGTTGATTATTTTTGTTGTAGGATCAATATTTGAGTAAATTTAGATGAAAAAATCTTCAATTTTTAGGATTTTGAAAAAAAATTTAGTTGGAAGTGTCAAATTTTAATAAATTTATTTGAAATCAACATGAATTATTTTGGATTTTGTTGAGTATTTTTGTTGTAGGATCTATATTTGAGTAAATTTAGATGAAAATAACTTCAATTTTGTGGATTGTGAAAAAAATTTTAGTTGGAAGTGTCAAATTTTAATAAATTTATTTGAAACCAAATTCGATTTTTTGGATTTTCCTGATTATTTTTGTTGTAGGATCTACAATTGACTAAATTTAGATGAAAATAACTTCGATTTTTTGGATTTTGTCACGATTTTTGTCCAATTTTAATAAATTTATTTGAAATCAACTTGGATAATTTTGGAATTTGTTGAGTATTTTTGTTGTAGGATCAATATTTGGGTAAATTTAGATGAAAATATCTTCAATTTTTAGGATTGTGAAAAAAAATTTAGTTGGAAGTGTCAAATTATAATAAATTTATTTGAAATCAACTTGAATTATTTTGGATTTTGTTGAGTATTTTTGTTGTAGGATCTATATTTGAGTAAATTTAGATGAAAATAACTTCAATTTTGTGGATTGTGAAAAAAATTTTAGTTGGAAGTGTCAAATTTTAATAAATTTATTTGAAACCAAATTCGATTTTTTGGATTTTCTTGAGTATTTTTGTTGTAGGATCTACAATTGAGTAAATTTAGATGAAAATAACTTCGATTTTTTGGATTTTGTCACGTTTTTTGTCAAATTTTAATATATTTATTTGAAATCAACTTGGATAATTTTGGAATTTGTTGAGTATTTTTGTTGTAGGATCAATATTTGGGTAAATTTAGATGAAAATATCTTCCATTTTTAGGATTGTGAAAAAAATTTTAGTTGGAAGTGTCAAATTTTAATAAATTTATTTGAAATCAACTTGAATTATTTTGGATTTTGTTGAGTATTTTTGTTGTAGGATCTATATTTGAGTAAATTTAGATGAAAATAACTTCGATTTTTTGGATTTTGTCACGATTTTTGTCAAATTTTAATAAATTTATTTGAAATCAACTTGGATAATTTTGGAATTTGTTGAGTATTTTTCTTGTAAGATCTATATTTGAGTAAATTTAGATGAAAATATCTTCAATTTTTAGGACTGTGAAAAAATTTTTAGTTGGAAGTGTCAAATTCTAATAAATTTATTTGAAATCAACTTGAATTATTTTGGATTTTGTTGAGTATTTTTGTTGTAGGATCTATATTTGAGTAAATTTAGATGAAAATAACTTCGATTTTTTTGATTTTGTCACGATTTTTGTCAAATTTTAATAAATTTATTTGAAATCAACTTGGATAATTTTGGAATTTGTTTAGTATTTTTGTTGTAAGATCTATATTTGAGTAAATTTAGATGAAAATATCTTCAATTTTTAGGATTGTGAAAAAATTTTTAGTTGGAAGTGTCAAATTTTAATAAATTTATTTGAAATCAACTTGAATTATTTTGGATTTTGTTGAGTATTTTTGTTGTAGGATCTATATTTGAGTAAATTTAGATGAAAATAACTCCAATTTTGTGGATTGTGAAAAAAATTTTAGTTGGAAGTGTCAAATTTTAATAAATTTATTTGAAACCAAATTCGATTTTTTGGATTTTCTTGAGTATTTTTGTTGTAGGATCTACAATTGAGTAAATTTAGATGAAAATAACTTCGATTTTTTTGATTTTGTCACGATTTTGATCAAATTTTAATAAATTTATTTGAAATCAACTTGGATAATTTTGGAATTTGTTGATTATTTTTGTTGTAGGATCAATATTTGAGTAAATTTAGATGAAAAAATCTTCAATTTTTAGGATTTTGAAAAAAAATTTAGTTGGAAGTGTCAAATTTTAATAAATTTATTTGAAATCAACATGAATTATTTTGGATTTTGTTGAGTATTTTTGTTGTAGGATCTATATTTGAGTAAATTTAGATGAAAATAACTTCAATTTTGTGGATTGTGAAAAAAATTTTAGTTGGAAGTGTCAAATTTTAATAAATTTATTTGAAACCAAATTCGATTTTTTGGATTTTCTTGAGTATTTTTGTTGTAGGATCTACAATTGAGTAAATTTAGATGAAAATAACTTCGATTTTTTGGATTTTGTCACGTTTTTTGTCAAATTTTAATATATTTATTTGAAATCAACTTGGATAATTTTGGAATTTGTTGAGTATTTTTGTTGTAGGATCAATATTTGGGTAAATTTAGATGAAAATATCTTCAATTTTTAGGATTGTGAAAAAAATTTTAGTTGGAAGTGTCAAATTTTAATAAATTTATTTGAAATCAACTTGAATTATTTTGGATTTTGTTGAGTATTTTTGTTGTAGGATCTATATTTGAGTAAATTTAGATGAAAATAACTTCGATTTTTTGGATTTTGTCACGATTTTTGTCAAATTTTAATAAATTTATTTGAAATCAACTTGGATAATTTTGGAATTTGTTGAGTATTTTTCTTGTAAGATCTATATTTGAGTAAATTTAGATGAAAATATCTTCAATTTTTAGGACTGTGAAAAAATTTTTAGTTGGAAGTGTCAAATTTTAATAAATTTATTTGAAATCAACTTGAATTATTTTGGATTTTGTTGAGTATTTTTGTTGTAGGATCTATATTTGAGTAAATTTAGATGAAAATAACTTCAATTTTGTGGATTGTGAAAAAAATTTTAGTTGGAAGTGTCAAATTTTAATAAATTTATTTGAAACCAAATTCGATTTTTTTGATTTTCGTGAGTATTTTTGTTGTAGGATCTACAATTGAGTAAACTTAGGTGAAAATAACTTCGATTTTTTTGATTTTGTCACGATTTTTGTCAAATTTTAATAAATTTATTTGAAATCAACTTGGATAATTTTGGAATTTGTTGAGTATTTTTGTTGTAGGATCAATATTTGGGTAAATTTAGATGAAAATATCTTCAATTTTTAGGATTGTGAAAAAAATTTTAGTTGGAAGTGTCAAATTTTAATAAATTTATTTGAAACCAAATTCGATTTTTTGGATTTTCTTGAGTATTTTTGTTGTAGGATCTACAATTGAGTAAATTTAGATTAAAATAACTTCGATTTTTTGGATTTTGTCACGTTTTTTGTCAAATTTTAATATATTTATTTGAAATCAACTTGGATAATTTTGGAATTTGTTGAGTATTTTTGTTGTAGGATCAATATTTGGGTAAATTTAGATGAAAATATCTTCAATTTTTAGGATTGTGAAAAAAATTTTAGTTGGAAGTGTCAAATTATAATAAATTTAATTGAAATCAACTTGAATTATTTTGGATTTTGTTGAGTATTTTTGTTGTAGGATCTATATTCGAGTAAATTTAGATGAAAATAACTTCAATTTTGTGGATTGTGAAAAAAATTTTAGTTGGAAGTGTCAAATTTTAATAAATTTATTTGAAACCAAATTCGATTTTTTGGATTTTCTTGAGTATTTTTGTTGTAGGATCTACAATTGAGTAAATTTAGATGAAAATAACTTCGATTTTTTGGATTGTGAAAAAAATTTTAGTTGGAAGTGTCAAATTATAATAAATTTATTTGAAATCAACTTGAATTATTTTGGATTTTGTTGAGTATTTTTGTTGTAGGATCTATATTTGAGTAAATTTAGATGAAAATAACTTCAATTTTGTGGATTGTGAAAAAAATTTTAGTTGGAAGTGTCAAATTTTAATAAATTTATTTGAAACCAAATTCGATTTTTTGGATTTTCTTGAGTATTTTTGTTGTAGGATCTACAATTGAGTAAATTTAGATGAAAATAACTTCGATTTTTTGGATTTTGTCACGATTTTTGTCAAATTTTAATAAATTTATTTGAAATCAACTTGGATAATTTTGGAATTTGTTTAGTATTTTTGTTGTAAGATCTATATTTGAGTAAATTTAGATGAAAATATCTTCAATTTTTAGGATTGTGAAAAAATTTTTAGTTGGAAGTGTCAAATTTTAATAAATTTATTTGAAATCAACTTGAATTATTTTGGATTTTGTTGAGTATTTTTGTTGTAGGATCTATATTTGAGTAAATTTAGATGAAAATAACTTCAATTTTGTGGATTGTGAAAAAAATTTTAGTTGGAAGTGTCAAATTTTAATAAATTTATTTGAAACCAAATTCGATTTTTTTTATTTTCGTGAGTATTTTTGTTGTAGGATCTACAATTGAGTAAATTTAGATGAAAATAACTTCGATTTTTTGGATTTTGTCACGTTTTTTGTCAAATTTTAATATATTTATTTGAAATCAACTTGGATAATTTTGGAATTTGTTGAGTATTTTTGTTGTAGGATCAATATTTGGGTAAATTTAGATGAAAATATCTTCAATTTTTAGGATTGTGAATAAAATTTTAGTTGGAAGTGTCAAATTTTAATAAATTTATTTGAAATCAACTTCAATTATTTTGGATTTTGTTGAGTATTTTTGTTCTAGGATCTATATTTGAGTAAATTTAGATGAAAATAACTTCAATTTTGTGGATTGTGAAACAAGTTTTAGTTGGAAGTGTCAAATTTTAATAAATTTATTTGAAACCAAATTCGATTTTTTGGATTTTCTTGAGTATTTTTGTTGTAGGATCTACAATTGAGTAAATTTAGATGAAAATAACTTCGATTTTTTGGATTTTGTCACGTTTTTTGTCAAATTTTAATATATTTATTTGAAATCAACTTGGATAATTTTGGAATTTGTTGAGTATTTTTGTTGTAGGATCAATATTTGGGTAAATTTAGATGAAAATATCTTCAATTTTTAGGATTGTGAAAAAAATTTTAGTTGGAAGTGTCAAATTTTAATAAATTTATTTGAAATCAACTTGAATTATTTTGGATTTTGTTGAGTATTTTTGTTGTAGGATCTATATTTGAGTAAATTTAGATGAAAATAACTTCAATTTTGTGGATTGTGAAAAAAATTTTAGTTGGAAGTGTCAAATTTTAATAAATTTATTTGAAACCAAATTCGATTTTTTGGATTTTCTTGAGTATTTTTGTTGTAGGATCTACAATTGAGTAAATTTAGATGAAAATAACTTCAATTTTGTGGATTGTGAAAAAAATTTAGTTGGAAGTGTCAAATTTTAATAAATTTATTTGAAACAACTTCGATTTTTTGGATTTTCTTGAGTATTTTTGTTGTAGGATCTACAATTGAGAAAATTTAGATGAAAATAACTTCGATTTTTTTTATTTTGTCACGATTTTTGTCAAATTTTAATAAATTTATTTGAAATCAACTTGGATAATTTTGGAATTTGTTGAGTATTTTTGTTGTAGGATCTATATTTGAGTAAATTTAGATGAAAATAACTCCAATTTTGTGGATTGTGAAAAAAATTTTAGTTGGAAGTGTCAAATTTTAATAAATTTATTTGAAACCAAAATCGATTTTTTGGATTTTCTTGAGTATTTTTGTTGTAGGATCTACAATTGAGTAAATTTAGATGAAAATAACTTCGATTTTTTTTATTTTGTCACGATTTTGATCAAATTTTAATAAATTTATTTGAAATCAACTTGGATAATTTTGGAATTTGTTGATTATTTTTGTTGTAGGATCAATATTTGAGTAAATTTAGATGAAAAAATCTTCAATTTTTAGGATTTTGAAAAAAAATTTAGTTGGAAGTGTCAAATTTTAATAAATTTATTTGAAATCAACATGAATTATTTTGGATTTTGTTGAGTATTTTTGTTGTAGGATCTATATTTGAGTAAATTTAGATGAAAATAACTTCAATTTTGTGGATTGTGAAAAAAATTTTAGTTGGAAGTGTCAAATTTTAATAAATTTATTTGAAACCAAATTCGATTTTTTGGATTTTCCTGATTATTTTTGTTGTAGGATCTACAATTGACTAAATTTAGATGAAAATAACTTCGATTTTTTGGATTTTGTCACGATTTTTGTCCAATTTTAATAAATTTATTTGAAATCAACTTGGATAATTTTGGAATTTGTTGAGTATTTTTGTTGTAGGATCAATATTTGGGTAAATTTAGATGAAAATATCTTCAATTTTTAGGATTGTGAAAAAAATTTTAGTTGGAAGTGTCAAATTATAATAAATTTATTTGAAATCAACTTGAATTATTTTGGATTTTGTTGAGTATTTTTGTTGTAGGATCTATATTTGAGTAAATTTAGATGAAAATAACTTCAATTTTGTGGATTGTGAAAAAAATTTTAGTTGGAAGTGTCAAATTTTAATAAATTTATTTGAAACCAAATTCGATTTTTTGGATTTTCTTGAGTATTTTTGTTGTAGGATCTACAATTGAGTAAATTTAGATGAAAATAACTTCGATTTTTTGGATTTTGTCACGTTTTTTGTCAAATTTTAATATATTTATTTGAAATCAACTTGGATAATTTTGGAATTTGTTGAGTATTTTTGTTGTAGGATCAATATTTGGGTAAATTTAGATGAAAATATCTTCAATTTTTAGGATTGTGAAAAAAATTTTAGTTGGAAGTGTCAAATTTTAATAAATTTATTTGAAATCAACTTGAATTATTTTGGATTTTGTTGAGTATTTTTGTTGTAGGATCTATATTTGAGTAAATTTAGATGAAAATAACTTCAATTTTGTGGATTGTGAAAAAAATTTTAGTTGTAAGTGTCAAATTTTAATAAATTTATTTGAAACCAAATTCGATTTTTTTTATTTTCGTGAGTATTTTTGTTGTAGGATCTACAATTGAGAAAATTTAGATGAAAATAACTTCGATTTTTTTTTATTTTGTCACGATTTTTGTCAAATTTTAATAAATTTATTTGAAATCAACTTGGATAATTTTGGAATTTGTTGAGTATTTTTGTTGTAGGATCTATATTTGAGTAAATTTAGATGAAAATAACTCCAATTTTGTGGATTGTGAAAAAAATTTTAGTTGGAAGTGTCAAATTTTAATAAATTTATTTGAAACCAAATTCGATTTTTTGGATTTTCTTGAGTATTTTTGTTGTAGGATCTACAATTGAGTAAATTTAGATGAAAATAACTTCGATTTTTTTGATTTTGTCACGATTTTGATCAAATTTTAATAAATTTATTTGAAATCAACTTGGATAATTTTGGAATTTGTTGATTATTTTTGTTGTAGGATCAATATTTGAGTAAATTTAGATGAAAAAATCTTCAATTTTTAGGATTTTGAAAAAAATTTAGTTGGAAGTGTCAAATTTTAATAAATTTATTTGAAATCAACATGAATTATTTTGGATTTTGTTGAGTATTTTTGTTGTAGGATCTATATTTGAGTAAATTTAGATGAAAATAACTTCAATTTTGTGGATTGTGAAAAAAATTTTAGTTGGAAGTGTCAAATTTTAATAAATTTATTTGAAACCAAATTCGATTTTTTGGATTTTCCTGATTATTTTTGTTGTAGGATCTACAATTGACTAAATTTAGATGAAAATAACTTCGATTTTTTGGATTTTGTCACGATTTTTGTCCAATTTTAATAAATTTATTTGAAATCAACTTGGATAATTTTGGAATTTGTTGAGTATTTTTGTTGTAGGATCAATATTTGGGTAAATTTAGATGAAAATATCTTCAATTTTTAGGATTGTGAAAAAAATTTTAGTTGGAAGTGTCAAATTATAATAAATTTATTTGAAATCAACTTGAATTATTTTGGATTTTGTTGATTATTTTTGTTGTAGGATCTATATTTGAGTAAATTTAGATGAAAATAACTTCAATTTTGTGGATTGTGAAAAAAATTTTAGTTGGAAGTGTCAAATTTTAATAAATTTATTTGAAACCAAATTCGATTTTTTGGATTTTCTTGAGTATTTTTGTTGTAGGATCTACAATTGAGTAAATTTAGATGAAAATAACTTCGATTTTTTGGATTTTGTCACGTTTTTTGTCAAATTTTAATATATTTATTTGAAATCAACTTGGATAATTTTGGAATTTGTTGAGTATTTTTGTTGTAGGATCAATATTTGGGTAAATTTAGATGAAAATATCTTCAATTTTTAGGATTGTGAAAAAAATTTTAGTTGGAAGTGTCAAATTTTAATAAATTTATTTGAAATCAACTTGAATTACTTTGGATTTTGTTGAGTATTTTTGTTGTAGGATCTATATTTGAGTAAATTTAGATGCAAATAACTTCAATTTTGTGGATTGTGAAAAAAATTTTAGTTGGAAGTGTCAAATTTTAATAAATTTATTTGAAACCAAATTCGATTTTTTGGATTTTCTTGAGTATTTTTGTTGTAGGATCTACAATTGAGTAAATTTAGATGAAAATAACTTCGATTTTTTGGATTTTGTCACGATTTTTGTCAAATTTTATTAAATTTATTTGAAATCAACTTGGATAATTTTGGAATTTGTTGAGTATTTTTGTTGTAAGATCTATATTTGAGTAAATTTAGATGAAAATATCTTCAATTTTTAGGATTGTGAAAAAAATTTTAGTTGGAAGTGTCAAATTTTAATAAATTTATTTGAAATCAACTTGAATTATTTTGGATTTTGTTGAGTATTTTTGTTGTAGGATCTATATTTGAGTAAATTTAGATGAAAATAACTTCAATTTTGTGGATTGTGAAAAAAATTTTAGTTGGAAGTGTCAAATTTTAATAAATTTATTTGAAACCAAATTCGATTTTTTTTATTTTCGTGAGTATTTTTGTTGTAGGATCTACAATTGAGTAAATTTAGATGAAAATAACTTCGATTTTTTGGATTTTGTCACGTTTTTTGTCAAATTTTAATAAATTTATTTGAAATCAACTTGAATTATTTTGGATTTTGTTGAGTATTTTTGTTGTAGGATCTATATTTGAGTAAATTTAGATGAAAATAACTTCGATTTTTTGGATTTTGTCACGATTTTTGTCCAATTTTAATAAATTTATTTGAAATCAACTTGGATAATTTTGGAATTTGTTGAGTATTTTTGTTGTAGGATCAATATTTGGGTAAATTTAGATGAAAATATCTTCAATTTTTAGGATTGTGAAAAAAATTTTAGTTGGAAGTGTCAAATTATAATAAATTTATTTGAAATCAACTTGAATTATTTTGGATTTTGTTGAGTATTTTTGTTGTAGGATCTATATTTGAGTAAATTTAGATGAAAATAACTTCAATTTTGTGGATTGTGAAAAAAATTTTAGTTGGAAGTGTCAAATTTTAATAAATTTATTTGAAACCAAATTCGATTTTTTGGATTTTCCTGATTATTTTTGTTGTAGGATCTACAATTGACTAAATTTAGATGAAAATAACTTCGATTTTTTGGATTTTGTCACGATTTTTGTCCAATTTTAATAAATTTATTTGAAATCAACTTGGATAATTTTGGAATTTGTTGAGTATTTTTGTTGTAGGATCAATATTTGGGTAAATTTAGATGAAAATATCTTCAATTTTTAGGATTGTGAAAAAAATTTTAGTTGGAAGTGTCAAATTATAATAAATTTATTTGAAATCAACTTGAATTATTTTGGATTTTGTTGAGTATTTTTGTTGTAGGATCTATATTTGAGTAAATTTAGATGAAAATATCTTCAAATTTTAGGACTGTGAAAAAATTTTTAGTTGGAAGTGTCAAATTTTAATAAATTTATTTGAAATCAACTTGAATTATTTAGGATTTTGTTGAGTATTTTTGTTGTAGGATCTATATTTGAGTAAATTTAGATGAAAATAACTTCAATTTTGTGGATTGTGAAAAAAATTTTAGTTGGAAGTGTCAAATTTTAATAAATTTATTTGAAACCAAAATCGATTTTTTGGATTTTCTTGAGTATTTTTGTTGTAGGATCTACAATTGAGTAAATTTAGATGAAAATAACTTCGATTTTTTTTATTTTGTCACGATTTTGATCAAATTTTAATAAATTTATTTGAAATCAACTTGGATAATTTTGGAATTTGTTGATTATTTTTGTTGTAGGATCAATATTTGAGTAAATTTAGATGAAAAAATCTTCAATTTTTAGGATTTTGAAAAAAAATTTAGTTGGAAGTGTCAAATTTTAATAAATTTATTTGAAATCAACATGAATTATTTTGGATTTTGTTGAGTATTTTTGTTGTAGGATCTATATTTGAGTAAATTTAGATGAAAATAACTTCAATTTTGTGGATTGTGAAAAAAATTTTAGTTGGAAGTGTCAAATTTTAATAAATTTATTTGAAACCAAATTCGATTTTTTGGATTTTCCTGATTATTTTTGTTGTAGGATCTACAATTGACTAAATTTAGATGAAAATAACTTCGATTTTTTGGATTTTGTCACGATTTTTGTCCAATTTTAATAAATTTATTTGAAATCAACTTGGATAATTTTGGAATTTGTTGAGTATTTTTGTTGTAGGATCAATATTTGGGTAAATTTAGATGAAAATATCTTCAATTTTTAGGATTGTGAAAAAAATTTTAGTTGGAAGTGTCAAATTATAATAAATTTATTTGAAATCAACTTGAATTATTTTGGATTTTGTTGAGTATTTTTGTTGTAGGATCTATATTTGAGTAAATTTAGATGAAAATAACTTCAATTTTGTGGATTGTGAAAAAAATTTTAGTTGGAAGTGTCAAATTTTAATAAATTTATTTGAAACCAAATTCGATTTTTTGGATTTTCTTGAGTATTTTTGTTGTAGGATCTACAATTGAGTAAATTTAGATGAAAATAACTTCGATTTTTTGGATTTTGTCACGTTTTTTGTCAAATTTTAATATATTTATTTGAAATCAACTTGGATAATTTTGGAATTTGTTGAGTATTTTTGTTGTAGGATCAATATTTGGGTAAATTTAGATGAAAATATCTTCAATTTTTAGGATTGTGAAAAAAATTTTAGTTGGAAGTGTCAAATTTTAATAAATTTATTTGAAATCAACTTGAATTATTTTGGATTTTGTTGAGTATTTTTGTTGTAGGATCTATATTTGAGTAAATTTAGATGAAAATAACTTCAATTTTGTGGATTGTGAAAAAAATTTTAGTTGTAAGTGTCAAATTTTAATAAATTTATTTGAAACCAAATTCGATTTTTTTTATTTTCGTGAGTATTTTTGTTGTAGGATCTACAATTGAGAAAATTTAGATGAAAATAACTTCGATTTTTTTTTATTTTGTCACGATTTTTGTCAAATTTTAATAAATTTATTTGAAATCAACTTGGATAATTTTGGAATTTGTTGAGTATTTTTGTTGTAGGATCTATATTTGAGTAAATTTAGATGAAAATAACTCCAATTTTGTGGATTGTGAAAAAAATTTTAGTTGGAAGTGTCAAATTTTAATAAATTTATTTGAAACCAAATTCGATTTTTTGGATTTTCTTGAGTATTTTTGTTGTAGGATCTACAATTGAGTAAATTTAGATGAAAATAACTTCGATTTTTTTGATTTTGTCACGATTTTGATCAAATTTTAATAAATTTATTTGAAATCAACTTGGATAATTTTGGAATTTGTTGATTATTTTTGTTGTAGGATCAATATTTGAGTAAATTTAGATGAAAAAATCTTCAATTTTTAGGATTTTGAAAAAAATTTAGTTGGAAGTGTCAAATTTTAATAAATTTATTTGAAATCAACATGAATTATTTTGGATTTTGTTGAGTATTTTTGTTGTAGGATCTATATTTGAGTAAATTTAGATGAAAATAACTTCAATTTTGTGGATTGTGAAAAAAATTTTAGTTGGAAGTGTCAAATTTTAATAAATTTATTTGAAACCAAATTCGATTTTTTGGATTTTCCTGATTATTTTTGTTGTAGGATCTACAATTGACTAAATTTAGATGAAAATAACTTCGATTTTTTGGATTTTGTCACGATTTTTGTCCAATTTTAATAAATTTATTTGAAATCAACTTGGATAATTTTGGAATTTGTTGAGTATTTTTGTTGTAGGATCAATATTTGGGTAAATTTAGATGAAAATATCTTCAATTTTTAGGATTGTGAAAAAAATTTTAGTTGGAAGTGTCAAATTATAATAAATTTATTTGAAATCAACTTGAATTATTTTGGATTTTGTTGATTATTTTTGTTGTAGGATCTATATTTGAGTAAATTTAGATGAAAATAACTTCAATTTTGTGGATTGTGAAAAAAATTTTAGTTGGAAGTGTCAAATTTTAATAAATTTATTTGAAACCAAATTCGATTTTTTGGATTTTCTTGAGTATTTTTGTTGTAGGATCTACAATTGAGTAAATTTAGATGAAAATAACTTCGATTTTTTGGATTTTGTCACGTTTTTTGTCAAATTTTAATATATTTATTTGAAATCAACTTGGATAATTTTGGAATTTGTTGAGTATTTTTGTTGTAGGATCAATATTTGGGTAAATTTAGATGAAAATATCTTCAATTTTTAGGATTGTGAAAAAAATTTTAGTTGGAAGTGTCAAATTTTAATAAATTTATTTGAAATCAACTTGAATTACTTTGGATTTTGTTGAGTATTTTTGTTGTAGGATCTATATTTGAGTAAATTTAGATGCAAATAACTTCAATTTTGTGGATTGTGAAAAAAATTTTAGTTGGAAGTGTCAAATTTTAATAAATTTATTTGAAACCAAATTCGATTTTTTGGATTTTCTTGAGTATTTTTGTTGTAGGATCTACAATTGAGTAAATTTAGATGAAAATAACTTCGATTTTTTGGATTTTGTCACGATTTTTGTCAAATTTTATTAAATTTATTTGAAATCAACTTGGATAATTTTGGAATTTGTTGAGTATTTTTGTTGTAAGATCTATATTTGAGTAAATTTAGATGAAAATATCTTCAATTTTTAGGATTGTGAAAAAAATTTTAGTTGGAAGTGTCAAATTTTAATAAATTTATTTGAAATCAACTTGAATTATTTTGGATTTTGTTGAGTATTTTTGTTGTAGGATCTATATTTGAGTAAATTTAGATGAAAATAACTTCAATTTTGTGGATTGTGAAAAAAATTTTAGTTGGAAGTGTCAAATTTTAATAAATTTATTTGAAACCAAATTCGATTTTTTTTATTTTCGTGAGTATTTTTGTTGTAGGATCTACAATTGAGTAAATTTAGATGAAAATAACTTCGATTTTTTGGATTTTGTCACGTTTTTTGTCAAATTTTAATATATTTATTTGAAATCAACTTGGATAATTTTGGAATTTGTTGAGTATTTTTGTTGTAGGATCAATATTTGGGTAAATTTAGATGAAAATATCTTCAATTTTTAGGATTGTGAATAAAATTTTAGTTGGAAGTGTCAAATTTTAATAAATTTATTTGAAATCAACTTCAATTATTTTGGATTTTGTTGAGTATTTTTGTTGTAGGATCTATATTTGAGTAAATTTAGATGAAAATAACTTCAATTTTGTGGATTGTGAAACAAGTTTTAGTTGGAAGTGTCAAATTTTAATAAATTTATTTGAAACCAAATTCGATTTTTTGGATTTTCTTGAGTATTTTTGTTGTAGGATCTACAATTGAGTAAATTTAGATGAAAATAACTTCGATTTTTTGGATTTTGTCACGTTTTTTGTCAAATTTTAATATATTTATTTGAAATCAACTTGGATAATTTTGGAATTTGTTGAGTATTTTTGTTGTAGGATCAATATTTGGGTAAATTTAGATGAAAATATCTTCAATTTTTAGGATTGTGAAAAAAATTTTAGTTGGAAGTGTCAAATTTTAATAAATTTATTTGAAATCAACTTGAATTATTTTGGATTTTGTTGAGTATTTTTGTTGTAGGATCTATATTTGAGTAAATTTAGATGAAAATAACTTCAATTTTGTGGATTGTGAAAAAAATTTTAGTTGGAAGTGTCAAATTTTAATAAATTTATTTGAAACCAAATTCGATTTTTTGGATTTTCTTGAGTATTTTTGTTGTAGGATCTACAATTGAGTAAATTTAGATGAAAATAACTTCAATTTTGTGGATTGTGAAAAAAATTTAGTTGGAAGTGTCAAATTTTAATAAATTTATTTGAAACAACTTCGATTTTTTGGATTTTCTTGAGTATTTTTGTTGTAGGATCTACAATTGAGAAAATTTAGATGAAAATAACTTCGATTTTTTTTATTTTGTCACGATTTTTGTCAAATTTTAATAAATTTATTTGAAATCAACTTGGATAATTTTGGAATTTGTTGAGTATTTTTGTTGTAGGATCTATATTTGAGTAAATTTAGATGAAAATAACTCCAATTTTGTGGATTGTGAAAAAAATTTTAGTTGGAAGTGTCAAATTTTAATAAATTTATTTGAAACCAAATTCGATTTTTTGGATTTTCTTGAGTATTTTTGTTGTAGGATCTACAATTGAGTAAATTTAGATGAAAATAACTTCGATTTTTTGGATTTTGTCACGATTTTTGTCCAATTTTAATATATTTATTTGAAATCAACTTGGATAATTTTGGAATTTGTTGAGTATTTTTGTTGTAGGATCAATATTTGGGTAAATTTAGATGAAAATATCTTCAATTTTTAGGATTGTGAAAAAAATTTTAGTTGGAAGTGTCAAATTTTAATAAATTTATTTGAAATCAACTTGAATTATTTTGGATTTTGTTGAGTATTTTTGTTGTAGGATCTATATTTGAGTAAATTTAGATGAAAATAACTTCGATTTTTTGGATTTTGTCACGATTTTTGTCCAATTTTAATAAATTTATTTGAAATCAACTTGGATAATTTTGGAATTTGTTGAGTATTTTTGTTGTAGGATCAATATTTGGGTAAATTTAGATGAAAATATCTTCAATTTTTAGGATTGTGAAAAAAATTTTAGTTGGAAGTGTCAAATTATAATAAATTTATTTGAAATCAACTTGAATTATTTTGGATTTTGTTGAGTATTTTTGTTGTAGGATCTATATTTGAGTAAATTTAGATGAAAATAACTTCAATTTTGTGGATTGTGAAAAAAATTTTAGTTGGAAGTGTCAAATTTTAATAAATTTATTTGAAACCAAATTCGATTTTTTGGATTTTCCTGATTATTTTTGTTGTAGGATCTACAATTGACTAAATTTAGATGAAAATAACTTCGATTTTTTGGATTTTGTCACGATTTTTGTCCAATTTTAATAAATTTATTTGAAATCAACTTGGATAATTTTGGAATTTGTTGAGTATTTTTGTTGTAGGATCAATATTTGGGTAAATTTAGATGAAAATATCTTCAATTTTTAGGATTGTGAAAAAAATTTTAGTTGGAAGTGTCAAATTATAATAAATTTATTTGAAATCAACTTGAATTATTTTGGATTTTGTTGAGTATTTTTGTTGTAGGATCTATATTTGAGTAAATTTAGATGAAAATATCTTCAAATTTTAGGACTGTGAAAAAATTTTTAGTTGGAAGTGTCAAATTTTAATAAATTTATTTGAAATCAACTTGAATTATTTAGGATTTTGTTGAGTATTTTTGTTGTAGGATCTATATTTGAGTAAATTTAGATGAAAATAACTTCAATTTTGTGGATTGTGAAAAAAATTTTAGTTGGAAGTGTCAAATTTTAATAAATTTATTTGAAACCAAATTCGATTTTTTGGATTTTCTTGAGTATTTTTGTTGTAGGATCTACAATTGAGTAAATTTAGATGAAAATAACTTCAATTTTGTGGATTGTGAAAAAAATTTAGTTGGAAGTGTCAAATTTTAATAAATTTATTTGAAACAACTTCGATTTTTTGGATTTTCTTGAGTATTTTTGTTGTAGGATCTACAATTGAGTAAATTTAGATGAAAATAACTTCGATTTTTTGGATTTTGTCACGTTTTTTGTCAAATTTTAATATATTTATTTGAAATCAACTTGGATAATTTTGGAATTTGTTGAGTATTTTTGTTGTAGGATCAATATTTGGGTAAATTTAGATGAAAATATCTTCAATTTTTAGGATTGTGAAAAAAATTTTAGTTGGAAGTGTCAAATTTTAATAAATTTATTTGAAATCAACTTGAATTATTTTGGATTTTGTTGAGTATTTTTGTTGTAGGATCTATATTTGAGTAAATTTAGATGAAAATAACTTCAATTTTGTGGATTGTGAAAAAAATTTTAGTTGGAAGTGTCAAATTTTAATAAATTTATTTGAAACCAAATTCGATTTTTTTTATTTTCGTGAGTATTTTTGTTGTAGGATCTACAATTGAGTAAACTTAGATGAAAATAACTTCGATTTTTTTGATTTTGTCACGATTTTTGTCAAATTTTAATAAATTTATTTGAAATCAACTTGGATAATTTTGGAATTTGTTGAGTATTTTTGTTGTAGGATCAATATTTGGGTAAATTTAGATGAAAATATCTTCAATTTTTAGGATTGTGAAAAAAATTTTAGTTGGAAGTGTCAAATTTTAATAAATTTATTTGAAACCAAATTCGATTTTTTGGATTTTCTTGAGTATTTTTGTTGTAGGATCTACAATTGAGTAAATTTAGATGAAAATAACTTCGATTTTTTGGATTTTGTCACGATTTTTGTCAAATTTTAATAAATTTATTTGAAATCAACTTGGATAATTTTGGAATTTGTTGAGTATTTTTCTTGTAAGATCTATATTTGAGTAAATTTAGATGAAAATATCTTCAAATTTTAGGACTGTGAAAAAAATTTTAGTTGGAAGTGTCAAATTTTAATAAATTTATTTGAAATCAACTTGAATTATTTAGGATTTTGTTGAGTATTTTTGTTGTAGGATCTATATTTGAGTAAATTTAGATGAAAATAACTTCAATTTTGTGGATTGTGAAAAAAATTTTAGTTGGAAGTGTCAAATTTTAATAAATTTATTTGAAACCAAATTCGATTTTTTTTATTTTCGTGAGTATTTTTGTTGTAGGATCTACAATTGAGTAAATTTAGATGAAAATAACTTCGATTTTTTGGATTTTGTCACGTTTTTTGTCAAATTTTAATATATTTATTTGAAATCAACTTGGATAATTTTGGAATTTGTTGAGTATTTTTGTTGTAGGATCAATATTTGGGTAAATTTAGATGAAAATATCTTCAATTTTTAGGATTGTGAATAAAATTTTAGTTGGAAGTGTCAAATTTTAATAAATTTATTTGAAATCAACTTCAATTATTTTGGATTTTGTTGAGTATTTTTGTTGTAGGATCTATATTTGAGTAAATTTAGATGAAAATAACTTCAATTTTGTGGATTGTGAAACAAGTTTTAGTTGGAAGTGTCAAATTTTAATAAATTTATTTGAAACCAAATTCGATTTTTTGGATTTTCTTGAGTATTTTTGTTGTAGGATCTACAATTGAGTAAATTTAGATGAAAATAACTTCGATTTTTTGGATTTTGTCACGTTTTTTGTCAAATTTTAATATATTTATTTGAAATCAACTTGGATAATTTTGGAATTTGTTGAGTATTTTTGTTGTAGGATCAATATTTGGGTAAATTTAGATGAAAATATCTTCAATTTTTAGGATTGTGAAAAAAATTTTAGTTGGAAGTGTCAAATTTTAATAAATTTATTTGAAATCAACTTGAATTATTTTGGATTTTGTTGAGTATTTTTGTTGTAGGATCTATATTTGAGTATATTTAGATGAAAATAACTTCAATTTTGGGGATTGTGAAAAAAATTTTAGTTGGAAGTGTCAAATTTTAATAAATTTATTTGAAACCAAATTCGATTTTTTGGATTTTCTTGAGTATTTTTGTTGTAGGATCTACAATTGAGTAAATTTAGATGAAAATAACTTCAATTTTGTGGATTGTGAAAAAAATTTAGTTGGAAGTGTCAAATTTTAATAAATTTATTTGAAACAACTTCGATTTTTTGGATTTTCTTGAGTATTTTTGTTGTAGGATCTACAATTGAGAAAATTTAGATGAAAATAACTTCGATTTTTTTTATTTTGTCACGATTTTTGTCAAATTTTAATAAATTTATTTGAAATCAACTTGGATAATTTTGGAATTTGTTGAGTATTTTTGTTGTAGGATCTACAATTGACTAAATTTAGATGAAAATAACTTCGATTTTTTGGATTTTGTCACGATTTTTGTCCAATTTTAATAAATTTATTTGAAATCAACTTGGATAATTTTGGAATTTGTTGAGTATTTTTGTTGTAGGATCAATATTTGGGTAAATTTAGATGAAAATATCTTCAATTTTTAGGATTGTGAAAAAAATTTTAGTTGGAAGTGTCAAATTATAATAAATTTATTTGAAATCAACTTGAATTATTTTGGATTTTGTTGAGTATTTTTGTTGTAGGATCTATATTTGAGTAAATTTAGATGAAAATATCTTCAAATTTTAGGACTGTGAAAAAATTTTTAGTTGGAAGTGTCAAATTTTAATAAATTTATTTGAAATCAACTTGAATTATTTAGGATTTTGTTGAGTATTTTTGTTGTAGGATCTATATTTGAGTAAATTTAGATGAAAATAACTTCAATTTTGTGGATTGTGAAAAAAATTTTAGTTGGAAGTGTCAAATTTTAATAAATTTATTTGAAACCAAATTCGATTTTTTGGATTTTCTTGAGTATTTTTGTTGTAGGATCTACAATTGAGTAAATTTAGATGAAAATAACTTCAATTTTGTGGATTGTGAAAAAAATTTAGTTGGAAGTGTCAAATTTTAATAAATTTATTTGAAACAACTTCGATTTTTTGGATTTTCTTGAGTATTTTTGTTGTAGGATCTACAATTGAGTAAATTTAGATGAAAATAACTTCGATTTTTTGGATTTTGTCACGTTTTTTGTCAAATTTTAATATATTTATTTGAAATCAACTTGGATAATTTTGGAATTTGTTGAGTATTTTTGTTGTAGGATCAATATTTGGGTAAATTTAGATGAAAATATCTTCAATTTTTAGGATTGTGAAAAAAATTTTAGTTGGAAGTGTCAAATTTTAATAAATTTATTTGAAATCAACTTGAATTATTTTGGATTTTGTTGAGTATTTTTGTTGTAGGATCTATATTTGAGTAAATTTAGATGAAAATAACTTCAATTTTGTGGATTGTGAAAAAAATTTTAGTTGGAAGTGTCAAATTTTAATAAATTTATTTGAAACCAAATTCGATTTTTTTTATTTTCGTGAGTATTTTTGTTGTAGGATCTACAATTGAGTAAACTTAGATGAAAATAACTTCGATTTTTTTGATTTTGTCACGATTTTTGTCAAATTTTAATAAATTTATTTGAAATCAACTTGGATAATTTTGGAATTTGTTGAGTATTTTTGTTGTAGGATCAATATTTGGGTAAATTTAGATGAAAATATCTTCAATTTTTAGGATTGTGAAAAAAATTTTAGTTGGAAGTGTCAAATTTTAATAAATTTATTTGAAACCAAATTCGATTTTTTGGATTTTCTTGAGTATTTTTGTTGTAGGATCTACAATTGAGTAAATTTAGATGAAAATAACTTCGATTTTTTGGATTTTGTCACGATTTTTGTCAAATTTTAATAAATTTATTTGAAATCAACTTGGATAATTTTGGAATTTGTTGAGTATTTTTCTTGTAAGATCTATATTTGAGTAAATTTAGATGAAAATATCTTCAAATTTTAGGACTGTGAAAAAAATTTTAGTTGGAAGTGTCAAATTTTAATAAATTTATTTGAAATCAACTTGAATTATTTAGGATTTTGTTGAGTATTTTTGTTGTAGGATCTATATTTGAGTAAATTTAGATGAAAATAACTTCAATTTTGTGGATTGTGAAAAAAATTTTAGTTGGAAGTGTCAAATTTTAATAAATTTATTTGAAACCAAATTCGATTTTTTTTATTTTCGTGAGTATTTTTGTTGTAGGATCTACAATTGAGTAAATTTAGATGAAAATAACTT
Source organism: Andrena praecox (assembly GCA_963932275.1). Taxonomy (NCBI): domain Eukaryota; kingdom Metazoa; phylum Arthropoda; class Insecta; order Hymenoptera; family Andrenidae; genus Andrena; species Andrena praecox. Next base: position 870,424 of record CAWVQO010000467.1, read on the forward strand.
CGATTTTTTGGATTTTGTCACGTTTTTTGTCAAATTTTAATATATTTATTTGAAATCAACTTGGATAATTTTGGAATTTGTTGAGTATTTTTGTTGTAGGATCAATATTTGGGTAAATTTAGATGAAAATATCTTCAATTTTTAGGATTGTGAATAAAATTTTAGTTGGAAGTGTCAAATTTTAATAAATTTATTTGAAATCAACTTCAATTATTTTGGATTTTGTTGAGTATTTTTGTTGTAGGATCTATATTTGAGTAAATTTAGATGAAAATAACTTCAATTTTGTGGATTGTGAAACAAGTTTTAGTTGGAAGTGTCAAATTTTAATAAATTTATTTGAAACCAAATTCGATTTTTTGGATTTTCTTGAGTATTTTTGTTGTAGGATCTACAATTGAGTAAATTTAGATGAAAATAACTTCGATTTTTTGGATTTTGTCACGTTTTTTGTCAAATTTTAATATATTTATTTGAAATCAACTTGGATAATTTTGGAATTTGTTGAGTATTTTTGTTGTAGGATCAATATTTGGGTAAATTTAGATGAAAATATCTTCAATTTTTAGGATTGTGAAAAAAATTTTAGTTGGAAGTGTCAAATTTTAATAAATTTATTTGAAATCAACTTGAATTATTTTGGATTTTGTTGAGTATTTTTGTTGTAGGATCTATATTTGAGTATATTTAGATGAAAATAACTTCAATTTTGGGGATTGTGAAAAAAATTTTAGTTGGAAGTGTCAAATTTTAATAAATTTATTTGAAACCAAATTCGATTTTTTGGATTTTCTTGAGTATTTTTGTTGTAGGATCTACAATTGAGTAAATTTAGATGAAAATAACTTCAATTTTGTGGATTGTGAAAAAAATTTAGTTGGAAGTGTCAAATTTTAATAAATTTATTTGAAACAACTTCGATTTTTTGGATTTTCTTGAGTATTTTTGTTGTAGGATCTACAATTGAGAAAATTTAGATGAAAATAACTTCGATTTTTTTTATTTTGTCACGATTTTTGTCAAATTTTAATAAATTTATTTGAAATCAACTTGGATAATTTTGGAATTTGTTGAGTATTTTTGTTGTAGGATCTATATTTGAGTAAATTTAGATGAAAATAACTCCAATTTTGTGGATTGTGAAAAAAATTTTAGTTGGAAGTGTCAAATTTTAATAAATTTATTTGAAACCAAATTCGATTTTTTGGATTTTCTTGAGTATTTTTGTTGTAGGATCTACAATTGAGTAAATTTAGATGAAAATAACTTCGATTTTTTTGATTTTGTCACGATTTTGATCAAATTTTAATAAATTTATTTGAAATCAACTTGGATAATTTTGGAATTTGTTGATTATTTTTGTTGTAGGATCAATATTTGAGTAAATTTAGATGAAAAAATCTTCAATTTTTAGGATTTTGAAAAAAAATTTAGTTGGAAGTGTCAAATTTTAATAAATTTATTTGAAATCAACATGAATTATTTTGGATTTTGTTGAGTATTTTTGTTGTAGGATCTATATTTGAGTAAATTTAGATGAAAATAACTTCAATTTTGTGGATTGTGAAAAAAATTTTAGTTGGAAGTGTCAAATTTTAATAAATTTATTTGAAACCAAATTCGATTTTTTGGATTTTCCTGATTATTTTTGTTGTAGGATCTACAATTGACTAAATTTAGATGAAAATAACTTCGATTTTTTGGATTTTGTCACGATTTTTGTCCAATTTTAATAAATTTATTTGAAATCAACTTGGATAATTTTGGAATTTGTTGAGTATTTTTGTTGTAGGATCAATATTTGGGTAAATTTAGATGAAAATATCTTCAATTTTTAGGATTGTGAAAAAAATTTTAGTTGGAAGTGTCAAATTATAATAAATTTATTTGAAATCAACTTGAATTATTTTGGATTTTGTTGAGTATTTTTGTTGTAGGATCTATATTTGAGTAAATTTAGATGAAAATAACTTCAATTTTGTGGATTGTGAAAAAAATTTTAGTTGGAAGTGTCAAATTTTAATAAATTTATTTGAAACCAAATTCGATTTTTTGGATTTTCTTGAGTATTTTTGTTGTAGGATCTACAATTGAGTAAATTTAGATGAAAATAACTTCGATTTTTTGGATTTTGTCACGATTTTTGTCAAATTTTAATAAATTTATTTGAAATCAACTTGGATAATTTTGGAATTTGTTGAGTATTTTTCTTGTAAGATCTATATTTGAGTAAATTTAGATGAAAATATCTTCAAATTTTAGGACTGTGAAAAAATTTTTAGTTGGAAGTGTCAAATTTTAATAAATTTATTTGAAATCAACTTGAATTATTTAGGATTTTGTTGAGTATTTTTGTTGTAGGATCTATATTTGAGTAAATTTAGATGCAAATAACTTCAATTTTGTGGATTGTGAAAAAAATTTTAGTTGGAAGTGTCAAATTTTAATAAATTTATTTGAAACCAAATTCGATTTTTTGGATTTTCTTGAGTATTTTTGTTGTAGGATCTACAATTGAGTAAATTTAGATGAAAATAACTTCAATTTTGTGGATTGTGAAAAAAATTTAGTTGGAAGTGTCAAATTTTAATAAATTTATTTGAAACAACTTCGATTTTTTGGATTTTCTTGAGTATTTTTGTTGTAGGATCTACAATTGAGAAAATTTAGATGAAAATAACTTCGATTTTTTTTATTTTGTCACGATTTTGATCAAATTTTAATAAATTTATTTGAAATCAACTTGGATAATTTTGGAATTTGTTGATTATTTTTGTTGTAGGATCAATATTTGAGTAAATTTAGATGAAAAAATCTTCAATTTTTAGGATTTTGAAAAAAAATTTAGTTGGAAGTGTCAAATTTTAATAAATTTATTTGAAATCAACATGAATTATTTTGGATTTTGTTGAGTATTTTTGTTGTAGGATCTATATTTGAGTAAATTTAGATGAAAATAACTTCAATTTTGTGGATTGTGAAAAAAATTTTAGTTGGAAGTGTCAAATTTTAATAAATTTATTTGAAACCAAATTCGATTTTTTGGATTTTCCTGTTTATTTTTGTTGTAGGATCTACAATTGACTAAATTTAGATGAAAATAACTTCGATTTTTTGGATTTTGTCACGATTTTTGTCCAATTTTAATAAATTTATTTGAAATCAACTTGGATAATTTTGGAATTTGTTGAGTATTTTTGTTGTAGGATCAATATTTGGGTAAATTTAGATGAAAATATCTTCAATTTTTAGGATTGTGAAAAAAATTTTAGTTGGAAGTGTCAAATTATAATAAATTTATTTGAAATCAACTTGAATTATTTTGGATTTTGTTGAGTATTTTTGTTGTAGGATCTATATTTGAGTAAATTTAGATGAAAATAACTTCAATTTTGTGGATTGTGAAAAAAATTTTAGTTGGAAGTGTCAAATTTTAATAAATTTATTTGAAACCAAATTCGATTTTTTGGATTTTCTTGAGTATTTTTGTTGTAGGATCTACAATTGAGTAAATTTAGATGAAAATAACTTCGATTTTTTGGATTTTGTCACGTTTTTTGTCAAATTTTAATATATTTATTTGAAATCAACTTGGATAATTTTGGAATTTGTTGAGTATTTTTGTTGTAGGATCAATATTTGGGTAAATTTAGATGAAAATATCTTCAATTTTTAGGATTGTGAAAAAAATTTTAGTTGGAAGTGTCAAATTTTAATAAATTTATTTGAAATCAACTTGAATTATTTTGGATTTTGTTGAGTATTTTTGTTGTAGGATCTATATTTGAGTAAATTTAGATGAAAATAACTTCGATTTTTTGGATTTTGTCACGATTTTTGTCAAATTTTAATAAATTTATTTGAAATCAACTTGGATAATTTTGGAATTTGTTGAGTATTTTTCTTGTAAGATCTATATTTGAGTAAATTTAGATGAAAATATCTTCAATTTTTAGGACTGTGAAAAAATTTTTAGTTGGAAGTGTCAAATTTTAATAAATTTATTTGAAATCAACTTGAATTATTTTGGATTTTGTTGAGTATTTTTGTTGTAGGATCTATATTTGAGTAAATTTAGATGAAAATAACTTCAATTTTGTGGATTGTGAAAAAATTTTTAGTTGGAAGTGTCAAATTTTAATAAATTTTTTTGAAACCAAATTCGATTTTTTGGATTTTCTTGAGTACTTTTGTTGTAGGATCTACAATTGAGTAAATTTAGATGAAAATAACTTCAATTTTGTGGATTGTGAAAAAAATTTAGTTGGAAGTGTCAAATTTTAATAAATTTATTTGAAACAACTTCGATTTTTTGGATTTTCTTGAGTATTTTTGTTGTAGGATCTACAATTGAGAAAATTTAGATGAAAATAACTTCGATTTTTTTTATTTTGTCACGATTTTTGTCAAATTTTAATAAATTTATTTCAAATCAACTTGGATAATTTTGGAATTTGTTGAGTATTTTTGTTGTAGGATCAATATTTGGGTAAATTTAGATGAAAATATCTTCAATTTTTAGGATTCTGAAAAAAATTTTAGTTGGAAGTGTCAAATTTTAATAAATTTATTTGAAATCAACTTGAATTACTTTGGATTTTGTTGAGTATTTTTGTTGTAGGATCTATATTTGAGTAAATTTAGATGCAAATAACTTCAATTTTGTGGATTGTGAAAAAAATTTTAGTTGGAAGTGTCAAATTTTAATAAATTTATTTGAAACCAAATTCGAATTTTTGGATTTTCTTGAGTATTTTTGTTGTAGGATCTACAATTGAGTAAATTTAGATGAAAATAACTTCGATTTTTTGGATTTTGTCACGATTTTTGTCAAATTTTATTAAATTTATTTGAAATCAACTTGGATAATTTTGGAATTTGTTGAGTATTTTTGTTGTAGGATCAATATTTGCGTAAATTTAGATGAAAATATCTTCAATTTTTAGGATTGTGAAAAAAATTTTAGTTGGAAGTGTCAAATTTTAATAAATTTATTTGAAATCAACTTGAATTATTTTGGATTTTGTTGAGTATTTTTGTTGTAGGATCTATATTTGAGTAAATTTAGATGAAAATAACTTCAATTTTGTGGATTGTGAAAAAAATTTTAGTTGGAAGTGTCAAATTTTAATAAATTTATTTGAAACCAAATTCGATTTTTTTTATTTTCGTGAGTATTTTTGTTTGTAGGATCTATAATTGAGTAAATTTAGATGAAAATAACTTCGATTTTTTGGATTTTGTCACGTTTTTTGTCAAATTTTAATATATTTATTTGAAATCAACTTGGATAATTTTGGAATTTGTTGAGTATTTTTGTTGTAGGATCAATATTTGGGTAAATTTAGATGAAAATATCTTCAATTTTTAGGATTGTGAAAAAAATTTTAGTTGGAAGTGTCAAATTTTAATAAATTTATTTGAAATCAACTTGAATTATTTTGGATTTTGTTGAGTATTTTTGTTGTAGGATCTATATTTGAGTAAATTTAGATGAAAATAACTTCAATTTTGTGGATTGTGAAAAAAATTTTAGTTGGAAGTGTCAAATTTTAATAAATTTATTTGAAACCAAATTAGATTTTTTTTATTTTCGTGAGTATTTTTGTTGTAGGATCTACAATTGAGTAAACTTAGATGAAAATAACTTCGATTTTTTTGATTTTGTCACGATTTTTGTCAAATTTTAATAAATTTATTTGAAATCAACTTGGATAATTTTGGAATTTGTTGAGTATTTTTGTTGTAGGATCAATATTTGGGTAAATTTAGATGAAAATATCTTCAATTTTTAGGATTGTGAAAAAAATTTTAGTTGGAAGTGTCAAATTTTAATAAATTTATTTGAAACCAAATTCGATTTTTTGGATTTTCTTGAGTATTTTTGTTGTAGGATCTACAATTGAGTAAATTTAGATGAAAATAACTTCGATTTTTTGGATTTTGTCACGATTTTTGTCAAATTTTAATAAATTTATTTGAAATCAACTTGGATAATTTTGGAATTTGTTGAGTATTTTTCTTGTAAGATCTATATTTGAGTAAATTTAGATGAAAATATCTTCAAATTTTAGGACTGTGAAAAAAATTTTAGTTGGAAGTGTCAAATTTTAATAAATTTATTTGAAATCAACTTGAATTATTTAGGATTTTGTTGAGTATTTTTGTTGTAGGATCTATATTTGAGTAAATTTAGATGAAAATAACTTCAATTTTGTGGATTGTGAAAAAAATTTTAGTTGGAAGTGTCAAATTTTAATAAATTTATTTGAAACCAAATTCGATTTTTTTTATTTTCGTGAGTATTTTTGTTGTAGGATCTACAATTGAGTAAATTTAGATGAAAATAACTTCGATTTTTTGGATTTTGTCACGTTTTTTGTCAAATTTTAATATATTTATTTGAAATCAACTTGGATAATTTTGGAATTTGTTGAGTATTTTTGTTGTAGGATCAATATTTGGGTAAATTTAGATGAAAATATCTTCAATTTTTAGGATTGTGAATAAAATTTTAGTTGGAAGTGTCAAATTTTAATAAATTTATTTGAAATCAACTTCAATTATTTTGGATTTTGTTGAGTATTTTTGTTGTAGGATCTATATTTGAGTAAATTTAGATGAAAATAACTTCAATTTTGTGGATTGTGAAACAAGTTTTAGTTGGAAGTGTCAAATTTTAATAAATTTATTTGAAACCAAATTCGATTTTTTGGATTTTCTTGAGTATTTTTGTTGTAGGATCTACAATTGAGTAAATTTAGATGAAAATAACTTCGATTTTTTGGATTTTGTCACGTTTTTTGTCAAATTTTAATATATTTATTTGAAATCAACTTGGATAATTTTGGAATTTGTTGAGTATTTTTGTTGTAGGATCAATATTTGGGTAAATTTAGATGAAAATATCTTCAATTTTTAGGATTGTGAAAAAAATTTTAGTTGGAAGTGTCAAATTTTAATAAATTTATTTGAAATCAACTTGAATTATTTTGGATTTTGTTGAGTATTTTTGTTGTAGGATCTATATTTGAGTATATTTAGATGAAAATAACTTCAATTTTGGGGATTGTGAAAAAAATTTTAGTTGGAAGTGTCAAATTTTAATAAATTTATTTGAAACCAAATTCGATTTTTTGGATTTTCTTGAGTATTTTTGTTGTAGGATCTACAATTGAGTAAATTTAGATGAAAATAACTTCAATTTTGTGGATTGTGAAAAAAATTTAGTTGGAAGTGTCAAATTTTAATAAATTTATTTGAAACAACTTCGATTTTTTGGATTTTCTTGAGTATTTTTGTTGTAGGATCTACAATTGAGAAAATTTAGATGAAAATAACTTCGATTTTTTTTATTTTGTCACGATTTTTGTCAAATTTTAATAAATTTATTTGAAATCAACTTGGATAATTTTGGAATTTGTTGAGTATTTTTGTTGTAGGATCTATATTTGAGTAAATTTAGATGAAAATAACTCCAATTTTGTGGATTGTGAAAAAAATTTTAGTTGGAAGTGTCAAATTTTAATAAATTTATTTGAAACCAAATTCGATTTTTTGGATTTTCTTGAGTATTTTTGTTGTAGGATCTACAATTGAGTAAATTTAGATGAAAATAACTTCGATTTTTTTGATTTTGTCACGATTTTGATCAAATTTTAATAAATTTATTTGAAATCAACTTGGATAATTTTGGAATTTGTTGATTATTTTTGTTGTAGGATCAATATTTGAGTAAATTTAGATGAAAAAATCTTCAATTTTTAGGATTTTGAAAAAAAATTTAGTTGGAAGTGTCAAATTTTAATAAATTTATTTGAAATCAACATGAATTATTTTGGATTTTGTTGAGTATTTTTGTTGTAGGATCTATATTTGAGTAAATTTAGATGAAAATAACTTCAATTTTGTGGATTGTGAAAAAAATTTTAGTTGGAAGTGTCAAATTTTAATAAATTTATTTGAAACCAAATTCGATTTTTTGGATTTTCCTGATTATTTTTGTTGTAGGATCTACAATTGACTAAATTTAGATGAAAATAACTTCGATTTTTTGGATTTTGTCACGATTTTTGTCCAATTTTAATAAATTTATTTGAAATCAACTTGGATAATTTTGGAATTTGTTGAGTATTTTTGTTGTAGGATCAATATTTGGGTAAATTTAGATGAAAATATCTTCAATTTTTAGGATTGTGAAAAAAATTTTAGTTGGAAGTGTCAAATTATAATAAATTTATTTGAAATCAACTTGAATTATTTTGGATTTTGTTGAGTATTTTTGTTGTAGGATCTATATTTGAGTAAATTTAGATGAAAATAACTTCAATTTTGTGGATTGTGAAAAAAATTTTAGTTGGAAGTGTCAAATTTTAATAAATTTATTTGAAACCAAAATCGATTTTTTGGATTTTCTTGAGTATTTTTGTTGTAGGATCTACAATTGAGTAAATTTAGATGAAAATAACTTCGATTTTTTGGATTTTGTCACGTTTTTTGTCAAATTTTAATATATTTATTTGAAATCAACTTGGATAATTTTGGAATTTGTTGAGTATTTTTGTTGTAGGATCAATATTTGGGTAAATTTAGATGAAAATATCTTCAATTTTTAGGATTGTGAAAAAAATTTTAGTTGGAAGTGTCAAATTTTAATAAATTTATTTGAAATCAACTTGAATTATTTTGGATTTTGTTGAGTATTTTTGTTGTAGGATCTATATTTGAGTAAATTTAGATGAAAATAACTTCAATTTTGTGGATTGTGAAAAAAATTTTAGTTGGAAGTGTCAAATTTTAATAAATTTATTTGAAACCAAATTCGATTTTTTGGATTTTCTTGAGTATTTTTGTTGTAGGATCTACAATTGAGTAAATTTAGATGAAAATAACTTCGATTTTTTGGATTTTGTCACGATTTTTGTCAAATTTTAATAAATTTATTTGAAATCAACTTGGATAATTTTGGAATTTGTTGAGTATTTTTCTTGTAAGATCTATATTTGAGTAAATTTAGATGAAAATATCTTCAAATTTTAGGACTGTGAAAAAATTTTTAGTTGGAAGTGTCAAATTTTAATAAATTTATTTGAAATCAACTTGAATTATTTAGGATTTTGTTGAGTATTTTTGTTGTAGGATCTATATTTGAGTAAATTTAGATGAAAATAACTTCAATTTTGTGGATTGTGAAAAAAATTTTAGTTGGAAGTGTCAAATTTTAATAAATTTATTTGAAACCAAATTCGATTTTTTGGATTTTCTTGAGTATTTTTGTTGTAGGATCTACAATTGAGTAAATTTAGATGAAAATAACTTCAATTTTGTGGATTGTGAAAAAATTTTAGTTGGAAGTGTCAAATTTTAATAAATTTATTTGAAATCAACTTGAATTATTTTGGATTTTGTTGAGTATTTTTGTTGTAGGATCTATATTTGAGTAAATTTAGATGAAAATAACTTCAATTTTGTGGATTGTGAAAAAAATTTTAGTTGGAAGTGTCAAATTTTAATAAATTTATTTGAAACCAAATTCGATTTTTTGGATTTTCTTGAGTATTTTTGTTGTAGGATCTACAATTGAGTAAATTTAGATGAAAATAACTTCGATTTTTTGGATTTTGTCACGATTTTTGTCAAATTTTAATAAATTTATTTGAAATCAACTTGGATAATTTTGGAATTTGTTGAGTATTTTTCTTGTAAGATCTATATTTGAGTAAATTTAGATGAAAATATCTTCAAATTTTAGGACTGTGAAAAAATTTTTAGTTGGAAGTGTCAAATTTTAATAAATTTATTTGAAATCAACTTGAATTATTTAGGATTTTGTTGAGTATTTTTGTTGTAGGATCTATATTTGAGTAAATTTAGATGAAAATAACTTCAATTTTGTGGATTGTGAAAAAAATTTTAGTTGGAAGTGTCAAATTTTAATAAATTTATTTGAAACCAAATTCGATTTTTTGGATTTTCTTGAGTATTTTTGTTGTAGGATCTACAATTGAGTAAATTTAGATGAAAATAACTTCGATTTTTTTGATTTTGTCACGATTTTTGTCAAATTTTAATAAATTTATTTGAAATCAACTTGGATAATTTTGGAATTTGTTGAGTATTTTTCTTGTAAGATCTATATTTGAGTAAATTTAGATGAAAATATCTTCAAATTTTAGGACTGTGAAAAAATTTTTAGTTGGAAGTGTCAAATTTTAATAAATTTATTTGAAATCAACTTGAATTATTTAGGATTTTGTTGAGTATTTTTGTTGTAGGATCTATATTTGAGTAAATTTAGATGAAAATAACTTCAATTTTGTGGATTGTGAAAAAAATTTTAGTTGGAAGTGTCAAATTTTAATAAATTTATTTGAAACCAAATTCGATTTTTTGGATTTTCTTGAGTATTTTTGTTGTAGGATCTACAATTGAGTAAATTTAGATGAAAATAACTTCAATTTTGTGGATTGTGAAAAAAATTTAGTTGGAAGTGTCAAATTTTAATAAATTTATTTGAAACAACTTCGATTTTTTGGATTTTCTTGAGTATTTTTGTTGTAGGATCTACAATTGAGTAAATTTAGATGAAAATAACTTCAATTTTGTGGATTGTGAAAAAAATTTAGTTGGAAGTGTCAAATTTTAATAAATTTATTTGAAACAACTTCGATTTTTTGGATTTTCTTGAGTATTTTTGTTGTAGGATCTACAATTGAGTAAATTTAGATGAAAATAACTTCGATTTTTTGGATTTTGTCACGTTTTTTGTCAAATTTTAATATATTTATTTGAAATCAACTTGGATAATTTTGGAATTTGTTGAGTATTTTTGTTGTAGGATCAATATTTGGGTAAATTTAGATGAAAATATCTTCAATTTTTAGGATTGTGAAAAAAATTTTAGTTGGAAGTGTCAAATTTTAATAAATTTATTTGAAATCAACTTGAATTATTTTGGATTTTGTTGAGTATTTTTGTTGTAGGATCTATATTTGAGTAAATTTAGATGAAAATAACTTCAATTTTGTGGATTGTGAAAAAAATTTTAGTTGGAAGTGTCAAATTTTAATAAATTTATTTGAAACCAAATTCGATTTTTTGGATTTTCCTGATTATTTTTGTTGTAGGATCTACAATTGACTAAATTTAGATGAAAATAACTTCGATTTTTTGGATTTTGTCACGATTTTTGTCCAATTTGAATAAATTTATTTGAAATCAACTTGGATAATTTTGGAATTTGTTGAGTATTTTTGTTGTAGGATCAATATTTGGGTAAATTTAGATGAAAATATCTTCAATTTTTAGGATTGTGAAAAAAATTTTAGTTGGAAGTGTCAAATTATAATAAATTTATTTGAAATCAACTTGAATTATTTTGGATTTTGTTGAGTATTTTTGTTGTAGGATCTATATTTGAGTAAATTTAGATGAAAATAACTTCAATTTTGTGGATTGTGAAAAAAATTTTAGTTGGAAGTGTCAAATTTTAATAAATTTATTTGAAACCAAATTCGATTTTTTGGATTTTCTTGAGTATTTTTGTTGTAGGATCTACAATTGAGTAAATTTAGATGAAAATAACTTCGATTTTTTGGATTTTGTCACGTTTTTTGTCAAATTTTAATATATTTATTTGAAATCAACTTGGATAATTTTGGAATTTGTTGAGTATTTTTGTTGTAGGATCAATATTTGGGTAAATTTAGATGAAAATATCTTCAATTTTTAGGATTGTGAAAAAAATTTTAGTTGGAAGTGTCAAATTTTAATAAATTTATTTGAAATCAACTTGAATTATTTTGGATTTTGTTGAGTATTTTTGTTGTAGGATCTATATTTGAGTAAATTTAGATGAAAATAACTTCGATTTTTTGGATTTTGTCACGATTTTTGTCAAATTTTAATAAATTTATTTGAAATCAACTTGGATAATTTTGGAATTTGTTGAGTATTTTTCTTGTAAGATCTATATTTGAGTAAATTTAGATGAAAATATCTTCAATTTTTAGGACTGTGAAAAAATTTTTAGTTGGAAGTGTCAAATTTTAATAAATTTATTTGAAATCAACTTGAATTATTTTGGATTTTGTTGAGTATTTTTGTTGTAGGATCTATATTTGAGTAAATTTAGATGAAAATAACTTCAATTTTGTGGATTGTGAAAAAAATTTTAGTTGGAAGTGTCAAATTTTAATAAATTTTTTTGAAACCAAATTCGATTTTTTTGATTTTCTTGAGTATTTTTGTTGTAGAATCTACAACTGAGTAAATTTAGATGAAAATAACTTCAATTTTGTGGATTGTGAAAAAAATTTAGTTGGAAGTGTCAAATTTTAATAAATTTATTTGAAACAACTTCGATTTTTTGGATTTTCTTGAGTATTTTTGTTGTAGGATCTACAATTGAGAAAATTTAGATGAAAATAACTTCGATTTTTTTTATTTTGTCACGATTTTTGTCAAATTTTAATAAATTTATTTCAAATCAACTTGGATAATTTTGGAATTTGTTGAGTATTTTTGTTGTAGGATCAAAATTTGGGTAAATTTAGATGAAAATATCTTCAATTTTTAGGATTGTGAAAAAAATTTTAGTTGGAAGTGTCAAATTTTAATAAATTTATTTGAAATCAACTTGAATTACTTTGGATTTTGTTGAGTATTTTTGTTGTAGGATCTATATTTGAGTAAATTTAGACGCAAATAACTTCAATTTTGTGGATTGTGAAAAAAATTTTAGTTGGAAGTGTCAAATTTTAATAAATTTATTTGAAACCAAATTCGATTTTTTGGATTTTCTTGAGTATTTTTGTTGTAGGATCTACAATTGAGTAAATTTAGATGAAAATAACTTCGATTTTTTGGATTTTGTCACGATTTTTGTCAAATTTTATTAAATTTATTTGAAATCAACTTGGATAATTTTGGAATTTGTTGAGTATTTTTGTTGTAGGATCAATATTTGCGTAAATTTAGATGAAAATATCTTCAATTTTTAGGATTGTGAAAAAAATTTTAGTTGGAAGTGTCAAATTTTAATAAATTTATTTGAAATCAACTTGAATTATTTTGGATTTTGTTGAGTATTTTTGTTGTAGGATCTATATTTGAGTAAATTTAGATGAAAATAACTTCAATTTTGTGGATTGTGAAAAAAATTTTAGTTGGAAGTGTCAAATTTTAATAAATTTATTTGAAACCAAATTCGATTTTTTTGATTTTCGTGAGTATTTTTGTTGTAGGATCTACAATTGAGTAAATTTAGATGAAAATAACTTCGATTTTTTGGATTTTGTCACGTTTTTTGTCAAATTTTAATATATTTATTTGAAATCAACTTGGATAATTTTGGAATTTGTTGAGTATTTTTGTTGTAGGATCAATATTTGGGTAAATTTAGATGAAAATATCTTCAATTTTTAGGATTGTGAAAAAAATTTTAGTTGGAAGTGTCAAATTTTAATAAATTTATTTGAAACCAAATTCGATTGTTTGGATTTTCTTGAGTATTTTTGTTGTAGGATCTACAATTGAGTAAATTTAGATGAAAATAACTTCGATTTTTTGGATTGTGAAAAAAATTTTAGTTGGAAGTGTCAAATTTTAATAAATTTATTTGAAACCAAATTCGATTTTTTTTATTTTCGTGAGTATTTTTGTTGTAGGATCTACATTTGAGTAAATTTAGATGAAAATAACTTCGATTTTTTGGATTTTGTCACGTTTTTTGTCAAATTTTAATATATTTATTTGAAATCAACTTGGATAATTTTGGAATTTGTTGAGTATTTTTGTTGTAGGATCAATATTTGGGTAAATTTAGATGAAAATATCTTCAATTTTTAGGATTGTGAATAAAATTTTAGTTGGAAGTGTCAAATTTTAATAAATTTATTTGAAATCAACTTCAATTATTTTGGATTTTGTTGAGTATTTTTGTTGTAGGATCTATATTTGAGTAAATTTAGATGAAAATAACTTCAATTTTGTGGATTGTGAAACAAGTTTTAGTTGGAAGTGTCAAATTTTAATAAATTTATTTGAAACCAAATTCGATTTTTTGGATTTTCTTGAGTATTTTTGTTGTAGGATCTACAATTGAGTAAATTTAGATGAAAATAACTTCGATTTTTTGGATTTTGTCACGTTTTTTGTCAAATTTTAATATATTTATTTGAAATCAACTTGGATAATTTTGGAATTTGTTGAGTATTTTTGTTGTAGGATCAATATTTGGGTAAATTTAGATGAAAATATCTTCAATTTTTAGGATTGTGAAAAAAATTTTAGTTGGAAGTGTCAAATTTTAATAAATTTATTTGAAATCAACTTGAATTATTTTGGATTTTGTTGAGTATTTTTGTTGTAGGATCTATATTTGAGTAAATTTAGATGAAAATAACTTCAATTTTGTGGATTGTGAAAAAAATTTTAGTTGGAAGTGTCAAATTTTAATAAATTTATTTGAAACCAAATTCGATTTTTTGGATTTTCTTGAGTATTTTTGTTGTAGGATCTACAATTGAGTAAATTTAGATGAAAATAACTTCGATTTTTTGGATTTTGTCACGATTTTTGTCAAATTTTAATAAATTTATTTGAAATCAACTTGGATAATTTTGGAATTTGTTGAGTATTTTTCTTGTAAGATCTATATTTGAGTAAATTTAGATGAAAATATCTTCAAATTTTAGGACTGTGAAAAAATTTTTAGTTGGAAGTGTCAAATTTTAATAAATTTATTTGAAATCAACTTGAATTATTTAGGATTTTGTTGAGTATTTTTGTTGTAGGATCTATATTTGAGTAAATTTAGATGAAAATAACTTCAATTTTGTGGATTGTGAAAAAAATTTTAGTTGGAAGTGTCAAATTTTAATAAATTTATTTGAAACCAAATTCGATTTTTTGGATTTTCTTGAGTATTTTTGTTGTAGGATCTACAATTGAGTAAATTTAGATGAAAATAACTTCAATTTTGTGGATTGTGAAAAAAATTTAGTTGGAAGTGTCAAATTTTAATAAATTTATTTGAAACAACTTCGATTTTTTGGATTTTCTTGAGTATTTTTGTTGTAGGATCTACAATTGAGTAAATTTAGATGAAAATAACTTCGATTTTTTGGATTTTGTCACGTTTTTTGTCAAATTTTAATATATTTATTTGAAATCAACTTGGATAATTTTGGAATTTGTTGAGTATTTTTGTTGTAGGATCAATATTTGGGTAAATTTAGATGAAAATATCTTCAATTTTTAGGATTGTGAAAAAAATTTTAGTTGGAAGTGTCAAATTTTAATAAATTTATTTGAAATCAACTTGAATTATTTTGGATTTTGTTGAGTATTTTTGTTGTAGGATCTATATTTGAGTAAATTTAGATGAAAATAACTTCAATTTTGTGGATTGTGAAAAAAATTTTAGTTGGAAGTGTCAAATTTTAATAAATTTATTTGAAATCAACTTGAATTATTTTGGATTTTGTTGAGTATTTTTGTTGTAGGATCTATATTTGAGTAAATTTAGATGAAAATAACTTCAATTTTGTGGATTGTGAAAAAAATTTTAGTTGGAAGTGTCAAATTTTAATAAATTTATTTGAAACCAAATTCGATTTTTTGGATTTTCTTGAGTATTTTTGTTGTAGGATCTATATTTGAGTAAATTTAGATGAAAATAACTCCAATTTTGTGGATTGTGAAAAAAATTTTAGTTGGAAGTGTCAAATTTTAATAAATTTATTTGAAACCAAATTCGATTTTTTGGATTTTCTTGAGTATTTTTGTTGTAGGATCTACAATTGAGTAAATTTAGATGAAAATAACTTCGATTTTTTTGATTTTGTCACGATTTTGATCAAATTTTAATAAATTTATTTGAAATCAACTTGGATAATTTTGGAATTTGTTGATTATTTTTGTTGTAGGATCAATATTTGAGTAAATTTAGATGAAAAAATCTTCAATTTTTAGGATTTTGAAAAAAAATTTAGTTGGAAGTGTCAAATTTTAATAAATTTATTTGAAATCAACATGAATTATTTTGGATTTTGTTGAGTATTTTTGTTGTAGGATCTATATTTGAGTAAATTTAGATGAAAATAACTTCAATTTTGTGGATTGTGAAAAAAATTTTAGTTGGAAGTGTCAAATTTTAATAAATTTATTTGAAACCAAATTCGATTTTTTGGATTTTCTTGAGTATTTTTGTTGTAGGATCTACAATTGAGTAAATTTAGATGAAAATAACTTCGATTTTTTGGATTTTGTCACGATTTTTGTCCAATTTTAATATATTTATTTGAAATCAACTTGGATAATTTTGGAATTTGTTGAGTATTTTTGTTGTAGGATCAATATTTGGGTAAATTTAGATGAAAATATCTTCAATTTTTAGGATTGTGAAAAAAATTTTAGTTGGAAGTGTCAAATTTTAATAAATTTATTTGAAATCAACTTGAATTATTTTGGATTTTGTTGAGTATTTTTGTTGTAGGATCTATATTTGAGTAAATTTAGATGAAAATAACTTCGATTTTTTGGATTTTGTCACGATTTTTGTCAAATTTTAATAAATTTATTTGAAATCAACTTGGATAATTTTGGAATTTGTTGAGTATTTTTCTTGTAAGATCTATATTTGAGTAAATTTAGATGAAAATATCTTCAATTTTTAGGACTGTGAAAAAATTTTTAGTTGGAAGTGTCAAATTTTAATAAATTTATTTGAAATCAACTTGAATTATTTTGGATTTTGTTGAGTATTTTTGTTGTAGGATCTATATTTGAGTAAATTTAGATGAAAATAACTTCAATTTTGTGGATTGTGAAAAAAATTTTAGTTGGAAGTGTCAAATTTTAATAAATTTTTTTGAAACCAAATTCGATTTTTTGGATTTTCTTGAGTATTTTTGTTGTAGGATCTACAATTGAGTAAATTTAGATGAAAATAACTTCAATTTTGTGGATTGTGAAAAAAATTTAGTTGGAAGTGTCAAATTTTAATAAATTTATTTGAAACAACTTCGATTTTTTGGATTTTCTTGAGTATTTTTGTTGTAGGATCTACAATTGAGAAAATTTAGATGAAAATAACTTCGATTTTTTTTATTTTGTCACGATTTTTGTCAAATTTTAATAAATTTATTTCAAATCAACTTGGATAATTTTGGAATTTGTTGAGTATTTTTGTTGTAGGATCAATATTTGGGTAAATTTAGATGAAAATATCTACAATTTTTAGGATTGTGAAAAAAATTTTAGTTGGAAGTGTCAAATTTTAATAAATTTATTTGAAATCAACTTGAATTACTTTGGATTTTGTTGAGTATTTTTGTTGTAGGATCTATATTTGAGTAAATTTAGATGCAAATAACTTCAATTTTGTGGATTGTGAAAAAAATTTTAGTTGGAAGTGTCAAATTTTAATAAATTTATTTGAAACCAAATTCGATTTTTTGGATTTTCTTGAGTATTTTTGTTGTAGGATCTACAATTGAGTAAATTTAGATGAAAATAACTTCGATTTTTTGGATTTTGTCACGATTTTTGTCAAATTTTATTAAATTTATTTGAAATCAACTTGGATAATTTTGGAATTTGTTGAGTATTTTTGTTGTAGGATCAATATTTGCGTAAATTTAGATGAAAATATCTTCAATTTTTAGGATTGTGAAAAAAATTTTAGTTGGAAGTGTCAAATTTTAATAAATTTATTTGAAATCAACTTGAATTATTTTGGATTTTGTTGAGTATTTTTGTTGTAGGATCTATATTTGAGTAAATTTAGATGAAAATAACTTCAATTTTGTGGATTGTGAAAAAAATTTTAGTTGGAAGTGTCAAATTTTAATAAATTTATTTGAAACCAAATTCGATTTTTTTTATTTTCGTGAGTATTTTTGTTGTAGGATCTACAATTGAGTAAATTTAGATGAAAATAACTTCGATTTTTTGGATTTTGTCACGTTTTTTGTCAAATTTTAATATATTTATTTGAAATCAACTTGGATAATTTTGGAATTTGTTGAGTATTTTTGTTGTAGGATCAATATTTGGGTAAATTTAGATGAAAATATCTTCAATTTTTAGGATTGTGAATAAAATTTTAGTTGGAAGTGTCAAATTTTAATAAATTTATTTGAAATCAACTTCAATTATTTTGGATTTTGTTGAGTATTTTTGTTGTAGGATCTATATTTGAGTAAATTTAGATGAAAATAACTTCAATTTTGTGGATTGTGAAACAAGTTTTAGTTGGAAGTGTCAAATTTTAATAAATTTATTTGAAACCAAATTCGATTTTTTGTAGGATCTATATTTGAGTAAATTTAGATGAAAATAACTTCAATTTTGTGGATTGTGAAAAAAATTTTAGTTGGAAGTGTCAAATTTTAATAAATTTATTTGAAACCAAATTCGATTTTTTGAATTTTCTTGAGTATTTTTGTTGTAGGATCTACAATTGAGTAAATTTAGATGAAAATAACTTCAATTTTGTGGATTGTGAAAAAAATTTAGTTGGAAGTGTCAAATTTTAATAAATTTATTTGAAACAACTTCGATTTTTTGGATTTTCTTGAGTATTTTTGTTGTAGGATCTACAATTGAGAAAATTTAGATGAAAATAACTTCGATTTTTTTTATTTTGTCACGATTTTTGTCAAATTTTAATAAATTTATTTGAAATCAACTTGGATAATTTTGGAATTTGTTGAGTATTTTTGTTGTAGGATCTATATTTGAGTAAATTTAGATGAAAATAACTCCAATTTTGTGGATTGTGAAAAAAATTTTAGTTGGAAGTGTCAAATTTTAATAAATTTATTTGAAACCAAATTCGATTTTTTGGATTTTCTTGAGTATTTTTGTTGTAGGATCTACAATTGAGTAAATTTAGATGAAAATAACTTCGATTTTTTTGATTTTGTCACGATTTTGATCAAATTTTAATAAATAGGATCAATATTTGAGTAAATTTAGATGAAAAAATCTTCAATTTTTAGGATTTTGAAAAAAAATTTAGTTGGAAGTGTCAAATTTTAATAAATTTATTTGAAATCAACATGAATTATTTTGGATTTTGTTGAGTATTTTTGTTGTAGGATCTATATTTGAGTAAATTTAGATGAAAATAACTTCAATTTTGTGGATTGTGAAAAAAATTTTAGTTGGAAGTGTCAAATTTTAATAAATTTATTTGAAACCAAATTCAATTTTTTGGATTTTCCTGATTATTTTTGTTGTAGGATCTACAATTGACTAAATTTAGATGAAAATAACTTCGATTTTTTGGATTTTGTCACGATTTTTGTCCAATTTTAATAAATTTATTTGAAATCAACTTGGATAATTTTGGAATTTGTTGAGTATTTTTGTTGTAGGATCAATATTTGGGCAAATTTAGATGAAAATATCTTCAATTTTTAGGATTGTGAAAAAAATTTTAGTTGGAAGTGTCAAATTATAATAAATTTATTTGAAATCAACTTGAATTATTTTGGATTTTGTTGAGTATTTTTGTTGTAGGATCTATATTTGAGTAAATTTAGATGAAAATAACTTCAATTTTGTGGATTGTGAAAAAAATTTTAGTTGGAAGTGTCAAATTTTAATAAATTTATTTGAAACCAAATTCGATTTTTTGGATTTTCTTGAGTATTTTTGTTGTAGGATCTACAATTGAGTAAATTTAGATGAAAATAACTTCGATTTTTTTTATTTTGTCACGATTTTGATCAAATTTTAATAAATAGGATCAATATTTGAGTAAATTTAGATGAAAAAATCTTCAATTTTTAGGATTTTGAAAAAAAATTTAGTTGGAAGTGTCAAATTTTAATAAATTTATTTGAAATCAACATGAATTATTTTGGATTTTGTTGAGTATTTTTGTTGTAGGATCTATATTTGAGTAAATTTAGATGAAAATAACTTCAATTTTGTGGATTGTGAAAAAAATTTTAGTTGGAAGTGTCAAATTTTAATAAATTTATTTGAAACCAAATTCAATTTTTTGGATTTTCCTGATTATTTTTGTTGTAGGATCTACAATTGACTAAATTTAGATGAAAATAACTTCGATTTTTTGGATTTTGTCACGATTTTTGTCCAATTTTAATAAATTTATTTGAAATCAACTTGGATAATTTTGGAATTTGTTGAGTATTTTTGTTGTAGGATCAATATTTGGGTAAATTTAGATGAAAATATCTTCAATTTTTAGGATTGTGAAAAAAATTTTAGTTGGAAGTGTCAAATTATAATAAATTTATTTGAAATCAACTTGAATTATTTTGGATTTTGTTGAGTATTTTTGTTGTAGGATCTATATTTGAGTAAATTTAGATGAAAATAACTTCAATTTTGTGGATTGTGAAAAAAATTTTAGTTGGAAGTGTCAAATTTTAATAAATTTATTTGAAACCAAATTCGATTTTTTGGATTTTCTTGAGTATTTTTGTTGTAGGATCTACAATTGAGTAAATTTAGATGAAAATAACTTCGATTTTTTTTATTTTGTCACGATTTTTGTCAAATTTTAATAAATTTATTTCAAATCAACTTGGATAATTTTGGAATTTGTTGAGTATTTTTGTTGTAGGATCAATATTTGGGTAAATTTAGATGAAAATATCTTCAATTTTTAGGATTGTGAAAAAAATTTTAGTTGGAAGTGTCAAATTTTAATAAATTTATTTGAAATCAACTTGAATTACTTTGGATTTTGTTGAGTATTTTTGTTGTAGGATCTATATTTGAGTAAATTTAGATGAAAATAACTTCGATTTTGTGGATTGTGAAAAAAATTTTAGTTGGAAGTGTCAAATTTTAATAAATTTATTTGAAACCAAATTCGATTTTTTGGATTTTCTTGAGTATTTTTGTTGTAGGATCTACAATTGAGTAAATTTAGATGAAAATAACTTCGATTTTTTTGATTTTGTCACGATTTTTGTCAAATTTTATTAAATTTATTTGAAATCAACTTGGATAATTTTGGAATTTGTTGAGTATTTTTGTTGTAGGATCAATATTTGCGTAAATTTAGATGAAAATATCTTCAATTTTTAGGATTGTGAAAAAAATTTTAGTTGGAAGTGTCAAATTTTAATAAATTTATTTGAAATCAACTTGAATTATTTTGGATTTTGTTGAGTATTTTTGTTGTAGGATCTATATTTGAGTAAATTTAGATGAAAATAACTTCAATTTTGTGGATTGTGAAAAAAATTTTAGTTGGAAGTGTCAAATTTTAATAAATTTATTTGAAACCAAATTCGATTTTTTTTATTTTCGTGAGTATTTTTGTTGTAGGATCTACAATTGAGTAAATTTAGATGAAAATAACTTCGATTTTTTGGATTTTGTCACGTTTTTTGTCAAATTTTAATATATTTATTTGAAATCAACTTGGATAATTTTGGAATTTGTTGAGTATTTTTGTTGTAGGATCAATATTTGGGTAAATTTAGATGAAAATATCTTCAATTTTTAGGATTGTGAATAAAATTTTAGTTGGAAGTGTCAAATTTTAATAAATTTATTTGAAATCAACTTCAATTATTTTGGATTTTGTTGAGTATTTTTGTTGTAGGATCTATATTTGAGTAAATTTAGATGAAAATAACTTCAATTTTGTGGATTGTGAAACAAGTTTTAGTTGGAAGTGTCAAATTTTAATAAATTTATTTGAAACCAAATTCGATTTTTTGTAGGATCTATATTTGAGTAAATTTAGATGAAAATAACTTCAATTTTGTGGATTGTGAAAAAAATTTTAGTTGGAAGTGTCAAATTTTAATAAATTTATTTGAAACCAAATTCGATTTTTTGGATTTTCTTGAGTATTTTTGTTGTAGGATCTACAATTGAGTAAATTTAGATGAAAATAACTTCAATTTTGTGGATTGTGAAAAAAATTTAGTTGGAAGTGTCAAATTTTAATAAATTTATTTGAAACAACTTCGATTTTTTGGATTTTCTTGAGTATTTTTGTTGTAGGATCTACAATTGAGTAAATTTAGATGAAAATAACTTCGATTTTTTTTATTTTGTCACGATTTTTGTCAAATTTTAATAAATTTATTTCAAATCAACTTGGATAATTTTGGAATTTGTTGAGTATTTTTGTTGTAGGATCAATATTTGGGTAAATTTAGATGAAAATATCTTCAATTTTTAGGATTGTGAAAAAAATTTTAGTTGGAAGTGTCAAATTTTAATAAATTTATTTGAAATCAACTTGAATTACTTTGGATTTTGTTGAGTATTTTTGTTGTAGGATCTATATTTGAGTAAATTTAGATGAAAATAACTTCGATTTTGTGGATTGTGAAAAAAATTTTAGTTGGAAGTGTCAAATTTTAATAAATTTATTTGAAACCAAATTCGATTTTTTGGATTTTCTTGAGTATTTTTGTTGTAGGATCTACAATTGAGTAAATTTAGATGAAAATAACTTCGATTTTTTTGATTTTGTCACGATTTTTGTCAAATTTTATTAAATTTATTTGAAATCAACTTGGATAATTTTGGAATTTGTTGAGTATTTTTGTTGTAGGATCAATATTTGCGTAAATTTAGATGAAAATATCTTCAATTTTTAGGATTGTGAAAAAAATTTTAGTTGGAAGTGTCAAATTTTAATAAATTTATTTGAAATCAACTTGAATTATTTTGGATTTTGTTGAGTATTTTTGTTGTAGGATCTATATTTGAGTAAATTTAGATGAAAATAACTTCAATTTTGTGGATTGTGAAAAAAATTTTAGTTGGAAGTGTCAAATTTTAATAAATTTATTTGAAACCAAATTCGATTTTTTTTATTTTCGTGAGTATTTTTGTTGTAGGATCTACAATTGAGTAAATTTAGATGAAAATAACTTCGATTTTTTGGATTTTGTCACGTTTTTTGTCAAATTTTAATATATTTATTTGAAATCAACTTGGATAATTTTGGAATTTGTTGAGTATTTTTGTTGTAGGATCAATATTTGGGTAAATTTAGATGAAAATATCTTCAATTTTTAGGATTGTGAATAAAATTTTAGTTGGAAGTGTCAAATTTTAATAAATTTATTTGAAATCAACTTCAATTATTTTGGATTTTGTTGAGTATTTTTGTTGTAGGATCTATATTTGAGTAAATTTAGATGAAAATAACTTCAATTTTGTGGATTGTGAAACAAGTTTTAGTTGGAAGTGTCAAATTTTAATAAATTTATTTGAAACCAAATTCGATTTTTTGTAGGATCTATATTTGAGTAAATTTAGATGAAAATAACTTCAATTTTGTGGATTGTGAAAAAAATTTTAGTTGGAAGTGTCAAATTTTAATAAATTTATTTGAAACCAAATTCGATTTTTTGGATTTTCTTGAGTATTTTTGTTGTAGGATCTACAATTGAGTAAATTTAGATGAAAATAACTTCGATTTTTTTGATTTTGTCACGATTTTGATCAAATTTTAATAAATAGGATCAATATTTGAGTAAATTTAGATGAAAAAATCTTCAATTTTTAGGATTTTGAAAAAAAATTTAGTTGGAAGTGTCAAATTTTAATAAATTTATTTGAAATCAACATGAATTATTTTGGATTTTGTTGAGTATTTTTGTTGTAGGATCTATATTTGAGTAAATTTAGATGAAAATAACTTCAATTTTGTGGATTGTGAAAAAAATTTTAGTTGGAAGTGTCAAATTTTAATAAATTTATTTGAAACCAAATTCAATTTTTTGGATTTTCCTGATTATTTTTGTTGTAGGATCTACAATTGACTAAATTTAGATGAAAATAACTTCGATTTTTTGGATTTTGTCACGATTTTTGTCCAATTTTAATAAATTTATTTGAAATCAACTTGGATAATTTTGGAATTTGTTGAGTATTTTTGTTGTAGGATCAATATTTGGGTAAATTTAGATGAAAATATCTTCAATTTTTAGGATTGTGAAAAAAATTTTAGTTGGAAGTGTCAAATTATAATAAATTTATTTGAAATCAACTTGAATTATTTTGGATTTTGTTGAGTATTTTTGTTGTAGGATCTATATTTGAGTAAATTTAGATGAAAATAACTTCAATTTTGTGGATTGTGAAAAAAATTTTAGTTGGAAGTGTCAAATTTTAATAAATTTATTTGAAACCAAATTCGATTTTTTGGATTTTCTTGAGTATTTTTGTTGTAGGATCTACAATTGAGTAAATTTAGATGAAAATAACTTCGATTTTTTGGATTTTGTCACGTTTTTTGTCAAATTTTAATATATTTATTTGAAATCAACTTGGATAATTTTGGAATTTGTTGAGTATTTTTGTTGTAGGATCAATATTTGGGTAAATTTAGATGAAAATATCTTCAATTTTTAGGATTGTGAAAAAAATTTTAGTTGGAAGTGTCAAATTTTAATAAATTTATTTGAAATCAACTTGAATTATTTTGGATTTTGTTGAGTATTTTTGTTGTAGGATCTATATTTGAGTAAATTTAGATGAAAATAACTTCGATTTTTTGGATTTTGTCACGATTTTTGTCAAATTTTAATAAATTTATTTGAAATCAACTTGGATAATTTTGGAATTTGTTGAGTATTTTTCTTGTAAGATCTATATTTGAGTAAATTTAGATGAAAATATCTTCAATTTTTAGGACTGTGAAAAAATTTTTAGTTGGAAGTGTCAAATTTTAATAAATTTATTTGAAATCAACTTGAATTATTTTGGATTTTGTTGAGTATTTTTGTTGTAGGATCTATATTTGAGTAAATTTAGATGAAAATAACTTCAATTTTGTGGATTGTGAAAAAAATTTTAGTTGGAAGTGTCAAATTTTAATAAATTTTTTTGAAACCAAATTCGATTTTTTGATTTTCTTGAGTATTTTTGTTGTAGGATCTACAATTGAGTAAATTTAGATGAAAATAACTTCAATTTTGTGGATTGTGAAAAAAATTTAGTTGGAAGTGTCAAATTTTAATAAATTTATTTGAAACAACTTCGATTTTTTGGATTTTCTTGAGTATTTTTGTTGTAGGATCTACAATTGAGAAAATTTAGATGAAAATAACTTCGATTTTTTTTATTTTGTCACGATTTTTGTCAAATTTTAATAAATTTATTTCAAATCAACTTGGATAATTTTGGAATTTGTTGAGTATTTTTGTTGTAGGATCAATATTTGGGTAAATTTAGATGAAAATATCTTCAATTTTTAGGATTGTGAAAAAAATTTTAGTTGGAAGTGTCAAATTTTAATAAATTTATTTGAAATCAACTTGAATTACTTTGGATTTTGTTGAGTATTTTTGTTGTAGGATCTATATTTGAGTAAATTTAGATGAAAATAACTTCGATTTTTTGGATTTTGTCACGATTTTTGTCAAATTTTAATAAATTTATTTGAAATCAACTTGGATAATTTTGGAATTTGTTGAGTATTTTTCTTGTAAGATCTATATTTGAGTAAATTTAGATGAAAATATCTTCAATTTTTAGGACTGTGAAAAAATTTTTAGTTGGAAGTGTCAAATTTTAATAAATTTATTTGAAATCAACTTGAATTATTTTGGATTTTGTTGAGTATTTTTGTTGTAGGATCTATATTTGAGTAAATTTAGATGAAAATAACTTCAATTTTGTGGATTGTGAAAAAAATTTTAGTTGGAAGTGTCAAATTTTAATAAATTTTTTTGAAACCAAATTCGATTTTTTGATTTTCTTGAGTATTTTTGTTGTAGGATCTACAATTGAGTAAATTTAGATGAAAATAACTTCAATTTTGTGGATTGTGAAAAAAATTTAGTTGGAAGTGTCAAATTTTAATAAATTTATTTGAAACAACTTCGATTTTTTGGATTTTCTTGAGTATTTTTGTTGTAGGATCTACAATTGAGAAAATTTAGATGAAAATAACTTCGATTTTTTTTATTTTGTCACGATTTTTGTCAAATTTTAATAAATTTATTTCAAATCAACTTGGATAATTTTGGAATTTGTTGAGTATTTTTGTTGTAGGATCAATATTTGGGTAAATTTAGATGAAAATATCTTCAATTTTTAGGATTGTGAAAAAAATTTTAGTTGGAAGTGTCAAATTTTAATAAATTTATTTGAAATCAACTTGAATTACTTTGGATTTTGTTGAGTATTTTTGTTGTAGGATCTATATTTGAGTAAATTTAGATGCAAATAACTTCAATTTTGTGGATTGTGAAAAAAAATTTAGTTGGAAGTGTCAAATTTTAATAAATTTATTTGAAACCAAATTCGATTTTTTGGATTTTCTTGAGTATTTTTGTTGTAGGATCTACAATTGAGTAAATTTAGATGAAAATAACTTCGATTTTTTGGATTTTGTCACGATTTTTGTCAAATTTTATTAAATTTATTTGAAATCAACTTGGATAATTTTGGAATTTGTTGAGTATTTTTGTTGTAGGATCAATATTTGCGTAAATTTAGATGAAAATATCTTCAATTTTTAGGATTGTGAAAAAAATTTTAGTTGGAAGTGTCAAATTTTAATAAATTTATTTGAAATCAACTTGAATTATTTTGGATTTTGTTGAGTATTTTTGTTGTAGGATCTATATTTGAGTAAATTTAGATGAAAATAACTTCAATTTTGTGGATTGTGAAAAAAATTTTAGTTGGAAGTGTCAAATTTTAATAAATTTATTTGAAACCAAATTCGATTTTTTTGATTTTCGTGAGTATTTTTGTTGTAGGATCTACAATTGAGTAAATTTAGATGAAAATAACTTCGATTTTTTGGATTTTGTCACGTTTTTTGTCAAATTTTAATATATTTATTTGAAATCAACTTGGATAATTTTGGAATTTGTTGAGTATTTTTGTTGTAGGATCAATATTTGGGTAAATTTAGATGAAAATATCTTCAATTTTTAGGATTGTGAAAAAAATTTTAGTTGGAAGTGTCAAATTTTAATAAATTTATTTGAAATCAACTTGAATTATTTTGGATTTTGTTGAGTATTTTTGTTGTAGGATCTATATTTGAGTAAATTTAGATGAAAATAACTTCAATTTTGTGGATTGTGAAAAAAATTTTAGTTGGAAGTGTCAAATTTTAATAAATTTATTTGAAACCAAATTCGATTTTTTTTATTTTCGTGAGTATTTTTGTTGTAGGATCTACAATTGAGTAAACTTAGATGAAAATAACTTCGATTTTTTTGATTTTGTCACGATTTTTGTCAAATTTTAATAAATTTATTTGAAATCAACTTGGATAATTTTGGAATTTGTTGAGTATTTTTGTTGTAGGATCAATATTTGGGTAAATTTAGATGAAAATATCTTCAATTTTTAGGATTGTGAAAAAAATTTTAGTTGGAAGTGTCAAATTTTAATAAATTTATTTGAAACCAAATTCGATTTTTTGGATTTTCTTGAGTATTTTTGTTGTAGGATCTACAATTGAGTAAATTTAGATGAAAATAACTTCGATTTTTTGGATTTTGTCACGTTTTTTGTCAAATTTTAATATATTTATTTGAAATCAACTTGGATAATTTTGGAATTTGTTGAGTATTTTTGTTGTAGGATCAATATTTGGGTAAATTTAGATGAAAATATCTTCAATTTTTAGGATTGTGAAAAAAATTTTAGTTGGAAGTGTCAAATTTTAATAAATTTATTTGAAATCAACTTGAATTATTTTGGATTTTGTTGAGTATTTTTGTTGTAGGATCTATATTTGAGTAAATTTAGATGAAAATAACTTCAATTTTGTGGATTGTGAAACAAGTTTTAGTTGGAAGTGTCAAATTTTAATAAATTTATTTGAAACCAAATTCGATTTTTTGGATTTTCTTGAGTATTTTTGTTGTAGGATCTACAATTGAGTAAATTTAGATGAAAATAACTTCGATTTTTTGGATTTTGTCACGTTTTTTGTCAAATTTTAATATATTTATTTGAAATCAACTTGGATAATTTTGGAATTTGTTGAGTATTTTTGTTGTAGGATCAATATTTGGGTAAATTTAGATGAAAATATCTTCAATTTTTAGGATTGTGAAAAAAATTTTATTTGGAAGTGTCAAATTTTAATAAATTTATTTGAAATCAACTTCAATTATTTTGGATTTTGTTGAGTATTTTTGTTGTAGGATCTATATTTGAGTAAATTTAGATGAAAATAACTTCAATTTTGTGGATTGTGAAAAAAATTTTAGTTGGAAGTGTCAAATTTTAATAAATTTATTTGAAACCAAATTCGATTTTTTTGATTTTCGTGAGTATTTTTGTTGTAGGATCTACAATTGAGTAAATTTAGATGAAAATAACTTCGATTTTTTGGATTTTGTCACGTTTTTTGTCAAATTTTAATATATTTATTTGAAATCAACTTGGATAATTTTGGAATTTGTTGAGTATTTTTGTTGTAGGATCAATATTTGGGTAAATTTAGATGAAAATATCTTCAATTTTTAGGATTGTGAAAAAAATTTTAGTTGGAAGTGTCAAATTTTAATAAATTTATTTGAAATCAACTTGAATTATTTTGGATTTTGTTGAGTATTTTTGTTGTAGGATCTATATTTGAGTAAATTTAGATGAAAATAACTTCAATTTTGTGGATTGTGAAAAAAATTTTAGTTGGAAGTGTCAAATTTTAATAAATTTATTTGAAACCAAATTCGATTTTTTTTATTTTCGTGAGTATTTTTGTTGTAGGATCTACAATTGAGTAAACTTAGATGAAAATAACTTCGATTTTTTTGATTTTGTCACGATTTTTGTCAAATTTTAATAAATTTATTTGAAATCAACTTGGATAATTTTGGAATTTGTTGAGTATTTTTGTTGTAGGATCAATATTTGGGTAAATTTAGATGAAAATATCTTCAATTTTTAGGATTGTGAAAAAAATTTTAGTTGGAAGTGTCAAATTTTAATAAATTTATTTGAAACCAAATTCGATTTTTTGGATTTTCTTGAGTATTTTTGTTGTAGGATCTACAATTGAGTAAATTTAGATGAAAATAACTTCGATTTTTTGGATTTTGTCACGTTTTTTGTCAAATTTTAATATATTTATTTGAAATCAACTTGGATAATTTTGGAATTTGTTGAGTATTTTTGTTGTAGGATCAATATTTGGGTAAATTTAGATGAAAATATCTTCAATTTTTAGGATTGTGAAAAAAATTTTAGTTGGAAGTGTCAAATTTTAATAAATTTATTTGAAATCAACTTGAATTATTTTGGATTTTGTTGAGTATTTTTGTTGTAGGATCTATATTTGAGTAAATTTAGATGAAAATAACTTCAATTTTGTGGATTGTGAAAAAAATTTTAGTTGGAAGTGTCAAATTTTAATAAATTTATTTGAAACCAAATTCGATTTTTTTTATTTTCGTGAGTATTTTTGTTGTAGGATCTACAATTGAGTAAATTTAGATGAAAATAACTTCGATTTTTTTGATTTTGTCACGTTTTTTGTCAAATTTTAATATATTTATTTGAAATCAACTTGGATAATTTTGGAATTTGTTGAGTATTTTTGTTGTAGGATCAATATTTGGGTAAATTTAGATGAAAATATCTTCAATTTTTAGGATTGTGAATAAAATTTTAGTTGGAAGTGTCAAATTTTAATAAATTTATTTGAAATCAACTTCAATTATTTTGGATTTTGTTGAGTATTTTTGTTGTAGGATCTATATTTGAGTAAATTTAGATGAAAATAACTTCAATTTTGTGGATTGTGAAACAAGTTTTAGTTGGAAGTGTCAAATTTTAATAAATTTATTTGAAACCAAATTCGATTTTTTGGATTTTCTTGAGTATTTTTGTTGTAGGATCTACAATTGAGTAAATTTAGATGAAAATAACTTCGATTTTTTGGATTTTGTCACGTTTTTTGTCAAATTTTAATATATTTATTTGAAATCAACTTGGATAATTTTGGAATTTGTTGAGTATTTTTGTTGTAGGATCAATATTTGGGTAAATTTAGATGAAAATATCTTCAATTTTTAGGATTGTGAAAAAAATTTTAGTTGGAAGTGTCAAATTTTAATAAATTTATTTGAAATCAACTTGAATTATTTTGGATTTTGTTGAGTATTTTTGTTGTAGGATCTATATTTGAGTAAATTTAGATGAAAATAACTTCAATTTTGTGGATTGTGAAAAAAATTTTAGTTGGAAGTGTCAAATTTTAATAAATTTATTTGAAACCAAATTCGATTTTTTGGATTTTCTTGAGTATTTTTGTTGTAGGATCTACAATTGAGTAAATTTAGATGAAAATAACTTCGATTTTTTGGATTTTGTCACGATTTTTGTCAAATTTTAATAAATTTATTTGAAATCAACTTGGATAATTTTGGAATTTGTTGAGTATTTTTCTTGTAAGATCTATATTTGAGTAAATTTAGATGAAAATATCTTCAAATTTTAGGACTGTGAAAAAATTTTTAGTTGGAAGTGTCAAATTTTAATAAATTTATTTGAAATCAACTTGAATTATTTAGGATTTTGTTGAGTATTTTTGTTGTAGGATCTATATTTGAGTAAATTTAGATGAAAATAACTTCAATTTTGTGGATTGTGAAACAAGTTTTAGTTGGAAGTGTCAAATTTTAATAAATTTATTTGAAACCAAATTCGATTTTTTGGATTTTCTTGAGTATTTTTGTTGTAGGATCTACAATTGAGTAAATTTAGATGAAAATAACTTCGATTTTTTGGATTTTGTCACGTTTTTTGTCAAATTTTAATATATTTATTTGAAATCAACTTGGATAATTTTGGAATTTGTTGAGTATTTTTGTTGTAGGATCAATATTTGGGTAAATTTAGATGAAAATATCTTCAATTTTTAGGATTGTGAAAAAAATTTTAGTTGGAAGTTTCAAATTTTAATAAATTTATTTGAAATCAACTTGAATTATTTTGGATTTTGTTGAGTATTTTTGTTGTAGGATCTATATTTGAGTAAATTTAGATGAAAATAACTTCAATTTTGTGGATTGTGAAAAAAATTTTAGTTGGAAGTGTCAAATTTTAATAAATTTATTTGAAACCAAATTCGATTTTTTTTATTTTCGTGAGTATTTTTGTTGTAGGATCTACAATTGAGTAAACTTAGATGAAAATAACTTCGATTTTTTTGATTTTGTCACGATTTTTGTCAAATTTTAATAAATTTATTTGAAATCAACTTGGATAATTTTGGAATTTGTTGAGTATTTTTGTTGTAGGATCAATATTTGGGTAAATTTAGATGAAAATATCTTCAATTTTTAGGATTGTGAAAAAAATTTTAGTTGGAAGTGTCAAATTTTAATAAATTTATTTGAAACCAAATTCGATTTTTTGGATTTTCTTGAGTATTTTTGTTGTAGGATCTACAATTGAGTAAATTTAGATGAAAATAACTTCGATTTTTTGGATTTTGTCACGTTTTTTGTCAAATTTTAATATATTTATTTGAAATCAACTTGGATAATTTTGGAATTTGTTGAGTATTTTTGTTGTAGGATCAATATTTGGGTAAATTTAGATGAAAATATCTTCAATTTTTAGGATTGTGAAAAAAATTTTAGTTGGAAGTGTCAAATTTTAATAAATTTATTTGAAATCAACTTGAATTATTTTGGATTTTGTTGAGTATTTTTGTTGTAGGATCTATATTTGAGTAAATTTAGATGAAAATAACTTCAATTTTGTGGATTGTGAAAAAAATTTTAGTTGGAAGTGTCAAATTTTAATAAATTTATTTGAAACCAAATTCGATTTTTTTTATTTTCGTGAGTATTTTTGTTGTAGGATCTACAATTGAGTAAATTTAGATGAAAATAACTTCGATTTTTTTGATTTTGTCACGTTTTTTGTCAAATTTTAATATATTTATTTGAAATCAACTTGGATAATTTTGGAATTTGTTGAGTATTTTTGTTGTAGGATCAATATTTGGGTAAATTTAGATGAAAATATCTTCAATTTTTAGGATTGTGAATAAAATTTTAGTTGGAAGTGTCAAATTTTAATAAATTTATTTGAAATCAACTTCAATTATTTTGGATTTTGTTGAGTATTTTTGTTGTAGGATCTATATTTGAGTAAATTTAGATGAAAATAACTTCAATTTTGTGGATTGTGAAACAAGTTTTAGTTGGAAGTGTCAAATTTTAATAAATTTATTTGAAACCAAATTCGATTTTTTGGATTTTCTTGAGTATTTTTGTTGTAGGATCTACAATTGAGTAAATTTAGATGAAAATAACTTCGATTTTTTGGATTTTGTCACGTTTTTTGTCAAATTTTAATATATTTATTTGAAATCAACTTGGATAATTTTGGAATTTGTTGAGTATTTTTGTTGTAGGATCAATATTTGGGTAAATTTAGATGAAAATATCTTCAATTTTTAGGATTGTGAAAAAAATTTTAGTTGGAAGTGTCAAATTTTAATAAATTTATTTGAAATCAACTTGAATTATTTTGGATTTTGTTGAGTATTTTTGTTGTAGGATCTATATTTGAGTAAATTTAGATGAAAATAACTTCAATTTTGTGGATTGTGAAAAAAATTTTAGTTGGAAGTGTCAAATTTTAATAAATTTATTTGAAACCAAATTCGATTTTTTGGATTTTCTTGAGTATTTTTGTTGTAGGATCTACAATTGAGTAAATTTAGATGAAAATAACTTCGATTTTTTGGATTTTGTCACGATTTTTGTCAAATTTTAATAAATTTATTTGAAATCAACTTGGATAATTTTGGAATTTGTTGAGTATTTTTCTTGTAAGATCTATATTTGAGTAAATTTAGATGAAAATATCTTCAAATTTTAGGACTGTGAAAAAATTTTTAGTTGGAAGTGTCAAATTTTAATAAATTTATTTGAAATCAACTTGAATTATTTAGGATTTTGTTGAGTATTTTTGTTGTAGGATCTATATTTGAGTAAATTTAGATGAAAATAACTTCAATTTTGTGGATTGTGAAAAAAATTTTAGTTGGAAGTGTCAAATTTTAATAAATTTATTTGAAACCAAATTCGATTTTTTGGATTTTCTTGAGTATTTTTGTTGTAGGATCTACAATTGAGTAAATTTAGATGAAAATAACTTCAATTTTGTGGATTGTGAAAAAAATTTAGTTGGAAGTGTCAAATTTTAATAAATTTATTTGAAACAACTTCGATTTTTTGGATTTTCTTGAGTATTTTTGTCGTAGGATCTACAATTGAGTAAATTTAGATGAAAATAACTTCGATTTTTTGGATTTTGTCACGTTTTTTGTCAAATTTTAATATATTTATTTGAAATCAACTTGGATAATTTTGGAATTTGTTGAGTATTTTTGTTGTAGGATCAATATTTGGGTAAATTTAGATGAAAATATCTTCAATTTTTAGGATTGTGAAAAAAATTTTAGTTGGAAGTGTCAAATTTTAATTAATTTATTTGAAATCAACTTGAATTATTTTGGATTTTGTTGAGTATTTTTGTTGTAGGATCTACAATTGAGTAAATTTAGATGAAAATAACTTCGATTTTTTGGATTTTG
Source organism: Andrena praecox (assembly GCA_963932275.1). NCBI lineage: Eukaryota > Metazoa > Arthropoda > Insecta > Hymenoptera > Andrenidae > Andrena > Andrena praecox. The sequence continues at coordinate 903,980 of CAWVQO010000467.1, forward strand.
TCACGTTTTTTGTCAAATTTTAATATATTTATTTGAAATCAACTTGGATAATTTTGGAATTTGTTGAGTATTTTTGTTGTAGGATCAATATTTGGGTAAATTTAGATGAAAATATCTTCAATTTTTAGGATTGTGAAAAAAATTTTAGTTGGAAGTGTCAAATTTTAATAAATTTATTTGAAATCAACTTGAATTATTTTGGATTTTGTTGAGTATTTTTGTTGTAGGATCTATATTTGAGTAAATTTAGATGAAAATAACTTCAATTTTGTGGATTGTGAAAAAAATTTTAGTTGGAAGTGTCAAATTTTAATAAATTTATTTGAAACCAAATTCGATTTTTTTTATTTTCGTGAGTATTTTTGTTGTAGGATCTACAATTGAGTAAATTTAGATGAAAATAACTTCGATTTTTTTGATTTTGTCACGTTTTTTGTCAAATTTTAATATATTTATTTGAAATCAACTTGGATAATTTTGGAATTTGTTGAGTATTTTTGTTGTAGGATCAATATTTGGGTAAATTTAGATGAAAATATCTTCAATTTTTAGGATTGTGAATAAAATTTTAGTTGGAAGTGTCAAATTTTAATAAATTTATTTGAAATCAACTTCAATTATTTTGGATTTTGTTGAGTATTTTTGTTGTAGGATCTATATTTGAGTAAATTTAGATGAAAATAACTTCAATTTTGTGGATTGTGAAACAAGTTTTAGTTGGAAGTGTCAAATTTTAATAAATTTATTTGAAACCAAATTCGATTTTTTGGATTTTCTTGAGTATTTTTGTTGTAGGATCTACAATTGAGTAAATTTAGATGAAAATAACTTCGATTTTTTGGATTTTGTCACGTTTTTTGTCAAATTTTAATATATTTATTTGAAATCAACTTGGATAATTTTGGAATTTGTTGAGTATTTTTGTTGTAGGATCAATATTTGGGTAAATTTAGATGAAAATATCTTCAATTTTTAGGATTGTGAAAAAAATTTTAGTTGGAAGTGTCAAATTTTAATAAATTTATTTGAAATCAACTTGAATTATTTTGGATTTTGTTGAGTATTTTTGTTGTAGGATCTATATTTGAGTAAATTTAGATGAAAATAACTTCAATTTTGTGGATTGTGAAAAAAATTTTAGTTGGAAGTGTCAAATTTTAATAAATTTATTTGAAACCAAATTCGATTTTTTGGATTTTCTTGAGTATTTTTGTTGTAGGATCTACAATTGAGTAAATTTAGATGAAAATAACTTCGATTTTTTGGATTTTGTCACGATTTTTGTCAAATTTTAATAAATTTATTTGAAATCAACTTGGATAATTTTGGAATTTGTTGAGTATTTTTCTTGTAAGATCTATATTTGAGTAAATTTAGATGAAAATATCTTCAAATTTTAGGACTGTGAAAAAATTTTTAGTTGGAAGTGTCAAATTTTAATAAATTTATTTGAAATCAACTTGAATTATTTAGGATTTTGTTGAGTATTTTTGTTGTAGGATCTATATTTGAGTAAATTTAGATGAAAATAACTTCAATTTTGTGGATTGTGAAAAAAATTTTAGTTGGAAGTGTCAAATTTTAATAAATTTATTTGAAACCAAATTCGATTTTTTGGATTTTCTTGAGTATTTTTGTTGTAGGATCTACAATTGAGTAAATTTAGATGAAAATAACTTCAATTTTGTGGATTGTGAAAAAAATTTAGTTGGAAGTGTCAAATTTTAATAAATTTATTTGAAACAACTTCGATTTTTTGGATTTTCTTGAGTATTTTTGTCGTAGGATCTACAATTGAGTAAATTTAGATGAAAATAACTTCGATTTTTTGGATTTTGTCACGTTTTTTGTCAAATTTTAATATATTTATTTGAAATCAACTTGGATAATTTTGGAATTTGTTGAGTATTTTTGTTGTAGGATCAATATTTGGGTAAATTTAGATGAAAATATCTTCAATTTTTAGGATTGTGAAAAAAATTTTAGTTGGAAGTGTCAAATTTTAATTAATTTATTTGAAATCAACTTGAATTATTTTGGATTTTGTTGAGTATTTTTGTTGTAGGATCTATATTTGAGTAAATTTAGATGAAAATAACTTCAATTTTGTGGATTGTGAAAAAAATTTTAGTTGGAAGTGTCAAATTTTAATAAATTTTTTTGAAACCAAATTCGATTTTTTGGATTTTCTTGAGTATTTTTGTTGTAGGATCTACAATTGAGTAAATTTAGATGAAAATAACTTCAATTTTGTGGATTGTGAAAAAAATTTAGTTGGAAGTGTCAAATTTTAATAAATTTATTTGAAATCAACTTGAATTATTTTGGATTTTGTTGAGTATTTTTGTTGTAGGATCTATATTTGAGTAAATTTAGATGAAAATAACTTCGATTTTTTGGATTTTGTCACGATTTTTGTCAAATTTTAATAAATTTATTTGAAATCAACTTGGATAATTTTGGAATTTGTTGAGTATTTTTCTTGTAAGATCTATATTTGAGTAAATTTAGATGAAAATATCTTCAATTTTTAGGACTGTGAAAAAATTTTTAGTTGGAAGTGTCAAATTTTAATAAATTTATTTGAAATCAACTTGAATTATTTTGGATTTTGTTGAGTATTTTTGTTGTAGGATCTATATTTGAGTAAATTTAGATGAAAATAACTTCAATTTTGTGGATTGTGAAAAAAATTTTAGTTGGAAGTGTCAAATTTTAATAAATTTTTTTGAAACCAAATTCGATTTTTTGGATTTTCTTGAGTATTTTTGTTGTAGGATCTACAATTGAGTAAATTTAGATGAAAATAACTTCAATTTTGTGGATTGTGAAAAAAATTTTAGTTGGAAGTGTCAAATTTTAATAAATTTATTTGAAATCAACTTGAATTACTTTGGATTTTGTTGAGTATTTTGGTTGTAGGATCTATATTTGAGTAAATTTAGATGCAAATAACTTCAATTTTGTGGATTGTGAAAAAAATTTTAGTTGGAAGTGTCAAATTTTAATAAATTTATTTGAAACCAAATTCGATTTTTTGGATTTTCTTGAGTATTTTTGTTGTAGGATCTACAATTGAGTAAATTTAGATGAAAATAACTTCGATTTTTTGGATTTTGTCACGATTTTTGTCAAATTTTATTAAATTTATTTGAAATCAACTTGGATAATTTTGGAATTTGTTGAGTATTTTTGTTGTAGGATCAATATTTGCGTAAATTTAGATGAAAATATCTTCAATTTTTAGGATTGTGAAAAAAATTTTAGTTGGAAGTGTCAAATTTTAATAAATTTATTTGAAATCAACTTGAATTATTTTGGATTTTGTTGAGTATTTTTGTTGTAGGATCTATATTTGAGTAAATTTAGATGAAAATAACTTCAATTTTGTGGATTGTGAAAAAAATTTTAGTTGGAAGTGTCAAATTTTAATAAATTTATTTGAAACCAAATTCGATTTTTTTTATTTTCGTGAGTATTTTTGTTGTAGGATCTACAATTGAGTAAATTTTGATGAAAATAACTTCGATTTTTTGGATTTTGTCACGTTTTTTGTCAAATTTTAATATATTTATTTGAAATCAACTTGGATAATTTTGGAATTTGTTGAGTATTTTTGTTGTAGGATCAATATTTGGGTAAATTTAGATGAAAATATCTTCAATTTTTAGGATTGTGAAAAAAATTTTAGTTGGAAGTGTCAAATTTTAATAAATTTATTTGAAATCAACTTGAATTATTTTGGATTTTGTTGAGTATTTTTGTTGTAGGATCTATATTTGAGTAAATTTAGATGAAAATAACTTCAATTTTGTGGATTGTGAAAAAAATTTTAGTTGGAAGTGTCAAATTTTAATAAATTTATTTGAAACCAAATTCGATTTTTTTTATTTTCGTGAGTATTTTTGTTGTAGGATCTACAATTGAGTAAACTTAGATGAAAATAACTTCGATTTTTTTGATTTTGTCACGATTTTTGTCAAATTTTAATAAATTTATTTGAAATCAACTTGGATAATTTTGGAATTTGTTGAGTATTTTTGTTGTAGGATCAATATTTGGGTAAATTTAGATGAAAATATCTTCAATTTTTAGGATTGTGAAAAAAATTTTAGTTGGAAGTGTCAAATTTTAATAAATTTATTTGAAACCAAATTCGATTTTTTGGATTTTCTTGAGTATTTTTGTTGTAGGATCTACAATTGAGTAAATTTAGATGAAAATAACTTCGATTTTTTGGATTTTGTCACGATTTTTGTCCAATTTTAATAAATTTATTTGAAATCAACTTGGATAATTTTGGAATTTGTTGAGTATTTTTGTTGTAGGATCAATATTTGGGTAAACTTAGATGAAAATATCTTCAATTTTTAGGATTGTGAAAAAAATTTTAGTTGGAAGTGTCAAATTTTAATAAATTTATTTGAAATCAACTTGAATTATTTTGGATTTTGTTGAGTATTTTTGTTGTAGGATCTATATTTGAGTAAATTTAGATGAAAATAACTTCAATTTTGTGGATTGTGAAAAAAATTTTAGTTGGAAGTGTCAAATTTTAATAAATTTATTTGAAACCAAATTCGATTTTTTGGATTTTCCTGATTATTTTTGTTGTAGGATCTACAATTGACTAAATTTAGATGAAAATAACTTCGATTTTTTGGATTTTGTCACGATTTTTGTCCAATTTTAATAAATTTATTTGAAATCAACTTGGATAATTTTGGAATTTGTTGAGTATTTTTGTTGTAGGATCAATATTTGGGTAAACTTAGATGAAAATATCTTCAATTTTTAGGATTGTGAAAAAAATTTTAGTTGGAAGTGTCAAATTTTAATAAATTTATTTGAAATCAACTTGAATTATTTTGGATTTTGTTGAGTATTTTTGTTGTAGGATCTATATTTGAGTAAATTTAGATGAAAATAACTTCGATTTTTTGGATTTTGTCACGATTTTTGTCAAATTTTAATAAATTTATTTGAAATCAACTTGGATAATTTTGGAATTTGTTGAGTATTTTTCTTGTAAGATCTATATTTGAGTAAATTTAGATGAAAATATCTTCAATTTTTAGGACTGTGAAAAAATTTTTAGTTGGAAGTGTCAAATTTTAATAAATTTATTTGAAATCAACTTGAATTATTTTGGATTTTGTTGAGTATTTTTGTTGTAGGATCTATATTTGAGTAAATTTAGATGAAAATAACTTCAATTTTGTGGATTGTGAAAAAAATTTTAGTTGGAAGTGTCAAATTTTAATAAATTTATTTGAAACCAAATTCGATTTTTTTTATTTTCGTGAGTATTTTTGTTGTAGGATCTACAATTGAGTAAACTTAGATGAAAATAACTTCGATTTTTTAGATTTTGTCACGATTTTTGTCAAATTTTAATAAATTTATTTGAAATCAACTTGGATAATTTTGGAATTTGTTGAGTATTTTTGTTGTAGGATCAATATTTGGGTAAATTTAGATGAAAATATCTTCAATTTTGTGGATTGTGAAAAAAATTTTAGTTGGAAGTGTCAAATTTTAATAAATTTATTTGAAACCAAATTCGATTTTTTGGATTTTCTTGAGTATTTTTGTTGTAGGATCTACAATTGAGTAAATTTAGATGAAAATAACTTCGATTTTTTGGATTTTGTCACGATTTTTGTCAAATTTTATTAAATTTATTTGAAATCAACTTGGATAATTTTGGAATTTGTTGAGTATTTTTGTTGTAGGATCAATATTTGCGTAAATTTAGATGAAAATATCTTCAATTTTTAGGATTGTGAAAAAAATTTTAGTTGGAAGTGTCAAATTTTAATAAATTTATTTGAAATCAACTTGAATTATTTTGGATTTTGTTGAGTATTTTTGTTGTAGGATCTATATTTGAGTAAATTTAGATGAAAATAACTTCAATTTTGTGGATTGTGAAAAAAATTTTAGTTGGAAGTGTCAAATTTTAATAAATTTATTTGAAACCAAATTCGATTTTTTTGATTTTCGTGAGTATTTTTGTTGTAGGATCTACAATTGAGTAAATTTAGATGAAAATAACTTCGATTTTTTGGATTTTGTCACGTTTTTTGTCAAATTTTAATATATTTATTTGAAATCAACTTGGATAATTTTGGAATTTGTTGAGTATTTTTGTTGTAGGATCAATATTTGGGTAAATTTAGATGAAAATATCTTCAATTTTTAGGATTGTGAAAAAAATTTTAGTTGGAAGTGTCAAATTTTAATAAATTTATTTGAAATCAACTTGAATTATTTTGGATTTTGTTGAGTATTTTTGTTGTAGGATCTATATTTGAGTAAATTTAGATGAAAATAACTTCAATTTTGTGGATTGTGAAAAAAATTTTAGTTGGAAGTGTCAAATTTTAATAAATTTATTTGAAACCAAATTCGATTTTTTGGATTTTCCTGAGTATTTTTGTTGTAGGATCTACAATTGAGTAAATTTAGATGAAAATAACTTCGATTTTTTGGATTTTGTCACGATTTTTGTCAAATTTTAATAAATTTATTTGAAATCAACTTGGATAATTTTGGAATTTGTTGAGTATTTTTCTTGTAAGATCTATATTTGAGTAAATTTAGATGAAAATATCTTCAAATTTTAGGACTGTGAAAAAATTTTTAGTTGGAAGTGTCAAATTTTAATAAATTTATTTGAAATCAACTTGAATTATTTAGGATTTTGTTGAGTATTTTTGTTGTAGGATCTATATTTGAGTAAATTTAGATGAAAATAACTTCGATTTTTTGGATTTTGTCACGTTTTTTGTCAAATTTTAATATATTTATTTGAAATCAACTTGGATAATTTTGGAATTTGTTGAGTATTTTTGTTGTAGGATCAATATTTGGGTAAATTTAGATGAAAATATCTTCAATTTTTAGGATTGTGAAAAAAATTTTAGTTGGAAGTGTCAAATTTTAATAAATTTATTTGAAATCAACTTGAATTATTTTGGATTTTGTTGAGTATTTTTGTTGTAGGATCTATATTTGAGTAAATTTAGATGAAAATAACTTCAATTTTGTGGATTGTGAAAAAAATTTTAGTTGGAAGTGTCAAATTTTAATAAATTTATTTGAAACCAAATTCGATTTTTTGGATTTTCTTGAGTATTTTTGTTGTAGGATCTACAATTGAGTAAATTTAGATGAAAATAACTTCGATTTTTTGGATTTTGTCACGATTTTTGTCAAATTTTAATAAATTTATTTGAAATCAACTTGGATAATTTTGGAATTTGTTGAGTATTTTTCTTGTAAGATCTATATTTGAGTAAATTTAGATGAAAATATCTTCAAATTTTAGGACTGTGAAAAAATTTTTAGTTGGAAGTGTCAAATTTTAATAAATTTATTTGAAATCAACTTGAATTATTTAGGATTTTGTTGAGTATTTTTGTTGTAGGATCTATATTTGAGTAAATTTAGATGAAAATAACTTCAATTTTGTGGATTGTGAAAAAAATTTTAGTTGGAAGTGTCAAATTTTAATAAATTTATTTGAAACCAAATTCGATTTTTTGGATTTTCTTGAGTATTTTTGTTGTAGGATCTACAATTGAGTAAATTTAGATGAAAATAACTTCAATTTTGTGGATTGTGAAAAAAATTTAGTTGGAAGTGTCAAATTTTAATAAATTTATTTGAAACAACATCGATTTTTTGGATTTTCTTGAGTATTTTTGTTGGAGGATCTACAATTGAGAAAATTTAGATGAAAATAACTTCGATTTTTTTTATTTTGTCACGATTTTTGTCAAATTTTAATAAATTTATTTGAAATCAACTTGGATAATTTTGGAATTTGTTGAGTATTTTTGTTGTAGGATCTATATTTGAGTAAATTTAGATGAAAATAACTTCGATTTTTTGGATTGTGAAACAAGTTTTAGTTGGAAGTGTCAAATTTTAATAAATTTATTTGAAACCAAATTCGATTTTTTGGATTTTCTTGAGTATTTTTGTTGTAGGATCTACAATTGAGTAAATTTAGATGAAAATAACTTCAATTTTGTGGATTGTGAAAAAAATTTTAGTTGGAAGTGTCAAATTTTAATAAATTTATTTGAAACCAAATTCGATTTTTTGGATTTTCTTGAGTATTTTTGTTGTAGGATCTACAATTGAGAAAATTTAGATGAAAATAACTTCGATTTTTTTTATTTTGTCACGATTTTTGTCAAATTTTAATAAATTTATTTGAAACAACATCGATTTTTTGGATTTTCTTGAGTATTTTTGTTGTAGGATCTACAATTGAGAAAATTTAGATGAAAATAACTTCGATTTTTTTTATTTTGTCACGATTTTGATCAAATTTTAATAAATTTATTTGAAATCAACTTGGATAATTTTGGAATTTGTTGATTATTTTTGTTGTAGGATCAATATTTGAGTAAATTTAGATGAAAAAATCTTCAATTTTTAGGATTTTGAAAAAAAATTTAGTTGGAAGTGTCAAATTTTAATAAATTTATTTGAAATCAACATGAATTATTTTGGAATTTGTTGAGTATTTTTGTTGTAGGATCTATATTTGAGTAAATTTAGATGAAAATAACTTCAATTTTGTGGATTGTGAAAAAAATTTTAGTTGGAAGTGTCAAATTTTAATAAATTTATTTGAAACCAAATTCGATTTTTTGGATTTTCCTGATTATTTTTGTTGTAGGATCTACAATTGACTAAATTTAGATGAAAATAACTTCGATTTTTTGGATTTTGTCACGATTTTTGTCCAATTTTAATAAATTTATTTGAAATCAACTTGGATAATTTTGGAATTTGTTGAGTATTTTTGTTGTAGGATCAATATTTGGGTAAATTTAGATGAAAATATCTTCAATTTTTAGGATTGTGAAAAAAATTTTAGTTGGAAGTGTCAAATTATAATAAATTTATTTGAAATCAACTTGAATTATTTTGGATTTTGTTGAGTATTTTTGTTGTAGGATCTATATTTGAGTAAATTTAGATGAAAATAACTTCAATTTTGTGGATTGTGAAAAAAATTTTAGTTGGAAGTGTCAAATTTTAATAAATTTATTTGAAACCAAATTCGATTTTTTGGATTTTCTTGAGTATTTTTGTTGTAGGATCTACAATTGAGTAAATTTAGATGAAAATAACTTCGATTTTTTGGATTTTGTCACGTTTTTTGTCAAATTTTAATATATTTATTTGAAATCAACTTGGATAATTTTGGAATTTGTTGAGTATTTTTGTTGTAGGATCAATATTTGGGTAAATTTAGATGAAAATATCTTCAATTTTTAGGATTGTGAAAAAAATTTTAGTTGGAAGTGTCAAATTTTAATAAATTTATTTGAAATCAACTTGAATTATTTTGGATTTTGTTGAGTATTTTTGTTGTAGGATCTATATTTGAGTAAATTTAGATGAAAATAACTTCGATTTTTTGGATTTTGTCACGATTTTTGTCAAATTTTAATAAATTTATTTGAAATCAACTTGGATAATTTTGGAATTTGTTGAGTATTTTTCTTGTAAGATCTATATTTGAGTAAATTTAGATGAAAATATCTTCAATTTTTAGGACTGTGAAAAAATTTTTAGTTGGAAGTGTCAAATTTTAATAAATTTATTTGAAATCAACTTGAATTATTTTGGATTTTGTTGAGTATTTTTGTTGTAGGATCTATATTTGAGTAAATTTAGATGAAAATAACTTCAATTTTGTGGATTGTGAAAAAAATTTAGTTGGAAGTGTCAAATTTTAATAAATTTATTTGAAACAACATCGATTTTTTGGATTTTCTTGAGTATTTTTGTTGTAGGATCTACAATTGAGAAAATTTAGATGAAAATAACTTCGATTTTTTTTATTTTGTCACGATTTTTGTCAAATTTTAATAAATTTATTTGAAATCAACTTGGATAATTTTGGAATTTGTTGAGTATTTTTGTTGTAGGATCTATATTTGAGTAAATTTAGATGAAAATAACTTCGATTTTTTGGATTGTGAAACAAGTTTTAGTTGGAAGTGTCAAATTTTAATAAATTTATTTGAAACCAAATTCGATTTTTTGGATTTTCTTGAGTATTTTTGTTGTAGGATCTACAATTGAGTAAATTTAGATGAAAATAACTTCAATTTTGTGGATTGTGAAAAAAATTTTAGTTGGAAGTGTCAAATTTTAATAAATTTTTTTGAAACCAAATTCGATTTTTTGGATTTTCTTGAGTATTTTTGTTGTAGGATCTACAATTGAGTAAATTTAGATGAAAATAACTTCAATTTTGTGGATTGTGAAAAAAATTTAGTTGGAAGTGTCAAATTTTAATAAATTTATTTGAAACAACTTCGATTTTTTGGATTTTCTTGAGTATTTTTGTTGTAGGATCTACAATTGAGAAAATTTAGATGAAAATAACTTCGATTTTTTTTATTTTGTCACGATTTTTGTCAAATTTTAATAAATTTATTTCAAATCAACTTGGATAATTTTGGAATTTGTTGAGTATTTTTGTTGTAGGATCAATATTTGGGTAAATTTAGATGAAAATATCTTCAATTTTTAGGATTGTGAAAAAAATTTTAGTTGGAAGTGTCAAATTTTAATAAATTTATTTGAAATCAACTTGAATTACTTTGGATTTTGTTGAGTATTTTTGTTGTAGGATCTATATTTGAGTAAATTTAGATGCAAATAACTTCAATTTTGTGGATTGTGAAAAAAATTTTAGTTGGAAGTGTCAAATTTTAATAAATTTATTTGAAACCAAATTCGATTTTTTGGATTTTCTTGAGTATTTTTGTTGTAGGATCTACAATTGAGTAAATTTAGATGAAAATAACTTCGATTTTTTGGATTTTGTCACGATTTTTGTCAAATTTTATTAAATTTATTTGAAATCAACTTGGATAATTTTGGAATTTGTTGAGTATTTTTGTTGTAGGATCAATATTTGCGTAAATTTAGATGAAAATATCTTCAATTTTTAGGATTGTGAAAAAAATTTTAGTTGGAAGTGTCAAATTTTAATAAATTTATTTGAAATCAACTTGAATTATTTTGGATTTTGTTGAGTATTTTTGTTGTAGGATCTATATTTGAGTAAATTTAGATGAAAATAACTTCAATTTTGTGGATTGTGAAAAAAATTTTAGTTGGAAGTGTCAAATTTTAATAAATTTTTTTGAAACCAAATTCGATTTTTTGGATTTTCTTGAGTATTTTTGTTGTAGGATCTACAATTGAGTAAATTTAGATGAAAATAACTTCAATTTTGTGGATTGTGAAAAAAATTTAGTTGGAAGTGTCAAATTTTAATAAATTTATTTGAAACAACTTCGATTTTTTGGATTTTCTTGAGTATTTTTGTTGTAGGATCTACAATTGAGAAAATTTAGATGAAAATAACTTCGTTTTTTTTTATTTTGTCACGATTTTTGTCAAATTTTAATAAATTTATTTCAAATCAACTTGGATAATTTTGGAATTTGTTGAGTATTTTTGTTGTAGGATCAATATTTGGGTAAATTTAGATGAAAATATCTTCAATTTTTAGGATTGTGAAAAAAATTTTAGTTGGAAGTGTCAAATTTTAATAAATTTATTTGAAATCAACTTGAATTACTTTGGATTTTGTTGAGTATTTTTGTTGTAGGATCTATATTTGAGTAAATTTAGATGCAAATAACTTCAATTTTGTGGATTGTGAAAAAAATTTTAGTTGGAAGTGTCAAATTTTAATAAATTTATTTGAAACCAAATTCGATTTTTTGGATTTTCTTGAGTATTTTTGTTGTAGGATCTACAATTGAGTAAATTTAGATGAAAATAACTTCGATTTTTTGGATTTTGTCACGATTTTTGTCCAATTTTAATAAATTTATTTGAAATCAACTTGGATAATTTTGGAATTTGTTGAGTATTTTTGTTGTAGGATCAATATTTGGGTAAATTTAGATGAAAATATCTTCAATTTTTAGGATTGTGAAAAAAATTTTAGTTGGAAGTGTCAAATTTTAATAAATTTATTTGAAATCAACATGAATTATTTTGGATTTTGTTGAGTATTTTTGTTGTAGGATCTATATTTGAGTAAATTTAGATGAAAATAACTTCAATTTTGTGGATTGTGAAAAAAATTTTAGTTGGAAGTGTCAAATTTTAATAAATTTATTTGAAACCAAATTCGATTTTTTGGATTTTCCTGATTATTTTTGTTGTAGGATCTACAATTGACTAAATTTAGATGAAAATAACTTCGATTTTTTGGATTTTGTCACGATTTTTGTCCAATTTTAATAAATTTATTTGAAATCAACTTGGATAATTTTGGAATTTGTTGAGTATTTTTGTTGTAGGATCAATATTTGGGTAAATTTAGATGAAAATATCTTCAATTTTTAGGATTGTGAAAAAAATTTTAGTTGGAAGTGTCAAATTATAATAAATTTATTTGAAATCAACTTGAATTATTTTGGATTTTGTTGAGTATTTTTGTTGTAGGATCTATATTTGAGTAAATTTAGATGAAAATAACTTCAATTTTGTGGATTGTGAAAAAAATTTTAGTTGGAAGTGTCAAATTTTAATAAATTTATTTGAAACCAAATTCGATTTTTTGGATTTTCTTGAGTATTTTTGTTGTAGGATCTACAATTGAGTAAATTTAGATGAAAATAACTTCGATTTTTTGGATTTTGTCACGTTTTTTGTCAAATTTTAATATATTTATTTGAAATCAACTTGGATAATTTTGGAATTTGTTGAGTATTTTTGTTGTAGGATCAATATTTGGGTAAATTTAGATGAAAATATCTTCAATTTTTAGGATTGTGAAAAAAATTTTAGTTGGAAGTGTCAAATTTTAATAAATTTATTTGAAATCAACTTGGATAATTTTGGAATTTGTTGAGTATTTTTGTTGTAGGATCAATATTTGGGTAAATTTAGATGAAAATATCTTCAATTTTTAGGATTGTGAAAAAAATTTTAGTTGGAAGTGTCAAATTTTAATAAATTTATTTGAAATCAACTTGAATTATTTTGGATTTTGTTGAGTATTTTTGTTGTAGGATCTATATTTGAGTAAATTTAGATGAAAATAACTTCAATTTTGTGGATTGTGAAAAAAATTTTAGTTGGAAGTGTCAAATTTTAATAAATTTATTTGAAACCAAATTAGATTTTTTTTATTTTCGTGAGTATTTTTGTTGTAGGATCTACAATTGAGTAAACTTAGATGAAAATAACTTCGATTTTTTTGATTTTGTCACGATTTTTGTCAAATTTTAATAAATTTATTTGAAATCAACTTGGATAATTTTGGAATTTGTTGAGTATTTTTGTTGTAGGATCAATATTTGGGTAAATTTAGATGAAAATATCTTCAATTTTTAGGATTGTGAAAAAAATTTTAGTTGGAAGTGTCAAATTTTAATAAATTTATTTGAAACCAAATTCGATTTTTTGGATTTTCTTGAGTATTTTTGTTGTAGGATCTACAATTGAGTAAATTTAGATGAAAATAACTTCGATTTTTTGGATTTTGTCACGTTTTTTGACAAATTTTAATATATTTATTTGAAATCAACTTGGATAATTTTGGAATTTGTTGAGTATTTTTGTTGTAGGATCAATATTTGGGTAAATTTAGATGAAAATATCTTCAATTTTTAGGATTGTGAATAAAATTTTAGTTGGAAGTGTCAAATTTTAATAAATTTATTTGAAATCAACTTCAATTATTTTGGATTTTGTTGAGTATTTTTGTTGTAGGATCTATATTTGAGTAAATTTAGATGAAAATAACTTCAATTTTGTGGATTGTGAAACAAGTTTTAGTTGGAAGTGTCAAATTTTAATAAATTTATTTGAAACCAAATTCGATTTTTTGGATTTTCTTGAGTATTTTTGTTGTAGGATCTACAATTGAGTAAATTTAGATGAAAATAACTTCGATTTTTTGGATTTTGTCACGTTTTTTGTCAAATTTTAATATATTTATTTGAAATCAACTTGGATAATTTTGGAATTTGTTGAGTATTTTTGTTGTAGGATCAATATTTGTGTAAATTTAGATGAAAATATCTTCAATTTTTAGGATTGTGAAAAAAATTTTAGTTGGAAGTGTCAAATTTTAATAAATTTATTTGAAATCAACTTGAATTATTTTGGATTTTGTTGAGTATTTTTGTTGTAGGATCTATATTTGAGTAAATTTAGATGAAAATAACTTCAATTTTGTGGATTGTGAAAAAAATTTTAGTTGGAAGTGTCAAATTTTAATAAATTTATTTGAAACCAAATTCGATTTTTTGGATTTTCTTGAGTATTTTTGTTGTAGGATCTACAATTGAGTAAATTTAGATGAAAATAACTTCGATTTTTTGGATTTTGTCACGATTTTTGTCAAATTTTAATAAATTTATTTGAAATCAACTTGGATAATTTTGGAATTTGTTGAGTATTTTTCTTGTAAGATCTATATTTGAGTAAATTTAGATGAAAATATCTTCAAATTTTAGGACTGTGAAAAAATTTTTAGTTGGAAGTGTCAAATTTTAATAAATTTATTTGAAATCAACTTGAATTATTTAGGATTTTGTTGAGTATTTTTGTTGTAGGATCTATATTTGAGTAAATTTAGATGCAAATAACTTCAATTTTGTGGATTGTGAAAAAAATTTTAGTTGGAAGTGTCAAATTTTAATAAATTTATTTGAAACCAAATTCGATTTTTTGGATTTTCTTGAGTATTTTTGTTGTAGGATCTACAATTGAGTAAATTTAGATGAAAATAACTTCAATTTTGTGGATTGTGAAAAAAATTTAGTTGGAAGTGTCAAATTTTAATAAATTTATTTGAAACAACTTCGATTTTTTGGATTTTCTTGAGTATTTTTGTTGTAGGATCTACAATTGAGAAAATTTAGATGAAAATAACTTCGATTTTTTTTATTTTGTCACGATTTTGATCAAATTTTAATAAATTTATTTGAAATCAACTTGGATAATTTTGGAATTTGTTGATTATTTTTGTTGTAGGATCAATATTTGAGTAAATTTAGATGAAAAAATCTTCAATTTTTAGGATTTTGAAAAAAAATTTAGTTGGAAGTGTCAAATTTTAATAAATTTATTTGAAATCAACATGAATTATTTTGGATTTTGTTGAGTATTTTTGTTGTAGGATCTATATTTGAGTAAATTTAGATGAAAATAACTTCAATTTTGTGGATTGTGAAAAAAATTTTAGTTGGAAGTGTCAAATTTTAATAAATTTATTTGAAACCAAATTCGATTTTTTGGATTTTCCTGTTTATTTTTGTTGTAGGATCTACAATTGACTAAATTTAGATGAAAATAACTTCGATTTTTTGGATTTTGTCACGATTTTTGTCCAATTTTAATAAATTTATTTGAAATCAACTTGGATAATTTTGGAATTTGTTGAGTATTTTTGTTGTAGGATCAATATTTGGGTAAATTTAGATGAAAATATCTTCAATTTTTAGGATTGTGAAAAAAATTTTAGTTGGAAGTGTCAAATTATAATAAATTTATTTGAAATCAACTTGAATTATTTTGGATTTTGTTGAGTATTTTTGTTGTAGGATCTATATTTGAGTAAATTTAGATGAAAATAACTTCAATTTTGTGGATTGTGAAAAAAATTTTAGTTGGAAGTGTCAAATTTTAATAAATTTATTTGAAACCAAATTCGATTTTTTGGATTTTCTTGAGTATTTTTGTTGTAGGATCTACAATTGAGTAAATTTAGATGAAAATAACTTCGATTTTTTGGATTTTGTCACGTTTTTTGTCAAATTTTAATATATTTATTTGAAATCAACTTGGATAATTTTGGAATTTGTTGAGTATTTTTGTTGTAGGATCAATATTTGGGTAAATTTAGATGAAAATATCTTCAATTTTTAGGATTGTGAAAAAAATTTTAGTTGGAAGTGTCAAATTTTAATAAATTTATTTGAAATCAACTTGAATTATTTTGGATTTTGTTGAGTATTTTTGTTGTAGGATCTATATTTGAGTAAATTTAGATGAAAATAACTTCGATTTTTTGGATTTTGTCACGATTTTTGTCAAATTTTAATAAATTTATTTGAAATCAACTTGGATAATTTTGGAATTTGTTGAGTATTTTTCTTGTAAGATCTATATTTGAGTAAATTTAGATGAAAATATCTTCAATTTTTAGGACTGTGAAAAAATTTTTAGTTGGAAGTGTCAAATTTTAATAAATTTATTTGAAATCAACTTGAATTATTTTGGATTTTGTTGAGTATTTTTGTTGTAGGATCTATATTTGAGTAAATTTAGATGAAAATAACTTCAATTTTGTGGATTGTGAAAAAATTTTTAGTTGGAAGTGTCAAATTTTAATAAATTTTTTTGAAACCAAATTCGATTTTTTGGATTTTCTTGAGTACTTTTGTTGTAGGATCTACAATTGAGTAAATTTAGATGAAAATAACTTCAATTTTGTGGATTGTGAAAAAAATTTAGTTGGAAGTGTCAAATTTTAATAAATTTATTTGAAACAACTTCGATTTTTTGGATTTTCTTGAGTATTTTTGTTGTAGGATCTACAATTGAGAAAATTTAGATGAAAATAACTTCGATTTTTTTTATTTTGTCACGATTTTTGTCAAATTTTAATAAATTTATTTCAAATCAACTTGGATAATTTTGGAATTTGTTGAGTATTTTTGTTGTAGGATCAATATTTGGGTAAATTTAGATGAAAATATCTTCAATTTTTAGGATTCTGAAAAAAATTTTAGTTGGAAGTGTCAAATTTTAATAAATTTATTTGAAATCAACTTGAATTACTTTGGATTTTGTTGAGTATTTTTGTTGTAGGATCTATATTTGAGTAAATTTAGATGCAAATAACTTCAATTTTGTGGATTGTGAAAAAAATTTTAGTTGGAAGTGTCAAATTTTAATAAATTTATTTGAAACCAAATTCGATTTTTTGGATTTTCTTGAGTATTTTTGTTGTAGGATCTACAATTGAGTAAATTTAGATGAAAATAACTTCGATTTTTTGGATTTTGTCACGATTTTTGTCAAATTTTATTAAATTTATTTGAAATCAACTTGGATAATTTTGGAATTTGTTGAGTATTTTTGTTGTAGGATCAATATTTGCGTAAATTTAGATGAAAATATCTTCAATTTTTAGGATTGTGAAAAAAATTTTAGTTGGAAGTGTCAAATTTTAATAAATTTATTTGAAATCAACTTGAATTATTTTGGATTTTGTTGAGTATTTTTGTTGTAGGATCTATATTTGAGTAAATTTAGATGAAAATAACTTCAATTTTGTGGATTGTGAAAAAAATTTTAGTTGGAAGTGTCAAATTTTAATAAATTTATTTGAAACCAAATTCGATTTTTTTTATTTTCGTGAGTATTTTTGTTTGTAGGATCTATAATTGAGTAAATTTAGATGAAAATAACTTCGATTTTTTGGATTTTGTCACGTTTTTTGTCAAATTTTAATATATTTATTTGAAATCAACTTGGATAATTTTGGAATTTGTTGAGTATTTTTGTTGTAGGATCAATATTTGGGTAAATTTAGATGAAAATATCTTCAATTTTTAGGATTGTGAAAAAAATTTTAGTTGGAAGTGTCAAATTTTAATAAATTTATTTGAAATCAACTTGAATTATTTTGGATTTTGTTGAGTATTTTTGTTGTAGGATCTATATTTGAGTAAATTTAGATGAAAATAACTTCAATTTTGTGGATTGTGAAAAAAATTTTAGTTGGAAGTGTCAAATTTTAATAAATTTATTTGAAACCAAATTAGATTTTTTTTATTTTCGTGAGTATTTTTGTTGTAGGATCTACAATTGAGTAAACTTAGATGAAAATAACTTCGATTTTTTTGATTTTGTCACGATTTTTGTCAAATTTTAATAAATTTATTTGAAATCAACTTGGATAATTTTGGAATTTGTTGAGTATTTTTGTTGTAGGATCAATATTTGGGTAAATTTAGATGAAAATATCTTCAATTTTTAGGATTGTGAATAAAATTTTAGTTGGAAGTGTCAAATTTTAATAAATTTATTTGAAATCAACTTCAATTATTTTGGATTTTGTTGAGTATTTTTGTTGTAGGATCTATATTTGAGTAAATTTAGATGAAAATAACTTCAATTTTGTGGATTGTGAAACAAGTTTTAGTTGGAAGTGTCAAATTTTAATAAATTTATTTGAAACCAAATTCGATTTTTTGGATTTTCTTGAGTATTTTTGTTGTAGGATCTACAATTGAGTAAATTTAGATGAAAATAACTTCGATTTTTTGGATTTTGTCACGTTTTTTGTCAAATTTTAATATATTTATTTGAAATCAACTTGGATAATTTTGGAATTTGTTGAGTATTTTTGTTGTAGGATCAATATTTGGGTAAATTTAGATGAAAATATCTTCAATTTTTAGGATTGTGAAAAAAATTTTAGTTGGAAGTGTCAAATTTTAATAAATTTATTTGAAATCAACTTGAATTACTTTGGATTTTGTTGAGTATTTTTGTTGTAGGATCTATATTTGAGTAAATTTAGATGCAAATAACTTCAATTTTGTGGATTGTGAAAAAAATTTTAGTTGGAAGTGTCAAATTTTAATAAATTTATTTGAAACCAAATTCGATTTTTTGGATTTTCCTGTTTATTTTTGTTGTAGGATCTACAATTGACTAAATTTAGATGAAAATAACTTCGATTTTTTGGATTTTGTCACGATTTTTGTCCAATTTTAATAAATTTATTTGAAATCAACTTGGATAATTTTGGAATTTGTTGAGTATTTTTGTTGTAGGATCAATATTTGGGTAAATTTAGATGAAAATATCTTCAATTTTTAGGATTGTGAAAAAAATTTTAGTTGGAAGTGTCAAATTATAATAAATTTATTTGAAATCAACTTGAATTATTTTGGATTTTGTTGAGTATTTTTGTTGTAGGATCTATATTTGAGTAAATTTAGATGAAAATAACTTCAATTTTGTGGATTGTGAAAAAAATTTTAGTTGGAAGTGTCAAATTTTAATAAATTTATTTGAAACCAAATTCGATTTTTTGGATTTTCTTGAGTATTTTTGTTGTAGGATCTACAATTGAGTAAATTTAGATGAAAATAACTTCGATTTTTTGGATTTTGTCACGTTTTTTGTCAAATTTTAATATATTTATTTGAAATCAACTTGGATAATTTTGGAATTTGTTGAGTATTTTTGTTGTAGGATCAATATTTGGGTAAATTTAGATGAAAATATCTTCAATTTTTAGGATTGTGAAAAAAATTTTAGTTGGAAGTGTCAAATTTTAATAAATTTATTTGAAATCAACTTGAATTATTTTGGATTTTGTTGAGTATTTTTGTTGTAGGATCTATATTTGAGTAAATTTAGATGAAAATAACTTCGATTTTTTGGATTTTGTCACGATTTTTGTCAAATTTTAATAAATTTATTTGAAATCAACTTGGATAATTTTGGAATTTGTTGAGTATTTTTCTTGTAAGATCTATATTTGAGTAAATTTAGATGAAAATATTTTCAATTTTTAGGACTGTGAAAAAATTTTTAGTTGGAAGTGTCAAATTTTAATAAATTTATTTGAAATCAACTTGAATTATTTTGGATTTTGTTGAGTATTTTTGTTGTAGGATCTATATTTGAGTAAATTTAGATGAAAATAACTTCAATTTTGTGGATTGTGAAAAAAATTTTAGTTGGAAGTGTCAAATTTTAATAAATTTTTTTGAAACCAAATTCGATTTTTTGGATTTTCTTGAGTATTTTTGTTGTAGGATCTACAATTGAGTAAATTTAGATGAAAATAACTTCAATTTTGTGGATTGTGAAAAAAATTTAGTTGGAAGTGTCAAATTTTAATAAATTTATTTGAAACAACTTCGATTTTTTGGATTTTCTTGAGTATTTTTGTTGTAGGATCTACAATTGAGAAAATTTAGATGAAAATAACTTCGATTTTTTTTATTTTGTCACGATTTTTGTCAAATTTTAATAAATTTATTTCAAATCAACTTGGATAATTTTGGAATTTGTTGAGTATTTTTGTTGTAGGATCAATATTTGGGTAAATTTAGATGAAAATATCTTCAATTTTTAGGATTGTGAAAAAAATTTTAGTTGGAAGTGTCAAATTTTAATAAATTTATTTGAAATCAACTTGAATTACTTTGGATTTTGTTGAGTATTTTTGTTGTAGGATATATATTTGAGTAAATTTAGATGCAAATAACTTCAATTTTGTGGATTGTGAAAAAAATTTTAGTTGGAAGTGTCAAATTTTAATAAATTTATTTGAAACCAAATTCGATTTTTTGGATTTTCTTGAGTATTTTTGTTGTAGGATCTACAATTGAGTAAATTTAGATGAAAATAACTTCGATTTTTTGGATTTTGTCACGATTTTTGTCAAATTTTATTAAATTTATTTGAAATCAACTTGGATAATTTTGGAATTTGTTGAGTATTTTTGTTGTAGGATCAATATTTGCGTAAATTTAGATGAAAATATCTTCAATTTTTAGGATTGTGAAAAAACTTTTAGTTGGAAGTGTCAAATTTTAATAAATTTATTTGAAATCAACTTGAATTATTTTGGATTTTGTTGAGTATTTTTGTTGTAGGATCTATATTTGAGTAAATTTAGATGAAAATAACTTCAATTTTGTGGATTGTGAAAAAAATTTTAGTTGGAAGTGTCAAATTTTAATAAATTTATTTGAAACCAAATTCGATTTTTTTTATTTTCGTGAGTATTTTTGTTGTAGGATCTATAATTGAGTAAATTTAGATGAAAATAACTTCGATTTTTTGGATTTTGTCACGTTTTTTGTCAAATTTTAATATATTTATTTGAAATCAACTTGGATAATTTTGGAATTTGTTGAGTATTTTTGTTGTAGGATCAATATTTGGGTAAATTTAGATGAAAATATCTTCAATTTTTAGGATTGTGAAAAAAATTTTAGTTGGAAGTGTCAAATTTTAATAAATTTATTTGAAATCAACTTGAATTATTTTGGATTTTGTTGAGTATTTTTGTTGTAGGATCTATATTTGAGTAAATTTAGATGAAAATAACTTCAATTTTGTGGATTGTGAAAAAAATTTTAGTTGGAAGTGTCAAATTTTAATAAATTTATTTGAAACCAAATTAGATTTTTTTTATTTTCGTGAGTATTTTTGTTGTAGGATCTACAATTGAGTAAACTTAGATGAAAATAACTTCGATTTTTTTGATTTTGTCACGATTTTTGTCAAATTTTAATAAATTTATTTGAAATCAACTTGGATAATTTTGGAATTTGTTGAGTATTTTTGTTGTAGGATCAATATTTGGGTAAATTTAGATGAAAATATCTTCAATTTTTAGGATTGTGAAAAAAATTTTAGTTGGAAGTGTCAAATTTTAATAAATTTATTTGAAACCAAATTCGATTTTTTGGATTTTCTTGAGTATTTTTGTTGTAGGATCTACAATTGAGTAAATTTAGATGAAAATAACTTCGATTTTTTGGATTTTGTCACGTTTTTTGTCAAATTTTAATATATTTATTTGAAATCAACTTGGATAATTTTGGAATTTGTTGAGTATTTTTGTTGTAGGATCAATATTTGGGTAAATTTAGATGAAAATATCTTCAATTTTTAGGATTGTGAAAAAAATTTTAGTTGGAAGTGTCAAATTTTAATAAATTTATTTGAAATCAACTTGAATTATTTTGGATTTTGTTGAGTATTTTTGTTGTAGGATCTATATTTGAGTAAATTTAGATGAAAATAACTTCAATTTTGTGGATTGTGAAAAAAATTTTAGTTGGAAGTGTCAAATTTTAATAAATTTATTTGAAACCAAATTCGATTTTTTGGATTTTCTTGAGTATTTTTGTTGTAGGATCTACAATTGAGTAAATTTAGATGAAAATAACTTCGATTTTTTGGATTTTGTCACGTTTTTTGTCAAATTTTAATATATTTATTTGAAATCAACTTGGATAATTTTGGAATTTGTTGAGTATTTTTGTTGTAGGATCAATATTTGGGTAAATTTAGATGAAAATATCTTCAATTTTTAGGATTGTGAAAAAAATTTTAGTTGGAAGTGTCAAATTTTAATAAATTTATTTGAAATCAACTTGAATTATTTTGGATTTTGTTGAGTATTTTTGTTGTAGGATCTATATTTGAGTAAATTTAGATGAAAATAACTTCGATTTTTTGGATTTTGTCACGATTTTTGTCAAATTTTAATAAATTTATTTGAAATCAACTTGGATAATTTTGGAATTTGTTGAGTATTTTTCTTGTAAGATCTATATTTGAGTAAATTTAGATGAAAATATCTTCAATTTTTAGGACTGTGAAAAAATTTTTAGTTGGAAGTGTCAAATTTTAATAAATTTATTTGAAATCAACTTGAATTATTTTGGATTTTGTTGAGTATTTTTGTTGTAGGATCTATATTTGAGTAAATTTAGATGAAAATAACTTCAATTTTGTGGATTGTGAAAAAAATTTTAGTTGGAAGTGTCAAATTTTAATAAATTTTTTTGAAACCAAATTCGATTTTTTGATTTTCTTGAGTATTTTTGTTGTAGGATCTACAATTGAGTAAATTTAGATGAAAATAACTTCAATTTTGTGGATTGTGAAAAAAATTTAGTTGGAAGTGTCAAATTTTAATAAATTTATTTGAAACAACTTCGATTTTTTGGATTTTCTTGAGTATTTTTGTTGTAGGATCTACAATTGAGAAAATTTAGATGAAAATAACTTCGATTTTTTTTATTTTGTCACGATTTTTGTCAAATTTTAATAAATTTATTTCAAATCAACTTGGATAATTTTGGAATTTGTTGAGTATTTTTGTTGTAGGATCAATATTTGGGTAAATTTAGATGAAAATATCTTCAATTTTTAGGATTGTGAAAAAAATTTTAGTTGGAAGTGTCAAATTTTAATAAATTTATTTGAAATCAACTTGAATTACTTTGGATTTTGTTGAGTATTTTTGTTGTAGGATCTATATTTGAGTAAATTTAGATGCAAATAACTTCAATTTTGTGGATTGTGAAAAAAAATTTAGTTGGAAGTGTCAAATTTTAATAAATTTATTTGAAACCAAATTCGATTTTTTGGATTTTCTTGAGTATTTTTGTTGTAGGATCTACAATTGAGTAAATTTAGATGAAAATAACTTCGATTTTTTGGATTTTGTCACGATTTTTGTCAAATTTTATTAAATTTATTTGAAATCAACTTGGATAATTTTGGAATTTGTTGAGTATTTTTGTTGTAGGATCAATATTTGCGTAAATTTAGATGAAAATATCTTCAATTTTTAGGATTGTGAAAAAAATTTTAGTTGGAAGTGTCAAATTTTAATAAATTTATTTGAAATCAACTTGAATTATTTTGGATTTTGTTGAGTATTTTTGTTGTAGGATCTATATTTGAGTAAATTTAGATGAAAATAACTTCAATTTTGTGGATTGTGAAAAAAATTTTAGTTGGAAGTGTCAAATTTTAATAAATTTATTTGAAACCAAATTCGATTTTTTTGATTTTCGTGAGTATTTTTGTTGTAGGATCTACAATTGAGTAAATTTAGATGAAAATAACTTCGATTTTTTGGATTTTGTCACGTTTTTTGTCAAATTTTAATATATTTATTTGAAATCAACTTGGATAATTTTGGAATTTGTTGAGTATTTTTGTTGTAGGATCAATATTTGGGTAAATTTAGATGAAAATATCTTCAATTTTTAGGATTGTGAAAAAAATTTTAGTTGGAAGTGTCAAATTTTAATAAATTTATTTGAAATCAACTTGAATTATTTTGGATTTTGTTGAGTATTTTTGTTGTAGGATCTATATTTGAGTAAATTTAGATGAAAATAACTTCAATTTTGTGGATTGTGAAAAAAATTTTAGTTGGAAGTGTCAAATTTTAATAAATTTATTTGAAACCAAATTCGATTTTTTTTATTTTCGTGAGTATTTTTGTTGTAGGATCTACAATTGAGTAAACTTAGATGAAAATAACTTCGATTTTTTTGATTTTGTCACGATTTTTGTCAAATTTTAATAAATTTATTTGAAATCAACTTGGATAATTTTGGAATTTGTTGAGTATTTTTGTTGTAGGATCAATATTTGGGTAAATTTAGATGAAAATATCTTCAATTTTTAGGATTGTGAAAAAAATTTTAGTTGGAAGTGTCAAATTTTAATAAATTTATTTGAAACCAAATTCGATTTTTTGGATTTTCTTGAGTATTTTTGTTGTAGGATCTACAATTGAGTAAATTTAGATGAAAATAACTTCGATTTTTTGGATTTTGTCACGTTTTTTGTCAAATTTTAATATATTTATTTGAAATCAACTTGGATAATTTTGGAATTTGTTGAGTATTTTTGTTGTAGGATCAATATTTGGGTAAATTTAGATGAAAATATCTTCAATTTTTAGGATTGTGAAAAAAATTTTAGTTGGAAGTGTCAAATTTTAATAAATTTATTTGAAATCAACTTGAATTATTTTGGATTTTGTTGAGTATTTTTGTTGTAGGATCTATATTTGAGTAAATTTAGATGAAAATAACTTCAATTTTGTGGATTGTGAAACAAGTTTTAGTTGGAAGTGTCAAATTTTAATAAATTTATTTGAAACCAAATTCGATTTTTTGGATTTTCTTGAGTATTTTTGTTGTAGGATCTACAATTGAGTAAATTTAGATGAAAATAACTTCGATTTTTTGGATTTTGTCACGTTTTTTGTCAAATTTTAATATATTTATTTGAAATCAACTTGGATAATTTTGGAATTTGTTGAGTATTTTTGTTGTAGGATCAATATTTGGGTAAATTTAGATGAAAATATCTTCAATTTTTAGGATTGTGAAAAAAATTTTATTTGGAAGTGTCAAATTTTAATAAATTTATTTGAAATCAACTTCAATTATTTTGGATTTTGTTGAGTATTTTTGTTGTAGGATCTATATTTGAGTAAATTTAGATGAAAATAACTTCAATTTTGTGGATTGTGAAAAAAATTTTAGTTGGAAGTGTCAAATTTTAATAAATTTATTTGAAACCAAATTCGATTTTTTTGATTTTCGTGAGTATTTTTGTTGTAGGATCTACAATTGAGTAAATTTAGATGAAAATAACTTCGATTTTTTGGATTTTGTCACGTTTTTTGTCAAATTTTAATATATTTATTTGAAATCAACTTGGATAATTTTGGAATTTGTTGAGTATTTTTGTTGTAGGATCAATATTTGGGTAAATTTAGATGAAAATATCTTCAATTTTTAGGATTGTGAAAAAAATTTTAGTTGGAAGTGTCAAATTTTAATAAATTTATTTGAAATCAACTTGAATTATTTTGGATTTTGTTGAGTATTTTTGTTGTAGGATCTATATTTGAGTAAATTTAGATGAAAATAACTTCAATTTTGTGGATTGTGAAAAAAATTTTAGTTGGAAGTGTCAAATTTTAATAAATTTATTTGAAACCAAATTCGATTTTTTTTATTTTCGTGAGTATTTTTGTTGTAGGATCTACAATTGAGTAAACTTAGATGAAAATAACTTCGATTTTTTTGATTTTGTCACGATTTTTGTCAAATTTTAATAAATTTATTTGAAATCAACTTGGATAATTTTGGAATTTGTTGAGTATTTTTGTTGTAGGATCAATATTTGGGTAAATTTAGATGAAAATATCTTCAATTTTTAGGATTGTGAAAAAAATTTTAGTTGGAAGTGTCAAATTTTAATAAATTTATTTGAAACCAAATTCGATTTTTTGGATTTTCTTGAGTATTTTTGTTGTAGGATCTACAATTGAGTAAATTTAGATGAAAATAACTTCGATTTTTTGGATTTTGTCACGTTTTTTGTCAAATTTTAATATATTTATTTGAAATCAACTTGGATAATTTTGGAATTTGTTGAGTATTTTTGTTGTAGGATCAATATTTGGGTAAATTTAGATGAAAATATCTTCAATTTTTAGGATTGTGAAAAAAATTTTAGTTGGAAGTGTCAAATTTTAATAAATTTATTTGAAATCAACTTGAATTATTTTGGATTTTGTTGAGTATTTTTGTTGTAGGATCTATATTTGAGTAAATTTAGATGAAAATAACTTCAATTTTGTGGATTGTGAAAAAAATTTTAGTTGGAAGTGTCAAATTTTAATAAATTTATTTGAAACCAAATTCGATTTTTTTTATTTTCGTGAGTATTTTTGTTGTAGGATCTACAATTGAGTAAATTTAGATGAAAATAACTTCGATTTTTTTGATTTTGTCACGTTTTTTGTCAAATTTTAATATATTTATTTGAAATCAACTTGGATAATTTTGGAATTTGTTGAGTATTTTTGTTGTAGGATCAATATTTGGGTAAATTTAGATGAAAATATCTTCAATTTTTAGGATTGTGAATAAAATTTTAGTTGGAAGTGTCAAATTTTAATAAATTTATTTGAAATCAACTTCAATTATTTTGGATTTTGTTGAGTATTTTTGTTGTAGGATCTATATTTGAGTAAATTTAGATGAAAATAACTTCAATTTTGTGGATTGTGAAACAAGTTTTAGTTGGAAGTGTCAAATTTTAATAAATTTATTTGAAACCAAATTCGATTTTTTGGATTTTCTTGAGTATTTTTGTTGTAGGATCTACAATTGAGTAAATTTAGATGAAAATAACTTCGATTTTTTGGATTTTGTCACGTTTTTTGTCAAATTTTAATATATTTATTTGAAATCAACTTGGATAATTTTGGAATTTGTTGAGTATTTTTGTTGTAGGATCAATATTTGGGTAAATTTAGATGAAAATATCTTCAATTTTTAGGATTGTGAAAAAAATTTTAGTTGGAAGTGTCAAATTTTAATAAATTTATTTGAAATCAACTTGAATTATTTTGGATTTTGTTGAGTATTTTTGTTGTAGGATCTATATTTGAGTAAATTTAGATGAAAATAACTTCAATTTTGTGGATTGTGAAAAAAATTTTAGTTGGAAGTGTCAAATTTTAATAAATTTATTTGAAACCAAATTCGATTTTTTGGATTTTCTTGAGTATTTTTGTTGTAGGATCTACAATTGAGTAAATTTAGATGAAAATAACTTCGATTTTTTGGATTTTGTCACGATTTTTGTCAAATTTTAATAAATTTATTTGAAATCAACTTGGATAATTTTGGAATTTGTTGAGTATTTTTCTTGTAAGATCTATATTTGAGTAAATTTAGATGAAAATATCTTCAAATTTTAGGACTGTGAAAAAATTTTTAGTTGGAAGTGTCAAATTTTAATAAATTTATTTGAAATCAACTTGAATTATTTAGGATTTTGTTGAGTATTTTTGTTGTAGGATCTATATTTGAGTAAATTTAGATGAAAATAACTTCAATTTTGTGGATTGTGAAACAAGTTTTAGTTGGAAGTGTCAAATTTTAATAAATTTATTTGAAACCAAATTCGATTTTTTGGATTTTCTTGAGTATTTTTGTTGTAGGATCTACAATTGAGTAAATTTAGATGAAAATAACTTCGATTTTTTGGATTTTGTCACGTTTTTTGTCAAATTTTAATATATTTATTTGAAATCAACTTGGATAATTTTGGAATTTGTTGAGTATTTTTGTTGTAGGATCAATATTTGGGTAAATTTAGATGAAAATATCTTCAATTTTTAGGATTGTGAAAAAAATTTTAGTTGGAAGTTTCAAATTTTAATAAATTTATTTGAAATCAACTTGAATTATTTTGGATTTTGTTGAGTATTTTTGTTGTAGGATCTATATTTGAGTAAATTTAGATGAAAATAACTTCAATTTTGTGGATTGTGAAAAAAATTTTAGTTGGAAGTGTCAAATTTTAATAAATTTATTTGAAACCAAATTCGATTTTTTTTATTTTCGTGAGTATTTTTGTTGTAGGATCTACAATTGAGTAAACTTAGATGAAAATAACTTCGATTTTTTTGATTTTGTCACGATTTTTGTCAAATTTTAATAAATTTATTTGAAATCAACTTGGATAATTTTGGAATTTGTTGAGTATTTTTGTTGTAGGATCAATATTTGGGTAAATTTAGATGAAAATATCTTCAATTTTTAGGATTGTGAAAAAAATTTTAGTTGGAAGTGTCAAATTTTAATAAATTTATTTGAAACCAAATTCGATTTTTTGGATTTTCTTGAGTATTTTTGTTGTAGGATCTACAATTGAGTAAATTTAGATGAAAATAACTTCGATTTTTTGGATTTTGTCACGTTTTTTGTCAAATTTTAATATATTTATTTGAAATCAACTTGGATAATTTTGGAATTTGTTGAGTATTTTTGTTGTAGGATCAATATTTGGGTAAATTTAGATGAAAATATCTTCAATTTTTAGGATTGTGAAAAAAATTTTAGTTGGAAGTGTCAAATTTTAATAAATTTATTTGAAATCAACTTGAATTATTTTGGATTTTGTTGAGTATTTTTGTTGTAGGATCTATATTTGAGTAAATTTAGATGAAAATAACTTCAATTTTGTGGATTGTGAAAAAAATTTTAGTTGGAAGTGTCAAATTTTAATAAATTTATTTGAAACCAAATTCGATTTTTTTTATTTTCGTGAGTATTTTTGTTGTAGGATCTACAATTGAGTAAATTTAGATGAAAATAACTTCGATTTTTTTGATTTTGTCACGTTTTTTGTCAAATTTTAATATATTTATTTGAAATCAACTTGGATAATTTTGGAATTTGTTGAGTATTTTTGTTGTAGGATCAATATTTGGGTAAATTTAGATGAAAATATCTTCAATTTTTAGGATTGTGAATAAAATTTTAGTTGGAAGTGTCAAATTTTAATAAATTTATTTGAAATCAACTTCAATTATTTTGGATTTTGTTGAGTATTTTTGTTGTAGGATCTATATTTGAGTAAATTTAGATGAAAATAACTTCAATTTTGTGGATTGTGAAACAAGTTTTAGTTGGAAGTGTCAAATTTTAATAAATTTATTTGAAACCAAATTCGATTTTTTGGATTTTCTTGAGTATTTTTGTTGTAGGATCTACAATTGAGTAAATTTAGATGAAAATAACTTCGATTTTTTGGATTTTGTCACGTTTTTTGTCAAATTTTAATATATTTATTTGAAATCAACTTGGATAATTTTGGAATTTGTTGAGTATTTTTGTTGTAGGATCAATATTTGGGTAAATTTAGATGAAAATATCTTCAATTTTTAGGATTGTGAAAAAAATTTTAGTTGGAAGTGTCAAATTTTAATAAATTTATTTGAAATCAACTTGAATTATTTTGGATTTTGTTGAGTATTTTTGTTGTAGGATCTATATTTGAGTAAATTTAGATGAAAATAACTTCAATTTTGTGGATTGTGAAAAAAATTTTAGTTGGAAGTGTCAAATTTTAATAAATTTATTTGAAACCAAATTCGATTTTTTGGATTTTCTTGAGTATTTTTGTTGTAGGATCTACAATTGAGTAAATTTAGATGAAAATAACTTCGATTTTTTGGATTTTGTCACGATTTTTGTCAAATTTTAATAAATTTATTTGAAATCAACTTGGATAATTTTGGAATTTGTTGAGTATTTTTCTTGTAAGATCTATATTTGAGTAAATTTAGATGAAAATATCTTCAAATTTTAGGACTGTGAAAAAATTTTTAGTTGGAAGTGTCAAATTTTAATAAATTTATTTGAAATCAACTTGAATTATTTAGGATTTTGTTGAGTATTTTTGTTGTAGGATCTATATTTGAGTAAATTTAGATGAAAATAACTTCAATTTTGTGGATTGTGAAAAAAATTTTAGTTGGAAGTGTCAAATTTTAATAAATTTATTTGAAACCAAATTCGATTTTTTGGATTTTCTTGAGTATTTTTGTTGTAGGATCTACAATTGAGTAAATTTAGATGAAAATAACTTCAATTTTGTGGATTGTGAAAAAAATTTAGTTGGAAGTGTCAAATTTTAATAAATTTATTTGAAACAACTTCGATTTTTTGGATTTTCTTGAGTATTTTTGTCGTAGGATCTACAATTGAGTAAATTTAGATGAAAATAACTTCGATTTTTTGGATTTTGTCACGTTTTTTGTCAAATTTTAATATATTTATTTGAAATCAACTTGGATAATTTTGGAATTTGTTGAGTATTTTTGTTGTAGGATCAATATTTGGGTAAATTTAGATGAAAATATCTTCAATTTTTAGGATTGTGAAAAAAATTTTAGTTGGAAGTGTCAAATTTTAATTAATTTATTTGAAATCAACTTGAATTATTTTGGATTTTGTTGAGTATTTTTGTTGTAGGATCTACAATTGAGTAAATTTAGATGAAAATAACTTCGATTTTTTGGATTTTGTCACGTTTTTTGTCAAATTTTAATATATTTATTTGAAATCAACTTGGATAATTTTGGAATTTGTTGAGTATTTTTGTTGTAGGATCAATATTTGGGTAAATTTAGATGAAAATATCTTCAATTTTTAGGATTGTGAAAAAAATTTTAGTTGGAAGTGTCAAATTTTAATAAATTTATTTGAAATCAACTTGAATTATTTTGGATTTTGTTGAGTATTTTTGTTGTAGGATCTATATTTGAGTAAATTTAGATGAAAATAACTTCAATTTTGTGGATTGTGAAAAAAATTTTAGTTGGAAGTGTCAAATTTTAATAAATTTATTTGAAACCAAATTCGATTTTTTTTATTTTCGTGAGTATTTTTGTTGTAGGATCTACAATTGAGTAAATTTAGATGAAAATAACTTCGATTTTTTTGATTTTGTCACGTTTTTTGTCAAATTTTAATATATTTATTTGAAATCAACTTGGATAATTTTGGAATTTGTTGAGTATTTTTGTTGTAGGATCAATATTTGGGTAAATTTAGATGAAAATATCTTCAATTTTTAGGATTGTGAATAAAATTTTAGTTGGAAGTGTCAAATTTTAATAAATTTATTTGAAATCAACTTCAATTATTTTGGATTTTGTTGAGTATTTTTGTTGTAGGATCTATATTTGAGTAAATTTAGATGAAAATAACTTCAATTTTGTGGATTGTGAAACAAGTTTTAGTTGGAAGTGTCAAATTTTAATAAATTTATTTGAAACCAAATTCGATTTTTTGGATTTTCTTGAGTATTTTTGTTGTAGGATCTACAATTGAGTAAATTTAGATGAAAATAACTTCGATTTTTTGGATTTTGTCACGTTTTTTGTCAAATTTTAATATATTTATTTGAAATCAACTTGGATAATTTTGGAATTTGTTGAGTATTTTTGTTGTAGGATCAATATTTGGGTAAATTTAGATGAAAATATCTTCAATTTTTAGGATTGTGAAAAAAATTTTAGTTGGAAGTGTCAAATTTTAATAAATTTATTTGAAATCAACTTGAATTATTTTGGATTTTGTTGAGTATTTTTGTTGTAGGATCTATATTTGAGTAAATTTAGATGAAAATAACTTCAATTTTGTGGATTGTGAAAAAAATTTTAGTTGGAAGTGTCAAATTTTAATAAATTTATTTGAAACCAAATTCGATTTTTTGGATTTTCTTGAGTATTTTTGTTGTAGGATCTACAATTGAGTAAATTTAGATGAAAATAACTTCGATTTTTTGGATTTTGTCACGATTTTTGTCAAATTTTAATAAATTTATTTGAAATCAACTTGGATAATTTTGGAATTTGTTGAGTATTTTTCTTGTAAGATCTATATTTGAGTAAATTTAGATGAAAATATCTTCAAATTTTAGGACTGTGAAAAAATTTTTAGTTGGAAGTGTCAAATTTTAATAAATTTATTTGAAATCAACTTGAATTATTTAGGATTTTGTTGAGTATTTTTGTTGTAGGATCTATATTTGAGTAAATTTAGATGAAAATAACTTCAATTTTGTGGATTGTGAAAAAAATTTTAGTTGGAAGTGTCAAATTTTAATAAATTTATTTGAAACCAAATTCGATTTTTTGGATTTTCTTGAGTATTTTTGTTGTAGGATCTACAATTGAGTAAATTTAGATGAAAATAACTTCAATTTTGTGGATTGTGAAAAAAATTTAGTTGGAAGTGTCAAATTTTAATAAATTTATTTGAAACAACTTCGATTTTTTGGATTTTCTTGAGTATTTTTGTCGTAGGATCTACAATTGAGTAAATTTAGATGAAAATAACTTCGATTTTTTGGATTTTGTCACGTTTTTTGTCAAATTTTAATATATTTATTTGAAATCAACTTGGATAATTTTGGAATTTGTTGAGTATTTTTGTTGTAGGATCAATATTTGGGTAAATTTAGATGAAAATATCTTCAATTTTTAGGATTGTGAAAAAAATTTTAGTTGGAAGTGTCAAATTTTAATTAATTTATTTGAAATCAACTTGAATTATTTTGGATTTTGTTGAGTATTTTTGTTGTAGGATCTATATTTGAGTAAATTTAGATGAAAATAACTTCAATTTTGTGGATTGTGAAAAAAATTTTAGTTGGAAGTGTCAAATTTTAATAAATTTTTTTGAAACCAAATTCGATTTTTTGGATTTTCTTGAGTATTTTTGTTGTAGGATCTACAATTGAGTAAATTTAGATGAAAATAACTTCAATTTTGTGGATTGTGAAAAAAATTTAGTTGGAAGTGTCAAATTTTAATAAATTTATTTGAAATCAACTTGAATTATTTTGGATTTTGTTGAGTATTTTTGTTGTAGGATCTATATTTGAGTAAATTTAGATGAAAATAACTTCGATTTTTTGGATTTTGTCACGATTTTTGTCAAATTTTAATAAATTTATTTGAAATCAACTTGGATAATTTTGGAATTTGTTGAGTATTTTTCTTGTAAGATCTATATTTGAGTAAATTTAGATGAAAATATCTTCAATTTTTAGGACTGTGAAAAAATTTTTAGTTGGAAGTGTCAAATTTTAATAAATTTATTTGAAATCAACTTGAATTATTTTGGATTTTGTTGAGTATTTTTGTTGTAGGATCTATATTTGAGTAAATTTAGATGAAAATAACTTCAATTTTGTGGATTGTGAAAAAAATTTTAGTTGGAAGTGTCAAATTTTAATAAATTTTTTTGAAACCAAATTCGATTTTTTGGATTTTCTTGAGTATTTTTGTTGTAGGATCTACAATTGAGTAAATTTAGATGAAAATAACTTCAATTTTGTGGATTGTGAAAAAAATTTTAGTTGGAAGTGTCAAATTTTAATAAATTTATTTGAAATCAACTTGAATTACTTTGGATTTTGTTGAGTATTTTGGTTGTAGGATCTATATTTGAGTAAATTTAGATGCAAATAACTTCAATTTTGTGGATTGTGAAAAAAATTTTAGTTGGAAGTGTCAAATTTTAATAAATTTATTTGAAACCAAATTCGATTTTTTGGATTTTCTTGAGTATTTTTGTTGTAGGATCTACAATTGAGTAAATTTAGATGAAAATAACTTCGATTTTTTGGATTTTGTCACGATTTTTGTCAAATTTTATTAAATTTATTTGAAATCAACTTGGATAATTTTGGAATTTGTTGAGTATTTTTGTTGTAGGATCAATATTTGCGTAAATTTAGATGAAAATATCTTCAATTTTTAGGATTGTGAAAAAAATTTTAGTTGGAAGTGTCAAATTTTAATAAATTTATTTGAAATCAACTTGAATTATTTTGGATTTTGTTGAGTATTTTTGTTGTAGGATCTATATTTGAGTAAATTTAGATGAAAATAACTTCAATTTTGTGGATTGTGAAAAAAATTTTAGTTGGAAGTGTCAAATTTTAATAAATTTATTTGAAACCAAATTCGATTTTTTTTATTTTCGTGAGTATTTTTGTTGTAGGATCTACAATTGAGTAAATTTTGATGAAAATAACTTCGATTTTTTGGATTTTGTCACGTTTTTTGTCAAATTTTAATATATTTATTTGAAATCAACTTGGATAATTTTGGAATTTGTTGAGTATTTTTGTTGTAGGATCAATATTTGGGTAAATTTAGATGAAAATATCTTCAATTTTTAGGATTGTGAAAAAAATTTTAGTTGGAAGTGTCAAATTTTAATAAATTTATTTGAAATCAACTTGAATTATTTTGGATTTTGTTGAGTATTTTTGTTGTAGGATCTATATTTGAGTAAATTTAGATGAAAATAACTTCAATTTTGTGGATTGTGAAAAAAATTTTAGTTGGAAGTGTCAAATTTTAATAAATTTATTTGAAACCAAATTCGATTTTTTTTATTTTCGTGAGTATTTTTGTTGTAGGATCTACAATTGAGTAAACTTAGATGAAAATAACTTCGATTTTTTTGATTTTGTCACGATTTTTGTCAAATTTTAATAAATTTATTTGAAATCAACTTGGATAATTTTGGAATTTGTTGAGTATTTTTGTTGTAGGATCAATATTTGGGTAAATTTAGATGAAAATATCTTCAATTTTTAGGATTGTGAAAAAAATTTTAGTTGGAAGTGTCAAATTTTAATAAATTTATTTGAAACCAAATTCGATTTTTTGGATTTTCTTGAGTATTTTTGTTGTAGGATCTACAATTGAGTAAATTTAGATGAAAATAACTTCGATTTTTTGGATTTTGTCACGATTTTTGTCCAATTTTAATAAATTTATTTGAAATCAACTTGGATAATTTTGGAATTTGTTGAGTATTTTTGTTGTAGGATCAATATTTGGGTAAACTTAGATGAAAATATCTTCAATTTTTAGGATTGTGAAAAAAATTTTAGTTGGAAGTGTCAAATTTTAATAAATTTATTTGAAATCAACTTGAATTATTTTGGATTTTGTTGAGTATTTTTGTTGTAGGATCTATATTTGAGTAAATTTAGATGAAAATAACTTCAATTTTGTGGATTGTGAAAAAAATTTTAGTTGGAAGTGTCAAATTTTAATAAATTTATTTGAAACCAAATTCGATTTTTTGGATTTTCCTGATTATTTTTGTTGTAGGATCTACAATTGACTAAATTTAGATGAAAATAACTTCGATTTTTTGGATTTTGTCACGATTTTTGTCCAATTTTAATAAATTTATTTGAAATCAACTTGGATAATTTTGGAATTTGTTGAGTATTTTTGTTGTAGGATCAATATTTGGGTAAACTTAGATGAAAATATCTTCAATTTTTAGGATTGTGAAAAAAATTTTAGTTGGAAGTGTCAAATTTTAATAAATTTATTTGAAATCAACTTGAATTATTTTGGATTTTGTTGAGTATTTTTGTTGTAGGATCTATATTTGAGTAAATTTAGATGAAAATAACTTCGATTTTTTGGATTTTGTCACGATTTTTGTCAAATTTTAATAAATTTATTTGAAATCAACTTGGATAATTTTGGAATTTGTTGAGTATTTTTCTTGTAAGATCTATATTTGAGTAAATTTAGATGAAAATATCTTCAATTTTTAGGACTGTGAAAAAATTTTTAGTTGGAAGTGTCAAATTTTAATAAATTTATTTGAAATCAACTTGAATTATTTTGGATTTTGTTGAGTATTTTTGTTGTAGGATCTATATTTGAGTAAATTTAGATGAAAATAACTTCAATTTTGTGGATTGTGAAAAAAATTTTAGTTGGAAGTGTCAAATTTTAATAAATTTATTTGAAACCAAATTCGATTTTTTTTATTTTCGTGAGTATTTTTGTTGTAGGATCTACAATTGAGTAAACTTAGATGAAAATAACTTCGATTTTTTAGATTTTGTCACGATTTTTGTCAAATTTTAATAAATTTATTTGAAATCAACTTGGATAATTTTGGAATTTGTTGAGTATTTTTGTTGTAGGATCAATATTTGGGTAAATTTAGATGAAAATATCTTCAATTTTGTGGATTGTGAAAAAAATTTTAGTTGGAAGTGTCAAATTTTAATAAATTTATTTGAAACCAAATTCGATTTTTTGGATTTTCTTGAGTATTTTTGTTGTAGGATCTACAATTGAGTAAATTTAGATGAAAATAACTTCGATTTTTTGGATTTTGTCACGATTTTTGTCAAATTTTATTAAATTTATTTGAAATCAACTTGGATAATTTTGGAATTTGTTGAGTATTTTTGTTGTAGGATCAATATTTGCGTAAATTTAGATGAAAATATCTTCAATTTTTAGGATTGTGAAAAAAATTTTAGTTGGAAGTGTCAAATTTTAATAAATTTATTTGAAATCAACTTGAATTATTTTGGATTTTGTTGAGTATTTTTGTTGTAGGATCTATATTTGAGTAAATTTAGATGAAAATAACTTCAATTTTGTGGATTGTGAAAAAAATTTTAGTTGGAAGTGTCAAATTTTAATAAATTTATTTGAAACCAAATTCGATTTTTTTGATTTTCGTGAGTATTTTTGTTGTAGGATCTACAATTGAGTAAATTTAGATGAAAATAACTTCGATTTTTTGGATTTTGTCACGTTTTTTGTCAAATTTTAATATATTTATTTGAAATCAACTTGGATAATTTTGGAATTTGTTGAGTATTTTTGTTGTAGGATCAATATTTGGGTAAATTTAGATGAAAATATCTTCAATTTTTAGGATTGTGAAAAAAATTTTAGTTGGAAGTGTCAAATTTTAATAAATTTATTTGAAATCAACTTGAATTATTTTGGATTTTGTTGAGTATTTTTGTTGTAGGATCTATATTTGAGTAAATTTAGATGAAAATAACTTCAATTTTGTGGATTGTGAAAAAAATTTTAGTTGGAAGTGTCAAATTTTAATAAATTTATTTGAAACCAAATTCGATTTTTTGGATTTTCCTGAGTATTTTTGTTGTAGGATCTACAATTGAGTAAATTTAGATGAAAATAACTTCGATTTTTTGGATTTTGTCACGATTTTTGTCAAATTTTAATAAATTTATTTGAAATCAACTTGGATAATTTTGGAATTTGTTGAGTATTTTTCTTGTAAGATCTATATTTGAGTAAATTTAGATGAAAATATCTTCAAATTTTAGGACTGTGAAAAAATTTTTAGTTGGAAGTGTCAAATTTTAATAAATTTATTTGAAATCAACTTGAATTATTTAGGATTTTGTTGAGTATTTTTGTTGTAGGATCTATATTTGAGTAAATTTAGATGAAAATAACTTCGATTTTTTGGATTTTGTCACGTTTTTTGTCAAATTTTAATATATTTATTTGAAATCAACTTGGATAATTTTGGAATTTGTTGAGTATTTTTGTTGTAGGATCAATATTTGGGTAAATTTAGATGAAAATATCTTCAATTTTTAGGATTGTGAAAAAAATTTTAGTTGGAAGTGTCAAATTTTAATAAATTTATTTGAAATCAACTTGAATTATTTTGGATTTTGTTGAGTATTTTTGTTGTAGGATCTATATTTGAGTAAATTTAGATGAAAATAACTTCAATTTTGTGGATTGTGAAAAAAATTTTAGTTGGAAGTGTCAAATTTTAATAAATTTATTTGAAACCAAATTCGATTTTTTGGATTTTCTTGAGTATTTTTGTTGTAGGATCTACAATTGAGTAAATTTAGATGAAAATAACTTCGATTTTTTGGATTTTGTCACGATTTTTGTCAAATTTTAATAAATTTATTTGAAATCAACTTGGATAATTTTGGAATTTGTTGAGTATTTTTCTTGTAAGATCTATATTTGAGTAAATTTAGATGAAAATATCTTCAAATTTTAGGACTGTGAAAAAATTTTTAGTTGGAAGTGTCAAATTTTAATAAATTTATTTGAAATCAACTTGAATTATTTAGGATTTTGTTGAGTATTTTTGTTGTAGGATCTATATTTGAGTAAATTTAGATGAAAATAACTTCAATTTTGTGGATTGTGAAAAAAATTTTAGTTGGAAGTGTCAAATTTTAATAAATTTATTTGAAACCAAATTCGATTTTTTGGATTTTCTTGAGTATTTTTGTTGTAGGATCTACAATTGAGTAAATTTAGATGAAAATAACTTCAATTTTGTGGATTGTGAAAAAAATTTAGTTGGAAGTGTCAAATTTTAATAAATTTATTTGAAACAACATCGATTTTTTGGATTTTCTTGAGTATTTTTGTTGGAGGATCTACAATTGAGAAAATTTAGATGAAAATAACTTCGATTTTTTTTATTTTGTCACGATTTTTGTCAAATTTTAATAAATTTATTTGAAATCAACTTGGATAATTTTGGAATTTGTTGAGTATTTTTGTTGTAGGATCTATATTTGAGTAAATTTAGATGAAAATAACTTCGATTTTTTGGATTGTGAAACAAGTTTTAGTTGGAAGTGTCAAATTTTAATAAATTTATTTGAAACCAAATTCGATTTTTTGGATTTTCTTGAGTATTTTTGTTGTAGGATCTACAATTGAGTAAATTTAGATGAAAATAACTTCAATTTTGTGGATTGTGAAAAAAATTTTAGTTGGAAGTGTCAAATTTTAATAAATTTATTTGAAACCAAATTCGATTTTTTGGATTTTCTTGAGTATTTTTGTTGTAGGATCTACAATTGAGAAAATTTAGATGAAAATAACTTCGATTTTTTTTATTTTGTCACGATTTTTGTCAAATTTTAATAAATTTATTTGAAACAACATCGATTTTTTGGATTTTCTTGAGTATTTTTGTTGTAGGATCTACAATTGAGAAAATTTAGATGAAAATAACTTCGATTTTTTTTATTTTGTCACGATTTTGATCAAATTTTAATAAATTTATTTGAAATCAACTTGGATAATTTTGGAATTTGTTGATTATTTTTGTTGTAGGATCAATATTTGAGTAAATTTAGATGAAAAAATCTTCAATTTTTAGGATTTTGAAAAAAAATTTAGTTGGAAGTGTCAAATTTTAATAAATTTATTTGAAATCAACATGAATTATTTTGGAATTTGTTGAGTATTTTTGTTGTAGGATCTATATTTGAGTAAATTTAGATGAAAATAACTTCAATTTTGTGGATTGTGAAAAAAATTTTAGTTGGAAGTGTCAAATTTTAATAAATTTATTTGAAACCAAATTCGATTTTTTGGATTTTCCTGATTATTTTTGTTGTAGGATCTACAATTGACTAAATTTAGATGAAAATAACTTCGATTTTTTGGATTTTGTCACGATTTTTGTCCAATTTTAATAAATTTATTTGAAATCAACTTGGATAATTTTGGAATTTGTTGAGTATTTTTGTTGTAGGATCAATATTTGGGTAAATTTAGATGAAAATATCTTCAATTTTTAGGATTGTGAAAAAAATTTTAGTTGGAAGTGTCAAATTATAATAAATTTATTTGAAATCAACTTGAATTATTTTGGATTTTGTTGAGTATTTTTGTTGTAGGATCTATATTTGAGTAAATTTAGATGAAAATAACTTCAATTTTGTGGATTGTGAAAAAAATTTTAGTTGGAAGTGTCAAATTTTAATAAATTTATTTGAAACCAAATTCGATTTTTTGGATTTTCTTGAGTATTTTTGTTGTAGGATCTACAATTGAGTAAATTTAGATGAAAATAACTTCGATTTTTTGGATTTTGTCACGTTTTTTGTCAAATTTTAATATATTTATTTGAAATCAACTTGGATAATTTTGGAATTTGTTGAGTATTTTTGTTGTAGGATCAATATTTGGGTAAATTTAGATGAAAATATCTTCAATTTTTAGGATTGTGAAAAAAATTTTAGTTGGAAGTGTCAAATTTTAATAAATTTATTTGAAATCAACTTGAATTATTTTGGATTTTGTTGAGTATTTTTGTTGTAGGATCTATATTTGAGTAAATTTAGATGAAAATAACTTCGATTTTTTGGATTTTGTCACGATTTTTGTCAAATTTTAATAAATTTATTTGAAATCAACTTGGATAATTTTGGAATTTGTTGAGTATTTTTCTTGTAAGATCTATATTTGAGTAAATTTAGATGAAAATATCTTCAATTTTTAGGACTGTGAAAAAATTTTTAGTTGGAAGTGTCAAATTTTAATAAATTTATTTGAAATCAACTTGAATTATTTTGGATTTTGTTGAGTATTTTTGTTGTAGGATCTATATTTGAGTAAATTTAGATGAAAATAACTTCAATTTTGTGGATTGTGAAAAAAATTTAGTTGGAAGTGTCAAATTTTAATAAATTTATTTGAAACAACATCGATTTTTTGGATTTTCTTGAGTATTTTTGTTGTAGGATCTACAATTGAGAAAATTTAGATGAAAATAACTTCGATTTTTTTTATTTTGTCACGATTTTTGTCAAATTTTAATAAATTTATTTGAAATCAACTTGGATAATTTTGGAATTTGTTGAGTATTTTTGTTGTAGGATCTATATTTGAGTAAATTTAGATGAAAATAACTTCGATTTTTTGGATTGTGAAACAAGTTTTAGTTGGAAGTGTCAAATTTTAATAAATTTATTTGAAACCAAATTCGATTTTTTGGATTTTCTTGAGTATTTTTGTTGTAGGATCTACAATTGAGTAAATTTAGATGAAAATAACTTCAATTTTGTGGATT
The DNA here is from genome assembly GCA_963932275.1 of Andrena praecox. Lineage (NCBI taxonomy): Eukaryota > Metazoa > Arthropoda > Insecta > Hymenoptera > Andrenidae > Andrena > Andrena praecox. The sequence continues at coordinate 944,623 of CAWVQO010000467.1, forward strand.
GTGAAAAAAATTTTAGTTGGAAGTGTCAAATTTTAATAAATTTTTTTGAAACCAAATTCGATTTTTTGGATTTTCTTGAGTATTTTTGTTGTAGGATCTACAATTGAGTAAATTTAGATGAAAATAACTTCAATTTTGTGGATTGTGAAAAAAATTTAGTTGGAAGTGTCAAATTTTAATAAATTTATTTGAAACAACTTCGATTTTTTGGATTTTCTTGAGTATTTTTGTTGTAGGATCTACAATTGAGAAAATTTAGATGAAAATAACTTCGATTTTTTTTATTTTGTCACGATTTTTGTCAAATTTTAATAAATTTATTTCAAATCAACTTGGATAATTTTGGAATTTGTTGAGTATTTTTGTTGTAGGATCAATATTTGGGTAAATTTAGATGAAAATATCTTCAATTTTTAGGATTGTGAAAAAAATTTTAGTTGGAAGTGTCAAATTTTAATAAATTTATTTGAAATCAACTTGAATTACTTTGGATTTTGTTGAGTATTTTTGTTGTAGGATCTATATTTGAGTAAATTTAGATGCAAATAACTTCAATTTTGTGGATTGTGAAAAAAATTTTAGTTGGAAGTGTCAAATTTTAATAAATTTATTTGAAACCAAATTCGATTTTTTGGATTTTCTTGAGTATTTTTGTTGTAGGATCTACAATTGAGTAAATTTAGATGAAAATAACTTCGATTTTTTGGATTTTGTCACGATTTTTGTCAAATTTTATTAAATTTATTTGAAATCAACTTGGATAATTTTGGAATTTGTTGAGTATTTTTGTTGTAGGATCAATATTTGCGTAAATTTAGATGAAAATATCTTCAATTTTTAGGATTGTGAAAAAAATTTTAGTTGGAAGTGTCAAATTTTAATAAATTTATTTGAAATCAACTTGAATTATTTTGGATTTTGTTGAGTATTTTTGTTGTAGGATCTATATTTGAGTAAATTTAGATGAAAATAACTTCAATTTTGTGGATTGTGAAAAAAATTTTAGTTGGAAGTGTCAAATTTTAATAAATTTTTTTGAAACCAAATTCGATTTTTTGGATTTTCTTGAGTATTTTTGTTGTAGGATCTACAATTGAGTAAATTTAGATGAAAATAACTTCAATTTTGTGGATTGTGAAAAAAATTTAGTTGGAAGTGTCAAATTTTAATAAATTTATTTGAAACAACTTCGATTTTTTGGATTTTCTTGAGTATTTTTGTTGTAGGATCTACAATTGAGAAAATTTAGATGAAAATAACTTCGTTTTTTTTTATTTTGTCACGATTTTTGTCAAATTTTAATAAATTTATTTCAAATCAACTTGGATAATTTTGGAATTTGTTGAGTATTTTTGTTGTAGGATCAATATTTGGGTAAATTTAGATGAAAATATCTTCAATTTTTAGGATTGTGAAAAAAATTTTAGTTGGAAGTGTCAAATTTTAATAAATTTATTTGAAATCAACTTGAATTACTTTGGATTTTGTTGAGTATTTTTGTTGTAGGATCTATATTTGAGTAAATTTAGATGCAAATAACTTCAATTTTGTGGATTGTGAAAAAAATTTTAGTTGGAAGTGTCAAATTTTAATAAATTTATTTGAAACCAAATTCGATTTTTTGGATTTTCTTGAGTATTTTTGTTGTAGGATCTACAATTGAGTAAATTTAGATGAAAATAACTTCGATTTTTTGGATTTTGTCACGATTTTTGTCCAATTTTAATAAATTTATTTGAAATCAACTTGGATAATTTTGGAATTTGTTGAGTATTTTTGTTGTAGGATCAATATTTGGGTAAATTTAGATGAAAATATCTTCAATTTTTAGGATTGTGAAAAAAATTTTAGTTGGAAGTGTCAAATTTTAATAAATTTATTTGAAATCAACATGAATTATTTTGGATTTTGTTGAGTATTTTTGTTGTAGGATCTATATTTGAGTAAATTTAGATGAAAATAACTTCAATTTTGTGGATTGTGAAAAAAATTTTAGTTGGAAGTGTCAAATTTTAATAAATTTATTTGAAACCAAATTCGATTTTTTGGATTTTCCTGATTATTTTTGTTGTAGGATCTACAATTGACTAAATTTAGATGAAAATAACTTCGATTTTTTGGATTTTGTCACGATTTTTGTCCAATTTTAATAAATTTATTTGAAATCAACTTGGATAATTTTGGAATTTGTTGAGTATTTTTGTTGTAGGATCAATATTTGGGTAAATTTAGATGAAAATATCTTCAATTTTTAGGATTGTGAAAAAAATTTTAGTTGGAAGTGTCAAATTATAATAAATTTATTTGAAATCAACTTGAATTATTTTGGATTTTGTTGAGTATTTTTGTTGTAGGATCTATATTTGAGTAAATTTAGATGAAAATAACTTCAATTTTGTGGATTGTGAAAAAAATTTTAGTTGGAAGTGTCAAATTTTAATAAATTTATTTGAAACCAAATTCGATTTTTTGGATTTTCTTGAGTATTTTTGTTGTAGGATCTACAATTGAGTAAATTTAGATGAAAATAACTTCGATTTTTTGGATTTTGTCACGTTTTTTGTCAAATTTTAATATATTTATTTGAAATCAACTTGGATAATTTTGGAATTTGTTGAGTATTTTTGTTGTAGGATCAATATTTGGGTAAATTTAGATGAAAATATCTTCAATTTTTAGGATTGTGAAAAAAATTTTAGTTGGAAGTGTCAAATTTTAATAAATTTATTTGAAATCAACTTGGATAATTTTGGAATTTGTTGAGTATTTTTGTTGTAGGATCAATATTTGGGTAAATTTAGATGAAAATATCTTCAATTTTTAGGATTGTGAAAAAAATTTTAGTTGGAAGTGTCAAATTTTAATAAATTTATTTGAAATCAACTTGAATTATTTTGGATTTTGTTGAGTATTTTTGTTGTAGGATCTATATTTGAGTAAATTTAGATGAAAATAACTTCAATTTTGTGGATTGTGAAAAAAATTTTAGTTGGAAGTGTCAAATTTTAATAAATTTATTTGAAACCAAATTAGATTTTTTTTATTTTCGTGAGTATTTTTGTTGTAGGATCTACAATTGAGTAAACTTAGATGAAAATAACTTCGATTTTTTTGATTTTGTCACGATTTTTGTCAAATTTTAATAAATTTATTTGAAATCAACTTGGATAATTTTGGAATTTGTTGAGTATTTTTGTTGTAGGATCAATATTTGGGTAAATTTAGATGAAAATATCTTCAATTTTTAGGATTGTGAAAAAAATTTTAGTTGGAAGTGTCAAATTTTAATAAATTTATTTGAAACCAAATTCGATTTTTTGGATTTTCTTGAGTATTTTTGTTGTAGGATCTACAATTGAGTAAATTTAGATGAAAATAACTTCGATTTTTTGGATTTTGTCACGTTTTTTGACAAATTTTAATATATTTATTTGAAATCAACTTGGATAATTTTGGAATTTGTTGAGTATTTTTGTTGTAGGATCAATATTTGGGTAAATTTAGATGAAAATATCTTCAATTTTTAGGATTGTGAATAAAATTTTAGTTGGAAGTGTCAAATTTTAATAAATTTATTTGAAATCAACTTCAATTATTTTGGATTTTGTTGAGTATTTTTGTTGTAGGATCTATATTTGAGTAAATTTAGATGAAAATAACTTCAATTTTGTGGATTGTGAAACAAGTTTTAGTTGGAAGTGTCAAATTTTAATAAATTTATTTGAAACCAAATTCGATTTTTTGGATTTTCTTGAGTATTTTTGTTGTAGGATCTACAATTGAGTAAATTTAGATGAAAATAACTTCGATTTTTTGGATTTTGTCACGTTTTTTGTCAAATTTTAATATATTTATTTGAAATCAACTTGGATAATTTTGGAATTTGTTGAGTATTTTTGTTGTAGGATCAATATTTGTGTAAATTTAGATGAAAATATCTTCAATTTTTAGGATTGTGAAAAAAATTTTAGTTGGAAGTGTCAAATTTTAATAAATTTATTTGAAATCAACTTGAATTATTTTGGATTTTGTTGAGTATTTTTGTTGTAGGATCTATATTTGAGTAAATTTAGATGAAAATAACTTCAATTTTGTGGATTGTGAAAAAAATTTTAGTTGGAAGTGTCAAATTTTAATAAATTTATTTGAAACCAAATTCGATTTTTTGGATTTTCTTGAGTATTTTTGTTGTAGGATCTACAATTGAGTAAATTTAGATGAAAATAACTTCGATTTTTTGGATTTTGTCACGATTTTTGTCAAATTTTAATAAATTTATTTGAAATCAACTTGGATAATTTTGGAATTTGTTGAGTATTTTTCTTGTAAGATCTATATTTGAGTAAATTTAGATGAAAATATCTTCAAATTTTAGGACTGTGAAAAAATTTTTAGTTGGAAGTGTCAAATTTTAATAAATTTATTTGAAATCAACTTGAATTATTTAGGATTTTGTTGAGTATTTTTGTTGTAGGATCTATATTTGAGTAAATTTAGATGCAAATAACTTCAATTTTGTGGATTGTGAAAAAAATTTTAGTTGGAAGTGTCAAATTTTAATAAATTTATTTGAAACCAAATTCGATTTTTTGGATTTTCTTGAGTATTTTTGTTGTAGGATCTACAATTGAGTAAATTTAGATGAAAATAACTTCAATTTTGTGGATTGTGAAAAAAATTTAGTTGGAAGTGTCAAATTTTAATAAATTTATTTGAAACAACTTCGATTTTTTGGATTTTCTTGAGTATTTTTGTTGTAGGATCTACAATTGAGAAAATTTAGATGAAAATAACTTCGATTTTTTTTATTTTGTCACGATTTTGATCAAATTTTAATAAATTTATTTGAAATCAACTTGGATAATTTTGGAATTTGTTGATTATTTTTGTTGTAGGATCAATATTTGAGTAAATTTAGATGAAAAAATCTTCAATTTTTAGGATTTTGAAAAAAAATTTAGTTGGAAGTGTCAAATTTTAATAAATTTATTTGAAATCAACATGAATTATTTTGGATTTTGTTGAGTATTTTTGTTGTAGGATCTATATTTGAGTAAATTTAGATGAAAATAACTTCAATTTTGTGGATTGTGAAAAAAATTTTAGTTGGAAGTGTCAAATTTTAATAAATTTATTTGAAACCAAATTCGATTTTTTGGATTTTCCTGTTTATTTTTGTTGTAGGATCTACAATTGACTAAATTTAGATGAAAATAACTTCGATTTTTTGGATTTTGTCACGATTTTTGTCCAATTTTAATAAATTTATTTGAAATCAACTTGGATAATTTTGGAATTTGTTGAGTATTTTTGTTGTAGGATCAATATTTGGGTAAATTTAGATGAAAATATCTTCAATTTTTAGGATTGTGAAAAAAATTTTAGTTGGAAGTGTCAAATTATAATAAATTTATTTGAAATCAACTTGAATTATTTTGGATTTTGTTGAGTATTTTTGTTGTAGGATCTATATTTGAGTAAATTTAGATGAAAATAACTTCAATTTTGTGGATTGTGAAAAAAATTTTAGTTGGAAGTGTCAAATTTTAATAAATTTATTTGAAACCAAATTCGATTTTTTGGATTTTCTTGAGTATTTTTGTTGTAGGATCTACAATTGAGTAAATTTAGATGAAAATAACTTCGATTTTTTGGATTTTGTCACGTTTTTTGTCAAATTTTAATATATTTATTTGAAATCAACTTGGATAATTTTGGAATTTGTTGAGTATTTTTGTTGTAGGATCAATATTTGGGTAAATTTAGATGAAAATATCTTCAATTTTTAGGATTGTGAAAAAAATTTTAGTTGGAAGTGTCAAATTTTAATAAATTTATTTGAAATCAACTTGAATTATTTTGGATTTTGTTGAGTATTTTTGTTGTAGGATCTATATTTGAGTAAATTTAGATGAAAATAACTTCGATTTTTTGGATTTTGTCACGATTTTTGTCAAATTTTAATAAATTTATTTGAAATCAACTTGGATAATTTTGGAATTTGTTGAGTATTTTTCTTGTAAGATCTATATTTGAGTAAATTTAGATGAAAATATCTTCAATTTTTAGGACTGTGAAAAAATTTTTAGTTGGAAGTGTCAAATTTTAATAAATTTATTTGAAATCAACTTGAATTATTTTGGATTTTGTTGAGTATTTTTGTTGTAGGATCTATATTTGAGTAAATTTAGATGAAAATAACTTCAATTTTGTGGATTGTGAAAAAATTTTTAGTTGGAAGTGTCAAATTTTAATAAATTTTTTTGAAACCAAATTCGATTTTTTGGATTTTCTTGAGTACTTTTGTTGTAGGATCTACAATTGAGTAAATTTAGATGAAAATAACTTCAATTTTGTGGATTGTGAAAAAAATTTAGTTGGAAGTGTCAAATTTTAATAAATTTATTTGAAACAACTTCGATTTTTTGGATTTTCTTGAGTATTTTTGTTGTAGGATCTACAATTGAGAAAATTTAGATGAAAATAACTTCGATTTTTTTTATTTTGTCACGATTTTTGTCAAATTTTAATAAATTTATTTCAAATCAACTTGGATAATTTTGGAATTTGTTGAGTATTTTTGTTGTAGGATCAATATTTGGGTAAATTTAGATGAAAATATCTTCAATTTTTAGGATTCTGAAAAAAATTTTAGTTGGAAGTGTCAAATTTTAATAAATTTATTTGAAATCAACTTGAATTACTTTGGATTTTGTTGAGTATTTTTGTTGTAGGATCTATATTTGAGTAAATTTAGATGCAAATAACTTCAATTTTGTGGATTGTGAAAAAAATTTTAGTTGGAAGTGTCAAATTTTAATAAATTTATTTGAAACCAAATTCGATTTTTTGGATTTTCTTGAGTATTTTTGTTGTAGGATCTACAATTGAGTAAATTTAGATGAAAATAACTTCGATTTTTTGGATTTTGTCACGATTTTTGTCAAATTTTATTAAATTTATTTGAAATCAACTTGGATAATTTTGGAATTTGTTGAGTATTTTTGTTGTAGGATCAATATTTGCGTAAATTTAGATGAAAATATCTTCAATTTTTAGGATTGTGAAAAAAATTTTAGTTGGAAGTGTCAAATTTTAATAAATTTATTTGAAATCAACTTGAATTATTTTGGATTTTGTTGAGTATTTTTGTTGTAGGATCTATATTTGAGTAAATTTAGATGAAAATAACTTCAATTTTGTGGATTGTGAAAAAAATTTTAGTTGGAAGTGTCAAATTTTAATAAATTTATTTGAAACCAAATTCGATTTTTTTTATTTTCGTGAGTATTTTTGTTTGTAGGATCTATAATTGAGTAAATTTAGATGAAAATAACTTCGATTTTTTGGATTTTGTCACGTTTTTTGTCAAATTTTAATATATTTATTTGAAATCAACTTGGATAATTTTGGAATTTGTTGAGTATTTTTGTTGTAGGATCAATATTTGGGTAAATTTAGATGAAAATATCTTCAATTTTTAGGATTGTGAAAAAAATTTTAGTTGGAAGTGTCAAATTTTAATAAATTTATTTGAAATCAACTTGAATTATTTTGGATTTTGTTGAGTATTTTTGTTGTAGGATCTATATTTGAGTAAATTTAGATGAAAATAACTTCAATTTTGTGGATTGTGAAAAAAATTTTAGTTGGAAGTGTCAAATTTTAATAAATTTATTTGAAACCAAATTAGATTTTTTTTATTTTCGTGAGTATTTTTGTTGTAGGATCTACAATTGAGTAAACTTAGATGAAAATAACTTCGATTTTTTTGATTTTGTCACGATTTTTGTCAAATTTTAATAAATTTATTTGAAATCAACTTGGATAATTTTGGAATTTGTTGAGTATTTTTGTTGTAGGATCAATATTTGGGTAAATTTAGATGAAAATATCTTCAATTTTTAGGATTGTGAATAAAATTTTAGTTGGAAGTGTCAAATTTTAATAAATTTATTTGAAATCAACTTCAATTATTTTGGATTTTGTTGAGTATTTTTGTTGTAGGATCTATATTTGAGTAAATTTAGATGAAAATAACTTCAATTTTGTGGATTGTGAAACAAGTTTTAGTTGGAAGTGTCAAATTTTAATAAATTTATTTGAAACCAAATTCGATTTTTTGGATTTTCTTGAGTATTTTTGTTGTAGGATCTACAATTGAGTAAATTTAGATGAAAATAACTTCGATTTTTTGGATTTTGTCACGTTTTTTGTCAAATTTTAATATATTTATTTGAAATCAACTTGGATAATTTTGGAATTTGTTGAGTATTTTTGTTGTAGGATCAATATTTGGGTAAATTTAGATGAAAATATCTTCAATTTTTAGGATTGTGAAAAAAATTTTAGTTGGAAGTGTCAAATTTTAATAAATTTATTTGAAATCAACTTGAATTACTTTGGATTTTGTTGAGTATTTTTGTTGTAGGATCTATATTTGAGTAAATTTAGATGCAAATAACTTCAATTTTGTGGATTGTGAAAAAAATTTTAGTTGGAAGTGTCAAATTTTAATAAATTTATTTGAAACCAAATTCGATTTTTTGGATTTTCCTGTTTATTTTTGTTGTAGGATCTACAATTGACTAAATTTAGATGAAAATAACTTCGATTTTTTGGATTTTGTCACGATTTTTGTCCAATTTTAATAAATTTATTTGAAATCAACTTGGATAATTTTGGAATTTGTTGAGTATTTTTGTTGTAGGATCAATATTTGGGTAAATTTAGATGAAAATATCTTCAATTTTTAGGATTGTGAAAAAAATTTTAGTTGGAAGTGTCAAATTATAATAAATTTATTTGAAATCAACTTGAATTATTTTGGATTTTGTTGAGTATTTTTGTTGTAGGATCTATATTTGAGTAAATTTAGATGAAAATAACTTCAATTTTGTGGATTGTGAAAAAAATTTTAGTTGGAAGTGTCAAATTTTAATAAATTTATTTGAAACCAAATTCGATTTTTTGGATTTTCTTGAGTATTTTTGTTGTAGGATCTACAATTGAGTAAATTTAGATGAAAATAACTTCGATTTTTTGGATTTTGTCACGTTTTTTGTCAAATTTTAATATATTTATTTGAAATCAACTTGGATAATTTTGGAATTTGTTGAGTATTTTTGTTGTAGGATCAATATTTGGGTAAATTTAGATGAAAATATCTTCAATTTTTAGGATTGTGAAAAAAATTTTAGTTGGAAGTGTCAAATTTTAATAAATTTATTTGAAATCAACTTGAATTATTTTGGATTTTGTTGAGTATTTTTGTTGTAGGATCTATATTTGAGTAAATTTAGATGAAAATAACTTCGATTTTTTGGATTTTGTCACGATTTTTGTCAAATTTTAATAAATTTATTTGAAATCAACTTGGATAATTTTGGAATTTGTTGAGTATTTTTCTTGTAAGATCTATATTTGAGTAAATTTAGATGAAAATATTTTCAATTTTTAGGACTGTGAAAAAATTTTTAGTTGGAAGTGTCAAATTTTAATAAATTTATTTGAAATCAACTTGAATTATTTTGGATTTTGTTGAGTATTTTTGTTGTAGGATCTATATTTGAGTAAATTTAGATGAAAATAACTTCAATTTTGTGGATTGTGAAAAAAATTTTAGTTGGAAGTGTCAAATTTTAATAAATTTTTTTGAAACCAAATTCGATTTTTTGGATTTTCTTGAGTATTTTTGTTGTAGGATCTACAATTGAGTAAATTTAGATGAAAATAACTTCAATTTTGTGGATTGTGAAAAAAATTTAGTTGGAAGTGTCAAATTTTAATAAATTTATTTGAAACAACTTCGATTTTTTGGATTTTCTTGAGTATTTTTGTTGTAGGATCTACAATTGAGAAAATTTAGATGAAAATAACTTCGATTTTTTTTATTTTGTCACGATTTTTGTCAAATTTTAATAAATTTATTTCAAATCAACTTGGATAATTTTGGAATTTGTTGAGTATTTTTGTTGTAGGATCAATATTTGGGTAAATTTAGATGAAAATATCTTCAATTTTTAGGATTGTGAAAAAAATTTTAGTTGGAAGTGTCAAATTTTAATAAATTTATTTGAAATCAACTTGAATTACTTTGGATTTTGTTGAGTATTTTTGTTGTAGGATATATATTTGAGTAAATTTAGATGCAAATAACTTCAATTTTGTGGATTGTGAAAAAAATTTTAGTTGGAAGTGTCAAATTTTAATAAATTTATTTGAAACCAAATTCGATTTTTTGGATTTTCTTGAGTATTTTTGTTGTAGGATCTACAATTGAGTAAATTTAGATGAAAATAACTTCGATTTTTTGGATTTTGTCACGATTTTTGTCAAATTTTATTAAATTTATTTGAAATCAACTTGGATAATTTTGGAATTTGTTGAGTATTTTTGTTGTAGGATCAATATTTGCGTAAATTTAGATGAAAATATCTTCAATTTTTAGGATTGTGAAAAAACTTTTAGTTGGAAGTGTCAAATTTTAATAAATTTATTTGAAATCAACTTGAATTATTTTGGATTTTGTTGAGTATTTTTGTTGTAGGATCTATATTTGAGTAAATTTAGATGAAAATAACTTCAATTTTGTGGATTGTGAAAAAAATTTTAGTTGGAAGTGTCAAATTTTAATAAATTTATTTGAAACCAAATTCGATTTTTTTTATTTTCGTGAGTATTTTTGTTGTAGGATCTATAATTGAGTAAATTTAGATGAAAATAACTTCGATTTTTTGGATTTTGTCACGTTTTTTGTCAAATTTTAATATATTTATTTGAAATCAACTTGGATAATTTTGGAATTTGTTGAGTATTTTTGTTGTAGGATCAATATTTGGGTAAATTTAGATGAAAATATCTTCAATTTTTAGGATTGTGAAAAAAATTTTAGTTGGAAGTGTCAAATTTTAATAAATTTATTTGAAATCAACTTGAATTATTTTGGATTTTGTTGAGTATTTTTGTTGTAGGATCTATATTTGAGTAAATTTAGATGAAAATAACTTCAATTTTGTGGATTGTGAAAAAAATTTTAGTTGGAAGTGTCAAATTTTAATAAATTTATTTGAAACCAAATTAGATTTTTTTTATTTTCGTGAGTATTTTTGTTGTAGGATCTACAATTGAGTAAACTTAGATGAAAATAACTTCGATTTTTTTGATTTTGTCACGATTTTTGTCAAATTTTAATAAATTTATTTGAAATCAACTTGGATAATTTTGGAATTTGTTGAGTATTTTTGTTGTAGGATCAATATTTGGGTAAATTTAGATGAAAATATCTTCAATTTTTAGGATTGTGAAAAAAATTTTAGTTGGAAGTGTCAAATTTTAATAAATTTATTTGAAACCAAATTCGATTTTTTGGATTTTCTTGAGTATTTTTGTTGTAGGATCTACAATTGAGTAAATTTAGATGAAAATAACTTCGATTTTTTGGATTTTGTCACGTTTTTTGTCAAATTTTAATATATTTATTTGAAATCAACTTGGATAATTTTGGAATTTGTTGAGTATTTTTGTTGTAGGATCAATATTTGGGTAAATTTAGATGAAAATATCTTCAATTTTTAGGATTGTGAAAAAAATTTTAGTTGGAAGTGTCAAATTTTAATAAATTTATTTGAAATCAACTTGAATTATTTTGGATTTTGTTGAGTATTTTTGTTGTAGGATCTATATTTGAGTAAATTTAGATGAAAATAACTTCAATTTTGTGGATTGTGAAAAAAATTTTAGTTGGAAGTGTCAAATTTTAATAAATTTATTTGAAACCAAATTCGATTTTTTTTATTTTCGTGAGTATTTTTGTTGTAGGATCTACAATTGAGTAAATTTAGATGAAAATAACTTCGATTTTTTGGATTTTGTCACGTTTTTTGTCAAATTTTAATATATTTATTTGAAATCAACTTGGATAATTTTGGAATTTGTTGAGTATTTTTGTTGTAGGATCAATATTTGGGTAAATTTAGATGAAAATATCTTCAATTTTTAGGATTGTGAATAAAATTTTAGTTGGAAGTGTCAAATTTTAATAAATTTATTTGAAATCAACTTCAATTATTTTGGATTTTGTTGAGTATTTTTGTTGTAGGATCTATATTTGAGTAAATTTAGATGAAAATAACTTCAATTTTGTGGATTGTGAAACAAGTTTTAGTTGGAAGTGTCAAATTTTAATAAATTTATTTGAAACCAAATTCGATTTTTTGGATTTTCTTGAGTATTTTTGTTGTAGGATCTACAATTGAGTAAATTTAGATGAAAATAACTTCGATTTTTTGGATTTTGTCACGTTTTTTGTCAAATTTTAATATATTTATTTGAAATCAACTTGGATAATTTTGGAATTTGTTGAGTATTTTTGTTGTAGGATCAATATTTGGGTAAATTTAGATGAAAATATCTTCAATTTTTAGGATTGTGAAAAAAATTTTAGTTGGAAGTGTCAAATTTTAATAAATTTATTTGAAATCAACTTGAATTACTTTGGATTTTGTTGAGTATTTTTGTTGTAGGATCTATATTTGAGTAAATTTAGATGCAAATAACTTCAATTTTGTGGATTGTGAAAAAAATTTTAGTTGGAAGTGTCAAATTTTAATAAATTTATTTGAAACCTAATTCGATTTTTTGGATTTTCTTGAGTATTTTTGTTGTAGGATCTACAATTGAGTAAATTTAGATGAAAATAACTTCGATTTTTTTGATTTTGTCACGATTTTTGTCAAATTTTATTAAATTTATTTGAAATCAACTTGGATAATTTTGGAATTTGTTGAGTATTTTTGTTGTAGGATCAATATTTGCGTAAATTTAGATGAAAATATCTTCAATTTTTAGGATTGTGAAAAAAATTTTAGTTGGAAGTGTCAAATTTTAATAAATTTATTTGAAATCAACTTGAATTATTTTGGATTTTGTTGAGTATTTTTGTTGTAGGATCTATATTTGAGTAAATTTAGATGAAAATAACTTCAATTTTGTGGATTGTGAAAAAAATTTTAGTTGGAAGTGTCAAATTTTAATAAATTTATTTGAAACCAAATTCGATTTTTTTGATTATCGTGAGTATTTTTGTTGTAGGATCTACAATTGAGTAAATTTAGATGAAAATAACTTCGATTTTTTGGATTTGGTCACGTTTTTTGTCAAATTTTAATATATTTATTTGAAATCAACTTGGATAATTTTGGAATTTGTTGAGTATTTTTGTTGTAGGATCAATATTTGGGTAAATTTAGATGAAAATATCTTCAATTTTTAGGATTGTGAAAAAAATTTTAGTTGGAAGTGTCAAATTTTAATAAATTTATTTGAAATCAACTTGAATTATTTTGGATTTTGTTGAGTATTTTTGTTGTAGGATCTATATTTGAGTAAATTTAGATGAAAATAACTTCAACTTTGTGGATTGTGAAAAAAATTTTAGTTGGAAGTGTCAAATTTTAATAAATTTATTTGAAACCAAATTCGATTTTTTTTATTTTCGTGAGTATTTTTGTTGTAGGATCTACAATTGAGTAAACTTAGATGAAAATAACTTCGATTTTTTTGATTTTGTCACGATTTTTGTCAAATTTTAATAAATTTATTTGAAATCAACTTGGATAATTTTGGAATTTGTTGAGTATTTTTGTTGTAGGATCAATATTTGGGTAAATTTAGATGAAAATATCTTCAATTTTTAGGATTGTGAAAAAAATTTTAGTTGGAAGTGTCAAATTTTAATAAATTTATTTGAAACCAAATTCGATTTTTTGGATTTTCTTGAGTATTTTTGTTGTAGGATCTACAATTGAGTAAATTTAGATGAAAATAACTTCGATTTTTTGGATTTTGTCACGTTTTTTGTCAAATTTTAATATATTTATTTGAAATCAACTTGGATAATTTTGGAATTTGTTGAGTATTTTTGTTGTAGGATCAATATTTGGATAAATTTAGATGAAAATATCTTCAATTTTTAGGATTGTGAAAAAAATTTTAGTTGGAAGTGTCAAATTTTAATAAATTTATTTGAAATCAACTTGAACTATTTTGGATTTTGTTGTAGGATCTATATTTGAGTAAATTTAGATGAAAATAACTTCAATTTTGTGGATTGTGAAAAAAATTTTAGTTGGAAGTGTCAAATTTTAATAAATTTATTTGAAACCAAATTCGATTTTTTGGATTTTCTTGAGTATTTTTGTTGTAGGATCTACAATTGAGTAAATTTAGATGAAAATAACTTCAATTTTGTGGATTGTGAAAAAAATTTAGTTGGAAGTGTCAAATTTTAATAAATTTATTTGAAACAACTTCGATTTTTTGGATTTTCTTGAGTATTTTTGTTGTAGGATCTACAATTGAGTAAATTTAGATGAAAATAACTTCGATTTTTTGGATTTTGTCACGTTTTTTGTCAAATTTTAATATATTTATTTGAAATCAACTTGGATAATTTTGGAATTTGTTGAGTATTTTTGTTGTAGGATCAATATTTGGGTAAATTTAGATGAAAATATCTTCAATTTTTAGGATTGTGAAAAAAATTTTAGTTGGAAGTGTCAAATTTTAATAAATTTATTTGAAATCAACTTGAATTATTTTGGATTTTGTTGAGTATTTTTGTTGTAGGATCTATATTTGAGTAAATATAGATGAAAATAACTTCAATTTTGTGGATTGTGAAAAAAATTTTAGTTGGAAGTGTCAAATTTTAATAAATTTATTTGAAACCAAATTCGATTTTTTGGATTTTCTTGAGTATTTTTGTTGTAGGATCTACAATTGAGTAAATTTAGATGAAAATAACTTCGATTTTTTGGATTTTGTCACGATTTTTGTCAAATTTTAATAAATTTATTTGAAATCAACTTGGATAATTTTGGAATTTGTTGAGTATTTTTCTTGTAAGATCTATATTTGAGTAAATTTAGATGAAAATATCTTCAAATTTTAGGACTGTGAAAAAATTTTTAGTTGGAAGTGTCAAATTTTAATAAATTTATTTGAAATCAACTTGAATTATTTAGGATTTTGTTGAGTATTTTTGTTGTAGGATCTATATTTGAGTAAATTTAGATGCAAATAACTTCAATTTTGTGGATTGTGAAAAAAATTTTAGTTGGAAGTGTCAAATTTTAATAAATTTATTTGAAACCAAATTCGATTTTTTGGATTTTCTTGAGTATTTTTGTTGTAGGATCTACAATTGAGTAAATTTAGATGAAAATAACTTCAATTTTGTGGATTGTGAAAAAAATTTAGTTGGAAGTGTCAAATTTTAATAAATTTATTTGAAACAACTTCGATTTTTTGGATTTTCTTGAGTATTTTTGTTGTAGGATCTACAATTGAGAAAATTTAGATGAAAATAACTTCGATTTTTTTTATTTTGTCACGATTTTGATCAAATTTTAATAAATTTATTTGAAATCAACTTGGATAATTTTGGAATTTGTTGATTATTTTTGTTGTAGGATCAATATTTGAGTAAATTTAGATGAAAAAATCTTCAATTTTTAGGATTTTGAAAAAAAATTTAGTTGGAAGTGTCAAATTTTAATAAATTTATTTGAAATCAACATGAATTATTTTGGATTTTGTTGAGTATTTTTGTTGTAGGATCTATATTTGAGTAAATTTAGATGAAAATAACTTCAATTTTGTGGATTGTGAAAAAAATTTTAGTTGGAAGTGTCAAATTTTAATAAATTTATTTGAAACCAAATTCGATTTTTTGGATTTTCCTGTTTATTTTTGTTGTAGGATCTACAATTGACTAAATTTAGATGAAAATAACTTCGATTTTTTGGATTTTGTCACGATTTTTGTCCAATTTTAATAAATTTATTTGAAATCAACTTGGATAATTTTGGAATTTGTTGAGTATTTTTGTTGTAGGATCAATATTTGGGTAAATTTAGATGAAAATATCTTCAATTTTTAGGATTGTGAAAAAAATTTTAGTTGGAA
Organism: Andrena praecox; assembly: GCA_963932275.1. Lineage (NCBI taxonomy): Eukaryota > Metazoa > Arthropoda > Insecta > Hymenoptera > Andrenidae > Andrena > Andrena praecox. The sequence goes on from CAWVQO010000467.1 coordinate 960,592, forward strand.
GTGTCAAATTATAATAAATTTATTTGAAATCAACTTGAATTATTTTGGATTTTGTTGAGTATTTTTGTTGTAGGATCTATATTTGAGTAAATTTAGATGAAAATAACTTCAATTTTGTGGATTGTGAAAAAAATTTTAGTTGGAAGTGTCAAATTTTAATAAATTTATTTGAAACCAAATTCGATTTTTTGGATTTTCTTGAGTATTTTTGTTGTAGGATCTACAATTGAGTAAATTTAGATGAAAATAACTTCGATTTTTTGGATTTTGTCACGTTTTTTGTCAAATTTTAATATATTTATTTGAAATCAACTTGGATAATTTTGGAATTTGTTGAGTATTTTTGTTGTAGGATCAATATTTGGGTAAATTTAGATGAAAATATCTTCAATTTTTAGGATTGTGAAAAAAATTTTAGTTGGAAGTGTCAAATTTTAATAAATTTATTTGAAATCAACTTGAATTATTTTGGATTTTGTTGAGTATTTTTGTTGTAGGATCTATATTTGAGTAAATTTAGATGAAAATAACTTCGATTTTTTGGATTTTGTCACGATTTTTGTCAAATTTTAATAAATTTATTTGAAATCAACTTGGATAATTTTGGAATTTGTTGAGTATTTTTCTTGTAAGATCTATATTTGAGTAAATTTAGATGAAAATATCTTCAATTTTTAGGACTGTGAAAAAATTTTTAGTTGGAAGTGTCAAATTTTAATAAATTTATTTGAAATCAACTTGAATTATTTTGGATTTTGTTGAGTATTTTTGTTGTAGGATCTATATTTGAGTAAATTTAGATGAAAATAACTTCAATTTTGTGGATTGTGAAAAAATTTTTAGTTGGAAGTGTCAAATTTTAATAAATTTTTTTGAAACCAAATTCGATTTTTTGGATTTTCTTGAGTACTTTTGTTGTAGGATCTACAATTGAGTAAATTTAGATGAAAATAACTTCAATTTTGTGGATTGTGAAAAAAATTTAGTTGGAAGTGTCAAATTTTAATAAATTTATTTGAAACAACTTCGATTTTTTGGATTTTCTTGAGTATTTTTGTTGTAGGATCTACAATTGAGAAAATTTAGATGAAAATAACTTCGATTTTTTTTATTTTGTCACGATTTTTGTCAAATTTTAATAAATTTATTTCAAATCAACTTGGATAATTTTGGAATTTGTTGAGTATTTTTGTTGTAGGATCAATATTTGGGTAAATTTAGATGAAAATATCTTCAATTTTTAGGATTGTGAAAAAAATTTTAGTTGGAAGTGTCAAATTTTAATAAATTTATTTGAAATCAACTTGAATTACTTTGGATTTTGTTGAGTATTTTTGTTGTAGGATCTATATTTGAGTAAATTTAGATGCAAATAACTTCAATTTTGTGGATTGTGAAAAAAATTTTAGTTGGAAGTGTCAAATTTTAATAAATTTATTTGAAACCAAATTCGATTTTTTGGATTTTCTTGAGTATTTTTGTTGTAGGATCTACAATTGAGTAAATTTAGATGAAAATAACTTCGATTTTTTGGATTTTGTCACGATTTTTGTCAAATTTTATTAAATTTATTTGAAATCAACTTGGATAATTTTGGAATTTGTTGAGTATTTTTGTTGTAGGATCAATATTTGCGTAAATTTAGATGAAAATATCTTCAATTTTTAGGATTGTGAAAAAAATTTTAGTTGGAAGTGTCAAATTTTAATAAATTTATTTGAAATCAACTTGAATTATTTTGGATTTTGTTGAGTAGTTTTGTTGTAGGATCTATATTTGAGTAAATTTAGATGAAAATAACTTCAATTTTGTGGATTGTGAAAAAAATTTTAGTTGGAAGTGTCAAATTTTAATAAATTTATTTGAAACCAAATTCGATTTTTTTGATTTTCGTGAGTATTTTTGTTGTAGGATCTAGAATTGAGTAAATTTAGATGAAAATAACTTCGATTTTTTGGATTTTGTCACGTTTTTTGTCAAATTTTAATATATTTATTTGAAATCAACTTGGATAATTTTGGAATTTGTTGAGTATTTTTGTTGTAGGATCAATATTTGGGTAAATTTAGATGAAAATATCTTCAATTTTTAGGATTGTGAAAAAAATTTTAGTTGGAAGTGTCAAATTTTAATAAATTTATTTGAAATCAACTTGAATTATTTTGGATTTTGTTGAGTATTTTTGTTGTAGGATCTATATTTGAGTAAATTTAGATGAAAATAACTTCAATTTTGTGGATTGTGAAAAAAATTTTAGTTGGAAGTGTCAAATTTTAATAAATTTATTTGAAACCAAATTAGATTTTTTTTATTTTCGTGAGTATTTTTGTTGTAGGATCTACAATTGAGTAAACTTAGATGAAAATAACTTCGATTTTTTTGATTTTGTCACGATTTTTGTCAAATTTTAATAAATTTATTTGAAATCAACTTGGATAATTTTGGAATTTGTTGAGTATTTTTGTTGTAGGATCAATATTTGGGTAAATTTAGATGAAAATATCTTCAATTTTTAGGATTGTGAAAAAAATTTTAGTTGGAAGTGTCAAATTTTAATAAATTTATTTGAAACCAAATTCGATTTTTTGGATTTTCTTGAGTATTTTTGTTGTAGGATCTACAATTGAGTAAATTTAGATGAAAATAACTTCGATTTTTTGGATTTTGTCACGTTTTTTGTCAAATTTTAATATATTTATTTGAAATCAACTTGGATAATTTTGGAATTTGTTGAGTATTTTTGTTGTAGGATCAATATTTGGGTAAATTTAGATGAAAATATCTTCAATTTTTAGGATTGTGAAAAAAATTTTAGTTGGAAGTGTCAAATTTTAATAAATTTATTTGAAATCAACTTGAATTATTTTGGATTTTGTTGAGTATTTTTGTTGTAGGATCTATATTTGAGTAAATTTAGATGAAAATAACTTCAATTTTGTGGATTGTGAAAAAAATTTTAGTTGGAAGTGTCAAATTTTAATAAATTTATTTGAAACCAAATTCGATTTTTTTTATTTTCGTGAGTATTTTTGTTGTAGGATCTACAATTGAGTAAATTTAGATGAAAATAACTTCGATTTTTTGGATTTTGTCACGTTTTTTGTCAAATTTTAATATATTTATTTGAAATCAACTTGGATAATTTTGGAATTTGTTGAGTATATTTGTTGTAGGATCAATATTTGGGTAAATTTAGATGAAAATATCTTCAATTTTTAGGATTGTGAATAAAATTTTAGTTGGAAGTGTCAAATTTTAATAAATTTATTTGAAATCAACTTCAATTATTTTGGATTTTGTTGAGTATTTTTGTTGTAGGATCTATATTTGAGTAAATTTAGATGAAAATAACTTCAATTTTGTGGATTGTGAAACAAGTTTTAGTTGGAAGTGTCAAATTTTAATAAATTTATTTGAAACCAAATTCGATTTTTTGGATTTTCTTGAGTATTTTTGTTGTAGGATCTACAATTGAGTAAATTTAGATGAAAATAACTTCGATTTTTTGGATTTTGTCACGTTTTTTGTCAAATTTTAATATATTTATTTGAAATCAACTTGGATAATTTTGGAATTTGTTGAGTATTTTTGTTGTAGGATCAATATTTGGGTAAATTTAGATGAAAATATCTTCAATTTTTAGGATTGTGAAAAAAATTTTAGTTGGAAGTTTCAAATTTTAATAAATTTATTTGAAATCAACTTGAATTATTTTGGATTTTGTTGAGTATTTTTGTTGTAGGATCTATATTTGAGTAAATTTAGATGAAAATAACTTCAATTTTGTGGATTGTGAAAAAAATTTTAGTTGGAAGTGTCAAATTTTAATAAATTTATTTGAAACCAAATTCGATTTTTTGGATTTTCTTGAGTATTTTTGTTGTAGGATCTACAATTGAGTAAATTTAGATGAAAATAACTTCGATTTTTTGGATTTTGTCACGATTTTTGTCAAATTTTAATAAATTTATTTGAAATCAACTTGGATAATTTTGGAATTTGTTGAGTATTTTTCTTGTAAGATCTATATATGAGTAAATTTAGATGAAAATATCTTCAAATTTTAGGACTGTGAAAAAATTTTTAGTTGGAAGTGTCAAATTTTAATAAATTTATTTGAAATCAACTTGAATTATTTAGGATTTTGTTGAGTATTTTTGTTGTAGGATCTATATTTGAGTAAATTTAGATGAAAATAACTTCAATTTTGTGGATTGTGAAACAAGTTTTAGTTGGAAGTGTCAAATTTTAATAAATTTATTTGAAACCAAATTCGATTTTTTGGATTTTCTTGAGTGTTTTTGTTGTAGGATCTACAATTGAGTAAATTTAGATGAAAATAACTTCGATTTTTTGGATTTTGTCACGTTTTTTGTCAAATTTTAATATATTTATTTGAAATCAACTTGGATAATTTTGGAATTTGTTGAGTATTTTTGTTGTAGGATCAATATTTGGGTAAATTTAGATGAAAATATCTTCAATTTTTAGGATTGTGAAAAAAATTTTAGTTGGAAGTGTCAAATTTTAATAAATTTATTTGAAATCAACTTGAATTATTTTAGATTTTGTTGAGTACTTTTGTTGTAGGATCTATATTTGAGTAAATTTAGATGAAAATAACTTCAATTTTGTGGATTGTGAAAAAAATTTTAGTTGGAAGTGTCAAATTTTAATAAATTTATTTGAAACCAAATTCGATTTTTTGGATTTTCTTGAGTATTTTTGTTGTAGGATCTACAATTGAGTACATTTAGATGAAAATAACTTCAATTTTGTGGATTGTGAAAAAAATTTAGTTGGAAGTGTCAAATTTTAATAAATTTATTTGAAACAACTTCGATTTTTTGGATTTTCTTGAGTATTTTTGTTGTAGGATCTACAATTGAGTAAATTTAGATGAAAATAACTTCGATTTTTTGGATTTTGTCACGTTTTTTGTCAAATTTTAATATATTTATTTGAAATCAACTTAGATAATTTTGGAATTTGTTGAGTATTTTTGTTGTAGGATCAATATTTGGGTAAATTTAGATGAAAATATCTTCAATTTTTAGGATTGTGAAAAAAATTTTAGTTGGAAGTCTCAAATTTTAATAAATTTATTTGAAATCAACTTGAATTATTTTGGATTTTGTTGAGTATTTTTGTTGTAGGATCTATATTTGAGTAAATTTAGATGAAAATAACTTCAATTTTGTGGATTGTGAAAAAAATTTTAGTTGGAAGTGTCAAATTTTAATAAATTTATTTGAAACCAAATTCGATTTTTTGGATTTTCTTGAGTATTTTTGTTGTAGGATCTACAATTGAGTAAATTTAGATGAAAATAACTTCGATTTTTTGGATTTTGTCACGATTTTTGTCAAATTTTAATAAATTTATTTGAAATCAACTTGGATAATTTTGGAATTTGTTGAGTATTTTTCTTGTAAGATCTATATTTGAGTAAATTTAGATGAAAATATCTTCAAATTTTAGGACTGTGAAAAAATTTTTAGTTGGAAGTGTCAAATTTTAATAAATTTATTTGAAATCAACTTGAATTATTTAGGATTTTGTTGAGTAGTTTTGTTGTAGGATCTATATTTGAGTAAATTTAGATGAAAATAACTTCAATTTTGTGGATTGTGAAAAAAATTTTAGTTGGAAGTGTCAAATTTTAATAAATTTATTTGAAACCAAATTCGATTTTTTTGATTTTCGTGAGTATTTTTGTTGTAGGATCTAGAATTGAGTAAATTTAGATGAAAATAACTTCGATTTTTTGGATTTTGTCACGTTTTTTGTCAAATTTTAATATATTTATTTGAAATCAACTTGGATAATTTTGGAATTTGTTGAGTATTTTTGTTGTAGGATCAATATTTGGGTAAATTTAGATGAAAATATCTTCAATTTTTAGGATTGTGAAAAAAATTTTAGTTGGAAGTGTCAAATTTTAATAAATTTATTTGAAATCAACTTGAATTATTTTGGATTTTGTTGAGTATTTTTGTTGTAGGATCTATATTTGAGTAAATTTAGATGAAAATAACTTCAATTTTGTGGATTGTGAAAAAAATTTTAGTTGGAAGTGTCAAATTTTAATAAATTTATTTGAAACCAAATTAGATTTTTTTTATTTTCGTGAGTATTTTTGTTGTAGGATCTACAATTGAGTAAACTTAGATGAAAATAACTTCGATTTTTTTGATTTTGTCACGATTTTTGTCAAATTTTAATAAATTTATTTGAAATCAACTTGGATAATTTTGGAATTTGTTGAGTATTTTTGTTGTAGGATCAATATTTGGGTAAATTTAGATGAAAATATCTTCAATTTTTAGGATTGTGAAAAAAATTTTAGTTGGAAGTGTCAAATTTTAATAAATTTATTTGAAACCAAATTCGATTTTTTGGATTTTCTTGAGTATTTTTGTTGTAGGATCTACAATTGAGTAAATTTAGATGAAAATAACTTCGATTTTTTGGATTTTGTCACGTTTTTTGTCAAATTTTAATATATTTATTTGAAATCAACTTGGATAATTTTGGAATTTGTTGAGTATTTTTGTTGTAGGATCAATATTTGGGTAAATTTAGATGAAAATATCTTCAATTTTTAGGATTGTGAAAAAAATTTTAGTTGGAAGTGTCAAATTTTAATAAATTTATTTGAAATCAACTTGAATTATTTTGGATTTTGTTGAGTATTTTTGTTGTAGGATCTATATTTGAGTAAATTTAGATGAAAATAACTTCAATTTTGTGGATTGTGAAAAAAATTTTAGTTGGAAGTGTCAAATTTTAATAAATTTATTTGAAACCAAATTCGATTTTTTTTATTTTCGTGAGTATTTTTGTTGTAGGATCTACAATTGAGTAAATTTAGATGAAAATAACTTCGATTTTTTGGATTTTGTCACGTTTTTTGTCAAATTTTAATATATTTATTTGAAATCAACTTGGATAATTTTGGAATTTGTTGAGTATATTTGTTGTAGGATCAATATTTGGGTAAATTTAGATGAAAATATCTTCAATTTTTAGGATTGTGAATAAAATTTTAGTTGGAAGTGTCAAATTTTAATAAATTTATTTGAAATCAACTTCAATTATTTTGGATTTTGTTGAGTATTTTTGTTGTAGGATCTATATTTGAGTAAATTTAGATGAAAATAACTTCAATTTTGTGGATTGTGAAACAAGTTTTAGTTGGAAGTGTCAAATTTTAATAAATTTATTTGAAACCAAATTCGATTTTTTGGATTTTCTTGAGTATTTTTGTTGTAGGATCTACAATTGAGTAAATTTAGATGAAAATAACTTCGATTTTTTGGATTTTGTCACGTTTTTTGTCAAATTTTAATATATTTATTTGAAATCAACTTGGATAATTTTGGAATTTGTTGAGTATTTTTGTTGTAGGATCAATATTTGGGTAAATTTAGATGAAAATATCTTCAATTTTTAGGATTGTGAAAAAAATTTTAGTTGGAAGTTTCAAATTTTAATAAATTTATTTGAAATCAACTTGAATTATTTTGGATTTTGTTGAGTATTTTTGTTGTAGGATCTATATTTGAGTAAATTTAGATGAAAATAACTTCAATTTTGTGGATTGTGAAAAAAATTTTAGTTGGAAGTGTCAAATTTTAATAAATTTATTTGAAACCAAATTCGATTTTTTGGATTTTCTTGAGTATTTTTGTTGTAGGATCTACAATTGAGTAAATTTAGATGAAAATAACTTCGATTTTTTGGATTTTGTCACGATTTTTGTCAAATTTTAATAAATTTATTTGAAATCAACTTGGATAATTTTGGAATTTGTTGAGTATTTTTCTTGTAAGATCTATATATGAGTAAATTTAGATGAAAATATCTTCAAATTTTAGGACTGTGAAAAAATTTTTAGTTGGAAGTGTCAAATTTTAATAAATTTATTTGAAATCAACTTGAATTATTTAGGATTTTGTTGAGTATTTTTGTTGTAGGATCTATATTTGAGTAAATTTAGATGAAAATAACTTCAATTTTGTGGATTGTGAAACAAGTTTTAGTTGGAAGTGTCAAATTTTAATAAATTTATTTGAAACCAAATTCGATTTTTTGGATTTTCTTGAGTGTTTTTGTTGTAGGATCTACAATTGAGTAAATTTAGATGAAAATAACTTCGATTTTTTGGATTTTGTCACGTTTTTTGTCAAATTTTAATATATTTATTTGAAATCAACTTGGATAATTTTGGAATTTGTTGAGTATTTTTGTTGTAGGATCAATATTTGGGTAAATTTAGATGAAAATATCTTCAATTTTTAGGATTGTGAAAAAAATTTTAGTTGGAAGTCTCAAATTTTAATAAATTTATTTGAAATCAACTTGAATTATTTTGGATTTTGTTGAGTACTTTTGTTGTAGGATCTATATTTGAGTAAATTTAGATGAAAATAACTTCAATTTTGTGGATTGTGAAAAAAATTTTAGTTGGAAGTGTCAAATTTTAATAAATTTATTTGAAACCAAATTCGATTTTTTGGATTTTCTTGAGTATTTTTGTTGTAGGATCTACAATTGAGTACATTTAGATGAAAATAACTTCAATTTTGTGGATTGTGAAAAAAATTTAGTTGGAAGTGTCAAATTTTAATAAATTTATTTGAAACAACTTCGATTTTTTGGATTTTCTTGAGTATTTTTGTTGTAGGATCTACAATTGAGTAAATTTAGATGAAAATAACTTCGATTTTTTGGATTTTGTCACGTTTTTTGTCAAATTTTAATATATTTATTTGAAATCAACTTAGATAATTTTGGAATTTGTTGAGTATTTTTGTTGTAGGATCAATATTTGGGTAAATTTAGATGAAAATATCTTCAATTTTTAGGATTGTGAAAAAAATTTTAGTTGGAAGTGTCAAATTTTAATAAATTTATTTGAAATCAACTTGAATTATTTTGGATTTTGTTGAGTATTTTTGTTGTAGGATCTATATTTGAGTAAATTTAGATGAAAATAACTTCAATTTTGTGGATTGTGAAAAAAATTTTAGTTGGAAGTGTCAAATTTTAATAAATTTATTTGAAACCAAATTCGATTTTTTGGATTTTCTTGAGTATTTTTGTTGTAGGATCTACAATTGAGTAAATTTAGATGAAAATAACTTCGATTTTTTGGATTTTGTCACGATTTTTGTCAAATTTTAATAAATTTATTTGAAATCAACTTGGATAATTTTGGAATTTGTTGAGTATTTTTCTTGTAAGATCTATATTTGAGTAAATTTAGATGAAAATATCTTCAAATTTTAGGACTGTGAAAAAATTTTTAGTTGGAAGTGTCAAATTTTAATAAATTTATTTGAAATCAACTTGAATTATTTAGGATTTTGTTGAGTATTTTTGTTGTAGGATCTATATTTGAGTAAATTTAGATGAAAATAACTTCAATTTTGTGGATTGTGAAAAAAATTTTAGTTGGAAGTGTCAAATTTTAATAAATTTATTTGAAACCAAATTCGATTTTTTGGATTTTCTTGAGTATTTTTGTTGTAGGATCTACAATTGAGTAAATTTAGATGAAAATAACTTCAATTTTGTGGATTGTGAAAAAAATTTAGTTGGAAGTGTCAAATTTTAATAAATTTATTTGAAACAACTTCGATTTTTTGGATTTTCTTGAGTATTTTTGTTGTAGGATCTACAATTGAGAAAATTTAGATGAAAATAACTTCGATTTTTTTTATTTTGTCACGATTTTTGTCAAATTTTAATAAATTTATTTGAAATCAACTTGGATAATTTTGGAATTTGTTGAGTATTTTTGTTGTAGGATCTATATTTGAGTAAATTTAGATGAAAATAACTCCAATTTTGTGGATTGTGAAAAAAATTTTAGTTGGAAGTGTCAAATTTTAATAAATTTATTTGAAACCAAATTCGATTTTTTTGATTTTCTTGAGTATTTTTGTTGTAGGATCTACAATTGAGTAAATTTAGATGAAAATAACTTCGATTTTTTTGATTTTGTCACGATTTTGATCAAATTTTAATAAATTTATTTGAAATCAACTTGGATAATTTTGGAATTTGTTGATTATTTTTGTTGTAGGATCAATATTTGAGTAAATTTAGATGAAAAAATCTTCAATTTTTAGGATTTTGAAAAAAAATTTAGTTGGAAGTGTCAAATTTTAATAAATTTATTTGAAATCAACATGAATTATTTTGGATTTTGTTGAGTATTTTTGTTGTAGGATCTATATTTGAGTAAATTTAGATGAAAATAACTTCAATTTTGTGGATTGTGAAAAAAATTTTAGTTGGAAGTGTCAAATTTTAATAAATTTATTTGAAACCAAATTCGATTTTTTGGATTTTCCTGATTATTTTTGTTGTAGGATCTACAATTGACTAAATTTAGATGAAAATAACTTCGATTTTTTGGATTTTGTCACGATTTTTGTCCAATTTTAATAAATTTATTTGAAATCAACTTGGATAATTTTGGAATTTGTCGAGTATTTTTGTTGTAGGATCAATATTTGGGTAAATTTAGATGAAAATATCTTCAATTTTTAGGATTGTGAAAAAAATTTTAGTTGGAAGTGTCAAATTATAATAAATTTATTTGAAATCAACTTGAATTATTTTGGATTTTGTTGAGTATTTTTGTTGTAGGATCTATATTTGAGTAAATTTAGCTGAAAATAACTTCAATTTTGTGGATTGTGAAAAAAATTTTAGTTGGAAGTGTCAAATTTTAATAAATTTATTTGAAACCAAATTCGATTTTTTGGATTTTCTTGAGTATTTTTGTTGTAGGATCTACAATTGAGTAAATTTAGATGAAAATAACTTCGATTTTTTGGATTTTGTCACGTTTTTTGTCAAATTTTAATATATTTATTTGAAATCAACTTGGATAATTTTGGAATTTGTTGAGTATTTTTGTTGTAGGATCAATATTTGGGTAAATTTAGATGAAAATATCTTCAATTTTTAGGATTGTGAAAAAAATTTTAGTTGGAAGTGTCAAATTTTAATAAATTTATTTGAAATCAACTTGAATTATTTTGGATTTTGTTGAGTATTTTTGTTGTAGGATCTATATTTGAGTAAATTTAGATGAAAATAACTTCGATTTTTTGGATTTTGTCACGATTTTTGTCAAATTTTAATAAATTTATTTGAAATCAACTTGGATAATTTTGGTATTTGTTGAGTATTTTTCTTGTAAGATCTATATTTGAGTAAATTTAGATGAAAATATCTTCAATTTTTAGGACTGTGAAAAAATTTTTAGTTGGAAGTGTCAAATTTTAATAAATTTATTTGAAATCAACTTGAATTATTTTGGATTTTGTTGAGTATTTTTGTTGTAGGATCTATATTTGAGTAAATTTAGATGAAAATAACTTCAATTTTGTGGATTGTGAAAAAAATTTTAGTTGGAAGTGTCAAATTTTAATAAATTTATTTGAAACCAAATTCGATTTTTTTTATTTTCGTGAGTATTTTTGTTGTAGGATCTACAATTGAGTAAATTTAGATGAAAATAACTTCGATTTTTTTGATTTTGTCACGTTTTTTGTCAAATTTTAATATATTTCTTTGAAATCAACTTGGATAATTTTGGAATTTGTTGAGTATTTTTGTTGTAGGATCAATATTTGGGTAAATTTAGATGAAAATATCTTCAATTTTTAGGATTGTGAATAAAATTTTAGTTGGAAGTGTCAAATTTTAATAAATTTATTTGAAATCAACTTCAATTATTTTGGATTTTGTTGAGTATTTTTGTTGTAGGATCTATATTTGAGTAAATTTAGATGAAAATAACTTCAATTTTGTGGATTGTGAAACAAGTTTTAGTTGGAAGTGTCAAATTTTAATAAATTTATTTGAAACCAAATTCGATTTTTTGGATTTTCTTGAGTGTTTTTGTTGTAGGATCTACAATTGAGTAAATTTAGATGAAAATAACTTCGATTTTTTGGATTTTGTCACGTTTTTTGTCAAATTTTAATATATTTATTTGAAATCAACTTGGATAATTTTGGAATTTGTTGAGTATTTTTGTTGTAGGATCAATATTTGGGTAAATTTAGATGAAAATATCTTCAATTTTTAGGATTGTGAAAAAAATTTTAGTTGGAAGTGTCAAATTTTAATAAATTTATTTGAAATCAACTTGAATTATTTTGGATTTTGTTGAGTATTTTTGTTGTAGGATCTATATTTGAGTAAATTTAGATGAAAATAACTTCAATTTTGTGGATTGTGAAAAAAATTTTAGTTGGAAGTGTCAAATTTTAATAAATTTATTTGAAACCAAATTCGATTTTTTTTATTTTCGTGAGTATTTTTGTTGTAGGATCTACAATTGAGTAAATTTAGATGAAAATAACTTCGATTGTTTGGATTTTGTCACGTTTTTTGTCAAATTTTAATATATTTATTTGAAATCAACTTGGATAATTTTGGAATTTGTTGAGTATTTTTGTTGTAGGATCAATATTTGGGTAAATTTAGATGAAAATATCTTCAATTTTTAGGATTGTGAAAAAAATTTTAGTTGGAAGTGTCAAATTATAATAAATTTATTTGAAATCAACTTGAATTATTTTGGATTTTGTTGAGTATTTTTGTTGTAGGATCTATATTTGAGTAAATTTAGCTGAAAATAACTTCAATTTTGTGGATTGTGAAAAAAATTTTAGTTGGAAGTGTCAAATTTTAATAAATTTATTTGAAACCAAATTCGATTTTTTGGATTTTCTTGAGTATTTTTGTTGTAGGATCTACAATTGAGTAAATTTAGATGAAAATAACTTCGATTTTTTGGATTTTGTCACGTTTTTTGTCAAATTTTAATATATTTATTTGAAATCAACTTGGATAATTTTGGAATTTGTTGAGTATTTTTGTTGTAGGATCAATATTTGGGTAAATTTAGATGAAAATATCTTCAATTTTTAGGATTGTGAAAAAAATTTTAGTTGGAAGTGTCAAATTTTAATAAATTTATTTGAAATCAACTTGAATTATTTTGGATTTTGTTGAGTATTTTTGTTGTAGGATCTATATTTGAGTAAATTTAGATGAAAATAACTTCGATTTTTTGGATTTTGTCACGATTTTTGTCAAATTTTAATAAATTTATTTGAAATCAACTTGGATAATTTTGGTATTTGTTGAGTATTTTTCTTGTAAGATCTATATTTGAGTAAATTTAGATGAAAATATCTTCAATTTTTAGGACTGTGAAAAAATTTTTAGTTGGAAGTGTCAAATTTTAATAAATTTATTTGAAATCAACTTGAATTATTTTGGATTTTGTTGAGTATTTTTGTTGTAGGATCTATATTTGAGTAAATTTAGATGAAAATAACTTCAATTTTGTGGATTGTGAAAAAAATTTTAGTTGGAAGTGTCAAATTTTAATAAATTTATTTGAAACCAAATTCGATTTTTTTTATTTTCGTGAGTATTTTTGTTGTAGGATCTACAATTGAGTAAATTTAGATGAAAATAACTTCGATTTTTTTGATTTTGTCACGTTTTTTGTCAAATTTTAATATATTTCTTTGAAATCAACTTGGATAATTTTGGAATTTGTTGAGTATTTTTGTTGTAGGATCAATATTTGGGTAAATTTAGATGAAAATATCTTCAATTTTTAGGATTGTGAATAAAATTTTAGTTGGAAGTGTCAAATTTTAATAAATTTATTTGAAATCAACTTCAATTATTTTGGATTTTGTTGAGTATTTTTGTTGTAGGATCTATATTTGAGTAAATTTAGATGAAAATAACTTCAATTTTGTGGATTGTGAAACAAGTTTTAGTTGGAAGTGTCAAATTTTAATAAATTTATTTGAAACCAAATTCGATTTTTTGGATTTTCTTGAGTGTTTTTGTTGTAGGATCTACAATTGAGTAAATTTAGATGAAAATAACTTCGATTTTTTGGATTTTGTCACGTTTTTTGTCAAATTTTAATATATTTATTTGAAATCAACTTGGATAATTTTGGAATTTGTTGAGTATTTTTGTTGTAGGATCAATATTTGGGTAAATTTAGATGAAAATATCTTCAATTTTTAGGATTGTGAAAAAAATTTTAGTTGGAAGTGTCAAATTTTAATAAATTTATTTGAAATCAACTTGAATTATTTTGGATTTTGTTGAGTATTTTTGTTGTAGGATCTATATTTGAGTAAATTTAGATGAAAATAACTTCAATTTTGTGGATTGTGAAAAAAATTTTAGTTGGAAGTGTCAAATTTTAATAAATTTATTTGAAACCAAATTCGATTTTTTTTATTTTCGTGAGTATTTTTGTTGTAGGATCTACAATTGAGTAAATTTAGATGAAAATAACTTCGATTGTTTGGATTTTGTCACGTTTTTTGTCAAATTTTAATATATTTATTTGAAATCAACTTGGATAATTTTGGAATTTGTTGAGTATTTTTGTTGTAGGATCAATATTTGGGTAAATTTAGATGAAAATATCTTCAATTTTTAGGATTGTGAATAAAATTTTAGTTGGAAGTGTCAAATTTTAATAAATTTATTTGAAATCAACTTCAATTATTTTGGATTTTGTTGAGTATTTTTGTTGTAGGATCTATATTTGAGTAAATTTAGATGAAAATAACTTCAATTTTGTGGATTGTGAAACAAGTTTTAGTTGGAAGTGTCAAATTTTAATAAATTTATTTGAAACCAAATTCGATTTTTTGGATTTTCTTGAGTATTTTTGTTGTAGGATCTACAATTGAGTAAATTTAGATGAAAATAACTTCGATTTTTTGGATTTTGTCACGTTTTTTGTCAAATTTTAATATATTTATTTGAAATCAACTTGGATAATTTTGGAATTTGTTGAGTATTTTTGTTGTAGGATCAATATTTGGGTAAATTTAGATGAAAATATCTTCAATTTTTAGGATTGTGAAAAAAATTTTAGTTGGAAGTTTCAAATTTTAATAAATTTATTTGAAATCAACTTGAATTATTTTGGATTTTGTTGAGTATTTTTGTTGTAGGATCTATATTTGAGTAAATTTAGATGAAAATAACTTCAATTTTGTGGATTGTGAAAAAAATTTTAGTTGGAAGTGTCAAATTTTAATAAATTTATTTGAAACCAAATTCGATTTTTTGGATTTTCTTGAGTATTTTTGTTGTAGGATCTACAATTGAGTAAATTTAGATGAAAATAACTTCGATTTTTTGGATTTTGTCACGATTTTTGTCAAATTTTAATAAATTTATTTGAAATCAACTTGGATAATTTTGGAATTTGTTGAGTATTTTTCTTGTAAGATCTATATATGAGTAAATTTAGATGAAAATATCTTCAAATTTTAGGACTGTGAAAAAATTTTTAGTTGGAAGTGTCAAATTTTAATAAATTTATTTGAAATCAACTTGAATTATTTAGGATTTTGTTGAGTATTTTTGTTGTAGGATCTATATTTGAGTAAATTTAGATGAAAATAACTTCAATTTTGTGGATTGTGAAACAAGTTTTAGTTGGAAGTGTCAAATTTTAATAAATTTATTTGAAACCAAATTCGATTTTTTGGATTTTCTTGAGTGTTTTTGTTGTAGGATCTACAATTGAGTAAATTTAGATGAAAATAACTTCGATTTTTTGGATTTTGTCACGTTTTTTGTCAAATTTTAATATATTTATTTGAAATCAACTTGGATAATTTTGGAATTTGTTGAGTATTTTTGTTGTAGGATCAATATTTGGGTAAATTTAGATGAAAATATCTTCAATTTTTAGGATTGTGAAAAAAATTTTAGTTGGAAGTGTCAAATTTTAATAAATTTATTTGAAATCAACTTGAATTATTTTGGATTTTGTTGAGTATTTTTGTTGTAGGATCTATATTTGAGTAAATTTAGATGAAAATAACTTCAATTTTGTGGATTGTGAAAAAAATTTTAGTTGGAAGTGTCAAATTTTAATAAATTTATTTGAAACCAAATTCGATTTTTTGGATTTTCTTGAGTATTTTTGTTGTAGGATCTACAATTGAGTAAATTTAGATGAAAATAACTTCAATTTTGTGGATTGTGAAAAAAATTTAGTTGGAAGTGTCAAATTTTAATAAATTTATTTGAAACAACTTCGATTTTTTGGATTTTCTTGAGTATTTTTGTTGTAGGATCTACAATTGAGTAAATTTAGATGAAAATAACTTCGATTTTTTGGATTTTGTCACGTTTTTTGTCAAATTTTAATATATTTATTTGAAATCAACTTAGATAATTTTGGAATTTGTTGAGTATTTTTGTTGTAGGATCAATATTTGGGTAAATTTAGATGAAAATATCTTCAATTTTTAGGATTGTGAAAAAAATTTTAGTTGGAAGTGTCAAATTTTAATAAATTTATTTGAAATCAACTTGAATTATTTTGGATTTTGTTGAGTATTTTTGTTGTAGGATCTATATTTGAGTAAATTTAGATGAAAATAACTTCAATTTTGTGGATTGTGAAAAAAATTTTAGTTGGAAGTGTCAAATTTTAATAAATTTATTTGAAACCAAATTCGATTTTTTGGATTTTCTTGAGTATTTTTGTTGTAGGATCTACAATTGAGTAAATTTAGATGAAAATAACTTCGATTTTTTGGATTTTGTCACGATTTTTGTCAAATTTTAATAAATTTATTTGAAATCAACTTGGATAATTTTGGAATTTGTTGAGTATTTTTCTTGTAAGATCTATATTTGAGTAAATTTAGATGAAAATATCTTCAAATTTTAGGACTGTGAAAAAATTTTTAGTTGGAAGTGTCAAATTTTAATAAATTTATTTGAAATCAACTTGAATTATTTAGGATTTTGTTGAGTATTTTTGTTGTAGGATCTATATTTGAGTAAATTTAGATGAAAATAACTTCAATTTTGTGGATTGTGAAAAAAATTTTAGTTGGAAGTGTCAAATTTTAATAAATTTATTTGAAACCAAATTCGATTTTTTGGATTTTCTTGAGTATTTTTGTTGTAGGATCTACAATTGAGTAAATTTAGATGAAAATAACTTCAATTTTGTGGATTGTGAAAAAAATTTAGTTGGAAGTGTCAAATTTTAATAAATTTATTTGAAACAACTTCGATTTTTTGGATTTTCTTGAGTATTTTTGTTGTAGGATCTACAATTGAGAAAATTTAGATGAAAATAACTTCGATTTTTTTTATTTTGTCACGATTTTTGTCAAATTTTAATAAATTTATTTGAAATCAACTTGGATAATTTTGGAATTTGTTGAGTATTTTTGTTGTAGGATCTATATTTGAGTAAATTTAGATGAAAATAACTCCAATTTTGTGGATTGTGAAAAAAATTTTAGTTGGAAGTGTCAAATTTTAATAAATTTATTTGAAACCAAATTCGATTTTTTTGATTTTCTTGAGTATTTTTGTTGTAGGATCTACAATTGAGTAAATTTAGATGAAAATAACTTCGATTTTTTTGATTTTGTCACGATTTTGATCAAATTTTAATAAATTTATTTGAAATCAACTTGGATAATTTTGGAATTTGTTGATTATTTTTGTTGTAGGATCAATATTTGAGTAAATTTAGATGAAAAAATCTTCAATTTTTAGGATTTTGAAAAAAAATTTAGTTGGAAGTGTCAAATTTTAATAAATTTATTTGAAATCAACATGAATTATTTTGGATTTTGTTGAGTATTTTTGTTGTAGGATCTATATTTGAGTAAATTTAGATGAAAATAACTTCAATTTTGTGGATTGTGAAAAAAATTTTAGTTGGAAGTGTCAAATTTTAATAAATTTATTTGAAACCAAATTCGATTTTTTGGATTTTCCTGATTATTTTTGTTGTAGGATCTACAATTGACTAAATTTAGATGAAAATAACTTCGATTTTTTGGATTTTGTCACGATTTTTGTCCAATTTTAATAAATTTATTTGAAATCAACTTGGATAATTTTGGAATTTGTTGAGTATTTTTGTTGTAGGATCAATATTTGGGTAAATTTAGATGAAAATATCTTCAATTTTTAGGATTGTGAAAAAAATTTTAGTTGGAAGTGTCAAATTATAATAAATTTATTTGAAATCAACTTGAATTATTTTGGATTTTGTTGAGTATTTTTGTTGTAGGATCTATATTTGAGTAAATTTAGATGAAAATAACTTCAATTTTGTGGATTGTGAAAAAAATTTTAGTTGGAAGTGTCAAATTTTAATAAATTTATTTGAAACCAAATTCGATTTTTTGGATTTTCTTGAGTATTTTTGTTGTAGGATCTACAATTGAGTAAATTTAGATGAAAATAACTTCGATTTTTTGGATTTTGTCACGTTTTTTGTCAAATTTTAATATATTTATTTGAAATCAACTTGGATAATTTTGGAATTTGTTGAGTATTTTTGTTGTAGGATCAATATTTGGGTAAATTTAGATGAAAATATCTTCAATTTTTAGGATTGTGAAAAAAATTTTAGTTGGAAGTGTCAAATTTTAATAAATTTATTTGAAATCAACTTGAATTATTTTGGATTTTGTTGAGTATTTTTGTTGTAGGATCTATATTTGAGTAAATTTAGATGAAAATAACTTCGATTTTTTGGATTTTGTCACGATTTTTGTCAAATTTTAATAAATTTATTTGAAATCAACTTGGATAATTTTGGTATTTGTTGAGTATTTTTCTTGTAAGATCTATATTTGAGTAAATTTAGATGAAAATATCTTCAATTTTTAGGACTGTGAAAAAATTTTTAGTTGGAAGTGTCAAATTTTAATAAATTTATTTGAAATCAACTTGAATTATTTTGGATTTTGTTGAGTATTTTTGTTGTAGGATCTATATTTGAGTAAATTTAGATGAAAATAACTTCAATTTTGTGGATTGTGAAAAAAATTTTAGTTGGAAGTGTCAAATTTTAATAAATTTATTTGAAACCAAATTCGATTTTTTTTATTTTCGTGAGTATTTTTGTTGTAGGATCTACAATTGAGTAAATTTAGATGAAAATAACTTCGATTTTTTTGATTTTGTCACGTTTTTTGTCAAATTTTAATATATTTCTTTGAAATCAACTTGGATAATTTTGGAATTTGTTGAGTATTTTTGTTGTAGGATCAATATTTGGGTAAATTTAGATGAAAATATCTTCAATTTTTAGGATTGTGAATAAAATTTTAGTTGGAAGTGTCAAATTTTAATAAATTTATTTGAAATCAACTTCAATTATTTTGGATTTTGTTGAGTATTTTTGTTGTAGGATCTATATTTGAGTAAATTTAGATGAAAATAACTTCAATTTTGTGGATTGTGAAACAAGTTTTAGTTGGAAGTGTCAAATTTTAATAAATTTATTTGAAACCAAATTCGATTTTTTGGATTTTCTTGAGTGTTTTTGTTGTAGGATCTACAATTGAGTAAATTTAGATGAAAATAACTTCGATTTTTTGGATTTTGTCACGTTTTTTGTCAAATTTTAATATATTTATTTGAAATCAACTTGGATAATTTTGGAATTTGTTGAGTATTTTTGTTGTAGGATCAATATTTGGGTAAATTTAGATGAAAATATCTTCAATTTTTAGGATTGTGAAAAAAATTTTAGTTGGAAGTGTCAAATTTTAATAAATTTATTTGAAATCAACTTGAATTATTTTGGATTTTGTTGAGTATTTTTGTTGTAGGATCTATATTTGAGTAAATTTAGATGAAAATAACTTCAATTTTGTGGATTGTGAAAAAAATTTTAGTTGGAAGTGTCAAATTTTAATAAATTTATTTGAAACCAAATTCGATTTTTTGGATTTTCTTGAGTATTTTTGTTGTAGGATCTACAATTGAGTAAATTTAGATGAAAATAACTTCGATTTTTTGGATTTTGTCACGATTTTTGTCAAATTTTAATAAATTTATTTGAAATCAACTTGGATAATTTTGGAATTTGTTGAGTATTTTTCTTGTAAGATCTATATTTGAGTAAATTTAGATGAAAATATCTTCAAATTTTAGGACTGTGAAAAAATTTTTAGTTGGAAGTGTCAAATTTTAATAAATTTATTTGAAATCAACTTGAATTATTTAGGATTTTGTTGAGTATTTTTGTTGTAGGATCTATATTTGAGTAAATTTAGATGAAAATAACTTCAATTTTGTGGATTGTGAAAAAAATTTTAGTTGGAAGTGTCAAATTTTAATAAATTTATTTGAAACAACTTCGATTTTTTGGATTTTGTTGAGTATTTTTGTTGTAGGATCTACAATTGAGAAAATTTAGATGAAAATAACTTCAATTTTGTGGATTGTGAAAAAAATTTTAGTTGGAAGTGTCAAATTTTAATAAATTTATTTGAAACCAAATTCGATTTTTTTTATTTTCGTGAGTATTTTTGTTGTAGGATCTACAATTGAGTAAACTTAGATGAAAATAACTTCGATTTTTTTGAATTTGTCACGATTTTTGTCAAATTTTAATAAATATATTTGAAATCAACTTGGATAATTTTGGAATTTGTTGAGTATTTTTGTTGTAGGATCAATATTTGGGTAAATTTAGATGAAAATATCTTCAATTTTTAGGATTGTGAAAAAAATTTTAGTTGGAAGTGTCAAATTTTAATAAATTTATTTGAAACCAAATTCGATTTTTTGGATTTTCTTGAGTATTTTTGTTGTAGGATCTACAATTGAGTAAATTTAGATGAAAATAACTTCGATTTTTTGGATTTTGTCACGTTTTTTGTCAAATTTTAATATATTTATTTGAAATCAACTTGGATAATTTTGGAATTTGTTGAGTATTTTTGTTGTAGGATCAATATTTGGGTAAATTTAGATGAAAATATCTTCAATTTTTAGGATTGTGAAAAAAATTTTAGTTGGAAGTGTCAAATTTTAATAAATTTATTTGAAATCAACTTGAATTATTTTGGATTTTGTTGAGTATTTTTGTTGTAGGATCTATATTTGAGTAAATTTAGATGAAAATAACTTCAATTTTGTGGATTGTGAAAAAAATTTTAGTTGGAAGTGTCAAATTTTAATAAATTTATTTGAAACCAAATTCGATTTTTTTTATTTTCGTGAGTATTTTTGTTGTAGGATCTACAATTGAGTAAACTTAGATGAAAATAACTTCGATTTTTTTGATTTTGTCACGATTTTTGTCAAATTTTAATAAATTTATTTGAAATCAACTTGGATAATTTTGGAATTTGTTGAGTATTTTTGTTGTAGGATCAATATTTGGGTAAATTTAGATGAAAATATCTTCAATTTTTAGGATTGTGAAAAAAATTTTAGTTGGAAGTGTCAAATTTTAATAAATTTATTTGAAACCAAATTCGATTTTTTGGATTTTCTTGAGTATTTTTGTTGTAGGATCTACAATTGAGTAAATTTAGATGAAAATAACTTCGATTTTTTGGATTTTGTCACGTTTTTTGTCAAATTTTAATATATTTATTTGAAATCAACTTGGATAATTTTGGAATTTGTTGAGTATTTTTCTTGTAAGATCTATATTTGAGTAAATTTAGATGAAAATATCTTCAATTTTTAGGACTGTGAAAAAATTTTTAGTTGGAAGTGTCAAATTTTAATAAATTTATTTGAAATCAACTTGAATTATTTTGGATTTTGTTGAGTATTTTTGTTGTAGGATCTATATTTGAGTAAATTTAGATGAAAATAACTTCAATTTTGTGGATTGTGAAAAAAATTTTAGTTGGAAGTGTCAAATTTTAATAAATTTTTTTGAAACCAAATTCGATTTTTTGGATTTTCTTGAGTATTTTTGTTGTAGGATCTACAATTGAGTAAATTTAGATGAAAATAACTTCAATTTTGTGGATTGTGAAAAAAATTTAGTTGGAAGTGTCAAATTTTAATAAATTTATTTGAAACAACTTCGATTTTTTGGATTTTCTTGAGTATTTTTGTTGTAGGATCTACAATTGAGAAAATTTAGATGAAAATAACTTCGATTTTTTTTATTTTGTCACGATTTTTGTCAAATTTTAATAAATTTATTTCAAATCAACTTGGATAATTTTGGAATTTGTTGAGTATTTTTGTTGTAGGATCAATATTTGGGTAAATTTAGATGAAAATATCTTCAATTTTTAGGATTGTGAAAAAAATTTTAGTTGGAAGTGTCAAATTTTAATAAATTTATTTGAAATCAACTTGAATTACTTTGGATTTTGTTGAGTATTTTTGTTGTAGGATCTATATTTGAGTAAATTTAGATGCAAATAACTTCAATTTTGTGGATTGCGAAAAAAATTTTAGTTGGAAGTGTCAAATTTTAATAAATTTATTTGAAACCAAATTCGATTTTTTGGATTTTCTTGAGTATTTTTGTTGTAGGATCTACAATTGAGTAAATTTAGATGAAAATAACTTCGATTTTTTGGATTTTGTCACGATTTTTGTCAAATTTTATTAAATTTATTTGAAATCAACTTGGATAATTTTGGAATTTGTTGAGTATTTTTGTTGTAGGATCAATATTTGCGTAAATTTAGATGAAAATATCTTCAATTTTTAGGATTGTGAAAAAAATTTTAGTTGGAAGTGTCAAATTTTAATAAATTTATTTGAAATCAACTTGAATTATTTTGGATTTTGTTGAGTATTTTTGTTGTAGGATCTATATTTGAGTAAATTTAGATGAAAATAACTTCAATTTTGTGGATTGTGAAAAAAATTTTAGTTGGAAGTGTCAAATTTTAATAAATTTATTTGAAACCAAATTCGATTTTTTTTATTTTCGTGAGTATTTTTGTTGTAGGATCTACAATTGAGTAAATTTAGATGAAAATAACTTCGATTTTTTGGATTTTGTCACGTTTTTTGTCAAATTTTAATATATTTATTTGAAATCAACTTGGATAATTTTGGAATTTGTTGAGTATTTTTGTTGTAGGATCAATATTTGGGTAAATTTAGATGAAAATATCTTCAATTTTTAGGATTGTGAAAAAAATTTTAGTTGGAGGTGTCAAATTTTAATAAATTTATTTGAAATCAACTTGAATTATTTTGGATTTTGTTGAGTATTTTTGTTGTAGGATCTATATTTGAGTAAATTTAGATGAAAATAACTTCAATTTTGTGGATTGTGAAAAAAATTTTAGTTGGAAGTGTCAAATTTTAATAAATTTATTTGAAACCAAATTCGATTTTTTTTATTTTCGTGAGTATTTTTGTTGTAGGATCTACAATTGAGTAAACTTAGATGAAAATAACTTCGATTTTTTTGATTTTGTCACGATTTTTGTCAAATTTTAATAAATTTATTTGAAATCAACTTGGATAATTTTGGAATTTGTTGAGTATTTTTGTTGTAGGATCAATATTTGGGTAAATTTAGATGAAAATATCTTCAATTTTTAGGATTGTGAAAAAAATTTTAGTTGGAAGTGTCAAATTTTAATAAATTTATTTGAAACCAAATTCGATTTTTTGGATTTTCTTGAGTATTTTTGTTGTAGGATCTACAATTGAGTAAATTTAGATGAAAATAACTTCGATTTTTTGGATTTTGTCACGTTTTTTGTCAAATTTTAATATATTTATTTGAAATCAACTTGGATAATTTTGGAATTTGTTGAGTATTTTTGTTGTAGGATCAATATTTGGGTAAATTTAGATGAAAATATCTTCAATTTTTAGGATTGTGAAAAAAATTTTAGTTGGAAGTGTCAAATTTTAATAAATTTATTTGAAATCAACTTGAATTATTTTGGATTTTGTTGAGTATTTTTGTTGTAGGATCTATATTTGAGTAAATTTAGATGAAAATAACTTCGATTTTTTGGATTTTGTCACGATTTTTGTCAAATTTTAATAAATTTATTTGAAATCAACTTGGATAATTTTGGAATTTGTTGAGTATTTTTCTTGTAAGATCTATATTTGAGTAAATTTAGATGAAAATATCTTCAAATTTTAGGACTGTGAAAAAATTTTTAGTTGGAAGTGTCAAATTTTAATAAATTTATTTGAAATCAACTTGAATTATTTAGGATTTTGTTGAGTATTTTTGTTGTAGGATCTATATTTGAGTAAATTTAGATGAAAATAACTTCAATTTTGTGGATTGGGAAAAAAATTTTAGTTGGAAGTGTCAAATTTTAATAAATTTATTTGAAACCAAATTCGATTTTTTGGATTTTCTTGAGTATTTTTGTTGTAGGATCTACAATTGAGTAAATTTAGATGAAAATAACTTCGATTTTTTGGATTTTGTCACGTTTTTTGTCAAATTTTAATATATTTATTTGAAATCAACTTGGATAATTTTGGAATTTGTTGAGTATTTTTGTTGTAGGATCAATATTTGGGTAAATTTAGATGAAAATATCTTCAATTTTTAGGATTGTGAAAAAAATTTTAGTTGGAAGTGTCAAATTTTAATAAATTTATTTGAAACCAAATTCGATTTTTTGGATTTTCTTGAGTATTTTTGTTGTAGGATCTACAATTGAGTAAATTTAGATGAAAATAACTTCGATTTTTTGGATTTTGTCACGTTTTTTGTCAAATTTTAATATATTTATTTGAAATCAACTTGGATAATTTTGGAATTTGTTGAGTATTTTTCTTGTAAGATCTATATTTGAGTAAATTTAGATGAAAATATCTTCAATTTTTAGGACTGTGAAAAAATTTTTAGTTGGAAGTGTCAAATTTTAATAAATTTATTTGAAATCAACTTGAATTATTTTGGATTTTGTTGAGTATTTTTGTTGTAGGATCTATATTTGAGTAAATTTAGATGAAAATAACTTCAATTTTGTGGATTGTGAAAAAAATTTTAGTTGGAAGTGTCAAATTTTAATAAATTTTTTTGAAACCAAATTCGATTTTTTGGATTTTCTTGAGTATTTTTGTTGTAGGATCTACAATTGAGTAAATTTAGATGAAAATAACTTCAATTTTGTGGATTGTGAAAAAAATTTAGTTGGAAGTGTCAAATTTTAATAAATTTATTTGAAACAACTTCGATTTTTTGGATTTTCTTGAGTATTTTTGTTGTAGGATCTACAATTGAGAAAATTTAGATGAAAATAACTTCGATTTTTTTTATTTTGTCACGATTTTTGTCAAATTTTAATAAATTTATTTCAAATCAACTTGGATAATTTTGGAATTTGTTGAGTATTTTTGTTGTAGGATCAATATTTGGGTAAATTTAGATGAAAATATCTTCAATTTTTAGGATTGTGAAAAAAATTTTAGTTGGAAGTGTCAAATTTTAATAAATTTATTTGAAATCAACTTGAATTACTTTGGATTTTGTTGAGTATTTTTGTTGTAGGATCTATATTTGAGTAAATTTAGATGCAAATAACTTCAATTTTGTGGATTGCGAAAAAAATTTTAGTTGGAAGTGTCAAATTTTAATAAATTTATTTGAAACCAAATTCGATTTTTTGGATTTTCTTGAGTATTTTTGTTGTAGGATCTACAATTGAGTAAATTTAGATGAAAATAACTTCGATTTTTTGGATTTTGTCACGATTTTTGTCAAATTTTATTAAATTTATTTGAAATCAACTTGGATAATTTTGGAATTTGTTGAGTATTTTTGTTGTAGGATCAATATTTGCGTAAATTTAGATGAAAATATCTTCAATTTTTAGGATTGTGAAAAAAATTTTAGTTGGAGGTGTCAAATTTTAATAAATTTATTTGAAATCAACTTGAATTATTTTGGATTTTGTTGAGTATTTTTGTTGTAGGATCTATATTTGAGTAAATTTAGATGAAAATAACTTCAATTTTGTGGATTGTGAAAAAAATTTTAGTTGGAAGTGTCAAATTTTAATAAATTTATTTGAAACCAAATTCGATTTTTTTTATTTTCGTGAGTATTTTTGTTGTAGGATCTACAATTGAGTAAACTTAGATGAAAATAACTTCGATTTTTTTGAATTTGTCACGATTTTTGTCAAATTTTAATAAATATATTTGAAATCAACTTGGATAATTTTGGAATTTGTTGAGTATTTTTGTTGTAGGATCAATATTTGGGTAAATTTAGATGAAAATATCTTCAATTTTTAGGATTGTGAAAAAAATTTTAGTTGGAAGTGTCAAATTTTAATAAATTTATTTGAAACCAAATTCGATTTTTTGGATTTTCTTGAGTATTTTTGTTGTAGGATCTACAATTGAGTAAATTTAGATGAAAATAACTTCGATTTTTTGGATTTTGTCACGTTTTTTGTCAAATTTTAATATATTTATTTGAAATCAACTTGGATAATTTTGGAATTTGTTGAGTATTTTTGTTGTAGGATCAATATTTGGGTAAATTTAGATGAAAATATCTTCAATTTTTAGGATTGTGAAAAAAATTTTAGTTGGAAGTGTCAAATTTTAATAAATTTATTTGAAATCAACTTGAATTATTTTGGATTTTGTTGAGTATTTTTGTTGTAGGATCTATATTTGAGTAAATTTAGATGAAAATAACTTCAATTTTGTGGATTGTGAAAAAAATTTTAGTTGGAAGTGTCAAATTTTAATAAATTTATTTGAAACCAAATTCGATTTTTTTTATTTTCGTGAGTATTTTTGTTGTAGGATCTACAATTGAGTAAATTTAGATGAAAATAACTTCGATTTTTTTGATTTTGTCACGTTTTTTGTCAAATTTTAATATATTTCTTTGAAATCAACTTGGATAATTTTGGAATTTGTTGAGTATTTTTGTTGTAGGATCAATATTTGGGTAAATTTAGATGAAAATATCTTCAATTTTTAGGATTGTGAATAAAATTTTAGTTGGAAGTGTCAAATTTTAATAAATTTATTTGAAATCAACTTGAATTATTTTGGATTTTGTTGAGTATTTTTGTTGTAGGATCTATATTTGAGTAAATTTAGATGAAAATAACTTCAATTTTGTGGATTGTGAAAAAAATTTAGTTGGAAGTGTCAAATTTTAATAAATTTATTTGAAACAACTTCGATTTTTTGGATTTTCTTGAGTATTTTTGTTGTAGGATCTACAATTGAGAAAATTTAGATGAAAATAACTTCAATTTTTAGGATTGTGAAAAAAATTTTAGTTGGAAGTGTCAAATTTTAATAAATTTATTTGAAATCAACTTGAATTATTTTGGATTTTGTTGAGTATTTTTGTTGTAGGATCTATATTTGAGTAAATTTAGATGAAAATAACTTCAATTTTGTGGATCGTGAAAAAAATTTTAGTTGGAAGTGTCAAATTTTAATAAATTTATTTGAAACCAAATTCGATTTTTTGGATTTTCTCGAGTATTTTTGTTGTAGGATCTACAATTGAGTAAATTTAGATGAAAATAACTTCGATTTTTTGGATTTTGTCACGATTTTTGTCAAATTTTAATAAATTTATTTGAAATCAACTTGGATAATTTTGGAATTTGTTGAGTATTTTTCTTGTAAGATCTATATTTGAGTAAATTTAGATGAAAATATCTTCAAATTTTAGGACTGTGAAAAAATTTTTAGTTGGAAGTGTCAAATTTTAATAAATTTATTTGAAATCAACTTGAATTATTTAGGATTTTGTTGAGTATTTTTGTTGTAGGATCTATATTTGAGTAAATTTAGATGAAAATAACTTCAATTTTGTGGATTGGGAAAAAAATTTTAGTTGGAAGTGTCAAATTTTAATAAATTTATTTGAAACCAAATTCGATTTTTTGGATTTTCTTGAGTATTTTTGTTGTAGGATCTACAATTGAGTAAATTTAGATGAAAATAACTTCGATTTTTTGGATTTTGTCACGTTTTTTGTCAAATTTTAATATATTTATTTGAAATCAACTTGGATAATTTTGGAATTTGTTGAGTATTTTTGTTGTAGGATCAATATTTGGGTAAATTTAGATGAAAATATCTTCAATTTTTAGGATTGTGAAAAAAATTTTAGTTGGAAGTGTCAAATTTTAATAAATTTATTTGAAACCAAATTCGATTTTTTGGATTTTCTTGAGTATTTTTGTTGTAGGATCTACAATTGAGTAAATTTAGATGAAAATAACTTCGATTTTTTGGATTTTGTCACGTTTTTTGTCAAATTTTAATATATTTATTTGAAATCAACTTGGATAATTTTGGAATTTGTTGAGTATTTTTCTTGTAAGATCTATATTTGAGTAAATTTAGATGAAAATATCTTCAATTTTTAGGACTGTGAAAAAATTTTTAGTTGGAAGTGTCAAATTTTAATAAATTTATTTGAAATCAACTTGAATTATTTTGGATTTTGTTGAGTATTTTTGTTGTAGGATCTATATTTGAGTAAATTTAGATGAAAATAACTTCAATTTTGTGGATTGTGAAAAAAATTTTAGTTGGAAGTGTCAAATTTTAATAAATTTTTTTGAAACCAAATTCGATTTTTTGGATTTTCTTGAGTATTTTTGTTGTAGGATCTACAATTGAGTAAATTTAGATGAAAATAACTTCAATTTTGTGGATTGTGAAAAAAATTTAGTTGGAAGTGTCAAATTTTAATAAATTTATTTGAAACAACTTCGATTTTTTGGATTTTCTTGAGTATTTTTGTTGTAGGATCTACAATTGAGAAAATTTAGATGAAAATAACTTCGATTTTTTTTATTTTGTCACGATTTTTGTCAAATTTTAATAAATTTATTTCAAATCAACTTGGATAATTTTGGAATTTGTTGAGTATTTTTGTTGTAGGATCAATATTTGGGTAAATTTAGATGAAAATATCTTCAATTTTTAGGATTGTGAAAAAAATTTTAGTTGGAAGTGTCAAATTTTAATAAATTTATTTGAAATCAACTTGAATTACTTTGGATTTTGTTGAGTATTTTTGTTGTAGGATCTATATTTGAGTAAATTTAGATGCAAATAACTTCAATTTTGTGGATTGCGAAAAAAATTTTAGTTGGAAGTGTCAAATTTTAATAAATTTATTTGAAACCAAATTCGATTTTTTGGATTTTCTTGAGTATTTTTGTTGTAGGATCTACAATTGAGTAAATTTAGATGAAAATAACTTCGATTTTTTGGATTTTGTCACGATTTTTGTCAAATTTTATTAAATTTATTTGAAATCAACTTGGATAATTTTGGAATTTGTTGAGTATTTTTGTTGTAGGATCAATATTTGCGTAAATTTAGATGAAAATATCTTCAATTTTTAGGATTGTGAAAAAAATTTTAGTTGGAGGTGTCAAATTTTAATAAATTTATTTGAAATCAACTTGAATTATTTTGGATTTTGTTGAGTAT
The DNA here is from genome assembly GCA_963932275.1 of Andrena praecox. Lineage (NCBI taxonomy): Eukaryota > Metazoa > Arthropoda > Insecta > Hymenoptera > Andrenidae > Andrena > Andrena praecox. Next base: position 989,872 of record CAWVQO010000467.1, read on the forward strand.
TTTTGTTGTAGGATCTATATTTGAGTAAATTTAGATGAAAATAACTTCAATTTTGTGGATTGTGAAAAAAATTTTAGTTGGAAGTGTCAAATTTTAATAAATTTATTTGAAACCAAATTCGATTTTTTTTATTTTCGTGAGTATTTTTGTTGTAGGATCTACAATTGAGTAAACTTAGATGAAAATAACTTCGATTTTTTTGAATTTGTCACGATTTTTGTCAAATTTTAATAAATATATTTGAAATCAACTTGGATAATTTTGGAATTTGTTGAGTATTTTTGTTGTAGGATCAATATTTGGGTAAATTTAGATGAAAATATCTTCAATTTTTAGGATTGTGAAAAAAATTTTAGTTGGAAGTGTCAAATTTTAATAAATTTATTTGAAACCAAATTCGATTTTTTGGATTTTCTTGAGTATTTTTGTTGTAGGATCTACAATTGAGTAAATTTAGATGAAAATAACTTCGATTTTTTGGATTTTGTCACGTTTTTTGTCAAATTTTAATATATTTATTTGAAATCAACTTGGATAATTTTGGAATTTGTTGAGTATTTTTGTTGTAGGATCAATATTTGGGTAAATTTAGATGAAAATATCTTCAATTTTTAGGATTGTGAAAAAAATTTTAGTTGGAAGTGTCAAATTTTAATAAATTTATTTGAAATCAACTTGAATTATTTTGGATTTTGTTGAGTATTTTTGTTGTAGGATCTATATTTGAGTAAATTTAGATGAAAATAACTTCAATTTTGTGGATTGTGAAAAAAATTTTAGTTGGAAGTGTCAAATTTTAATAAATTTATTTGAAACCAAATTCGATTTTTTTTATTTTCGTGAGTATTTTTGTTGTAGGATCTACAATTGAGTAAATTTAGATGAAAATAACTTCGATTTTTTTGATTTTGTCACGTTTTTTGTCAAATTTTAATATATTTCTTTGAAATCAACTTGGATAATTTTGGAATTTGTTGAGTATTTTTGTTGTAGGATCAATATTTGGGTAAATTTAGATGAAAATATCTTCAATTTTTAGGATTGTGAATAAAATTTTAGTTGGAAGTGTCAAATTTTAATAAATTTATTTGAAATCAACTTGAATTATTTTGGATTTTGTTGAGTATTTTTGTTGTAGGATCTATATTTGAGTAAATTTAGATGAAAATAACTTCAATTTTGTGGATTGTGAAAAAAATTTAGTTGGAAGTGTCAAATTTTAATAAATTTATTTGAAACAACTTCGATTTTTTGGATTTTCTTGAGTATTTTTGTTGTAGGATCTACAATTGAGAAAATTTAGATGAAAATAACTTCAATTTTTAGGATTGTGAAAAAAATTTTAGTTGGAAGTGTCAAATTTTAATAAATTTATTTGAAATCAACTTGAATTATTTTGGATTTTGTTGAGTATTTTTGTTGTAGGATCTATATTTGAGTAAATTTAGATGAAAATAACTTCAATTTTGTGGATTGTGAAAAAAATTTTAGTTGGAAGTGTCAAATTTTAATAAATTTATTTGAAACCAAATTCGATTTTTTTTATTTTCGTGAGTATTTTTGTTGTAGGATCTACAATTGAGTAAATTTAGATGAAAATAACTTCGATTTTTTTGATTTTGTCACGTTTTTTGTCAAATTTTAATATATTTCTTTGAAATCAACTTGGATAATTTTGGAATTTGTTGAGTATTTTTGTTGTAGGATCAATATTTGGGTAAATTTAGATGAAAATATCTTCAATTTTTAGGATTGTGAATAAAATTTTAGTTGGAAGTGTCAAATTTTAATAAATTTATTTGAAATCAACTTCAATTATTTTGGATTTTGTTGAGTATTTTTGTTGTAGGATCTATATTTGAGTAAATTTAGATGAAAATAACTTCAATTTTGTGGATTGTGAAACAAGTTTTAGTTGGAAGTGTCAAATTTTAATAAATTTATTTGAAACCAAATTCGATTTTTTGGATTTTCTTGAGTGTTTTTGTTGTAGGATCTATAATTGAGTAAATTTAGATGAAAATAACTTCGATTTTTTGGATTTTGTCACGATTTTTGTCAAATTTTAATAAATTTATTTGAAATCAACTTGGATAATTTTGGAATTTGTTGAGTATTTTTCTTGTAAGATCTATATTTGAGTAAATTTAGATGAAAATATCTTCAAATTTTAGGACTGTGAAAAAATTTTTAGTTGGAAGTGTCAAATTTTAATAAATTTATTTGAAATCAACTTGAATTATTTAGGATTTTGTTGAGTATTTTTGTTGTAGGATCTATATTTGAGTAAATTTAGATGAAAATAACTTCAATTTTGTGGATTGTGAAAAAAATTTTAGTTGGAAGTGTCAAATTTTAATAAATTTATTTGAAACCAAATTCGATTTTTGGGATTTTCTTGAGTATTTTTGTTGTAGGATCTACAATTGAGTAAATTTAGATGAAAATAACTTCAATTTTGTGGATTGTGAAAAAAATTTAGTTGGAAGTGTCAAATTTTAATAAATTTATTTGAAACAACTTCGATTTTTTGGATTTTCTTGAGTATTTTTGTTGTAGGATCTACAATTGAGTAAATTTAGATGAAAATAACTTCGATTTTTTGGATTTTGTCACGTTTTTTGTCAAATTTTAATATATTTATTTGAAATCAACTTGGATAATTTTGGAATTTGTTGAGTATTTTTGTTGTAGGATCAATATTTGGGTAAATTTAGATGAAAATATCTTCAATTTTTAGGATTGTGAAAAAAATTTTAGTTGGAAGTGTCAAATTTTAATAAATTTATTTGAAATCAACTTGAATTATTTTGGATTTTGTTGAGTATTTTTGTTGTAGGATCTATATTTGAGTAAATTTAGATGAAAATAACTTCAATTTTGTGGATTGTGAAAAAAATTTTAGTTGGAAGTGTCAAATTTTAATAAATTTATTTGAAACCAAATTCGATTTTTTTTATTTTCGTGAGTATTTTTGTTGTAGGATCTACAATTGAGTAAATTTAGATGAAAATAACTTCGATTTTTTGGATTTTGTCACGTTTTTTGTCAAATTTTAATATATTTATTTGAAATCAACTTGGATAATTTTGGAATTTGTTGAGTATTTTTGTTGTAGGATCAATATTTGGGTAAATTTAGATGAAAATATCTTCAATTTTTAGGATTGTGAATAAAATTTTAGTTGGAAGTGTCAAATTTTAATAAATTTATTTGAAATCAACTTCAATTATTTTGGATTTTGTTGAGTATTTTTGTTGTTGGATCTATATTTGAGTAAATTTAGATGAAAATAACTTCAATTTTGTGGATTGTGAAACAAGTTTTAGTTGGAAGTGTCAAATTTTAATAAATTTAGTTGAAACCAAATTCGATTTTTTGGATTTTCTTGAGTATTTTTGTTGTAGGATCTACAATTGAGTAAATTTAGATGAAAATAACTTCGATTTTTTGGATTTTGTCACGTTTTTTGTCAAATTTTAATAAATTTATTTGAAATCAACTTGGATAATTTTGGAATTTGTTGAGTATTTTTGTTGTAGGATCAATATTTGGGTAAATTTAGATGAAAATATCTTCAATTTTTAGGATTGTGAAAAAAATTTTAGTTGGAAGTGTCAAATTTTAATAAATTTATTTGAAATCAACTTGAATTATTTTGGATTTTGTTGAGTATTTTTGTTGTAGGATCTATATTTGAGTAAATTTAGATGAAAATAACTTCAATTTTGTGGATTGTGAAAAAAATTTTAGTTGGAAGTGTCAAATTTTAATAAATTTATTTGAAACCAAATTCGATTTTTTGGATTTTCTTGAGTATTTTTGTTGTAGGATCTACAATTGAGTAAATTTAGATGAAAATAACTTCGATTTTTTGGATTTTGTCACGATTTTTGTCAAATTTTAATAAATTTATTTGAAATCAACTTGGATAATTTTGGAATTTGTTGAGTATTTTTCTTGTAAGATCTATATTTGAGTAAATTTAGATGAAAATATCTTCAAATTTTAGGACTGTGAAAAAATTTTTAGTTGGAAGTGTCAAATTTTAATAAATTTATTTGAAATCAACTTGAATTATTTAGGATTTTGTTGAGTATTTTTGTTGTAGGATCTATATTTGAGTAAATTTAGATGAAAATAACTTCAATTTTGTGGATTGTGAAAAAAATTTTAGTTGGAAGTGTCAAATTTTAATAAATTTATTTGAAATCAACTTGAATTATTTTGGATTTTGTTGAGTATTTTTGTTGTAGGATCTATATTTGAGTAAATTTAGATGAAAATAACTTCAATTTTGTGGATTGTGAAAAAAATTTTAGTTGGAAGTGTCAAATTTTAATAAATTTTTTTGAAACCAAATTCGATTTTTTGGATTTTCTTGAGTATTTTTGTTGTAGGATCTACAATTGAGTAAATTTAGATGAAAATAACTTCAATTTTGTGGATTGTGAAAAAAATTTAGTTGGAAGTGTCAAATTTTAATAAATTTATTTGAAACAACTTCGATTTTTTGGATTTTCTTGAGTATTTTTGTTGTAGGATCTACAATTGAGAAAATTTAGATGAAAATAACTTCGATTTTTTTTATTTTGTCACGATTTTTGTCAAATTTTAATAAATTTATTTCAAATCAACTTGGATAATTTTGGAATTTGTTGAGTATTTTTGTTGTAGGATCAATATTTGGGTAAATTTAGATGAAAATATCTTCAATTTTTAGGATTGTGAAAAAAATTTTAGTTGGAAGTGTCAAATTTTAATAAATTTATTTGAAATCAACTTGAATTACTTTGGATTTTGTTGAGTATTTTTGTTGTAGGATCTATATTTGAGTAAATTTAGATGCAAATAACTTCAATTTTGTGGATTGCGAAAAAAATTTTAGTTGGAAGTGTCAAATTTTAATAAATTTATTTGAAACCAAATTCGATTTTTTGGATTTTCTTGAGTATTTTTGTTGTAGGATCTACAATTGAGTAAATTTAGATGAAAATAACTTCGATTTTTTGGATTTTGTCACGTTTTTTGTCAAATTTTAATATATTTATTTGAAATCAACTTGGATAATTTTGGAATTTGTTGAGTATTTTTGTTGTAGGATCAATATTTGGGTAAATTTAGATGAAAATATCTTCAATTTTTAGGATTGTGAAAAAAATTTTAGTTGGAGGTGTCAAATTTTAATAAATTTATTTGAAATCAACTTGAATTATTTTGGATTTTGTTGAGTATTTTTGTTGTAGGATCTATATTTGAGTAAATTTAGATGAAAATAACTTCAATTTTGTGGATTGTGAAAAAAATTTTAGTTGGAAGTGTCAAATTTTAATAAATTTATTTGAAACCAAATTCGATTTTTTTTATTTTCGTGAGTATTTTTGTTGTAGGATCTACAATTGAGTAAATTTAGATGAAAATAACTTCGATTTTTTTGATTTTGTCACGTTTTTTGTCAAATTTTAATATATTTCTTTGAAATCAACTTGGATAATTTTGGAATTTGTTGAGTATTTTTGTTGTAGGATCAATATTTGGGTATATTTAGATGAAAATATCTTCAATTTTTAGGATTGTGAATAAAATTTTAGTTGGAAGTGTCAAATTTTAATAAATTTATTTGAAATCAATTTGAATTATTTTGGATTTTGTTGAGTATTTTTGTTGTAGGATCTATATTTGAGTAAATTTAGATGAAAATAACTTCAATTTTGTGGATTGTGAAAAAAATTTAGTTGGAAGTGTCAAATTTTAATAAATTTATTTGAAACAACTTCGATTTTTTGGATTTTCTTGAGTATTTTTGTTGTAGGATCTACAATTGAGAAAATTTAGATGAAAATAACTTCAATTTTTAGGATTGTGAAAAAAAATTTAGTTGGAAGTGTCAAATTTTAATAAATTTATTTGAAATCAACTTGAATTATTTTGGATTTTGTTGAGTATTTTTGTTGTAGGATCTATATTTGAGTAAATTTAGATGAAAATAACTTCAATTTTGTGGATTGTGAAAAAAATTTTAGTTGGAAGTGTCAAATTTTAATAAATTTATTTGAAACCAAATTCGATTTTTTTTATTTTCGTGAGTATTTTTGTTGTAGGATCTACAATTGAGTAAATTTAGATGAAAATAACTTCGATTTTTTTGATTTTGTCACGTTTTTTGTCAAATTTTAATATATTTCTTTGAAATCAACTTGGATAATTTTGGAATTTGTTGAGTATTTTTGTTGTAGGATCAATATTTGGGTAAATTTAGATGAAAATATCTTCAATTTTTAGGATTGTGAATAAAATTTTAGTTGGAAGTGTCAAATTTTAATAAATTTATTTGAAATCAACTTCAATTATTTTGGATTTTCTTGAGTATTTTTGTTGTAGGATCTACAATTGAGTAAATTTAGATGAAAATAACTTCAATTTTGTGGATTGTGAAAAAAATTTAGTTGGAAGTGTCAAATTTTAATAAATTTATTTGAAACAACTTCGATTTTTTGGATTTTCTTGAGTATTTTTGTTGTAGGATCTACAATTGAGTAAATTTAGATGAAAATAACTTCGATTTTTTGGATTTTGTCACGTTTTTTGTCAAATTTTAATATATTTATTTGAAATCAACTTGGATAATTTTGGAATTTGTTGAGTATTTTTGTTGTAGGATCAATATTTGGGTAAATTTAGATGAAAATATCTTCAATTTTTAGGACTGTGAAAAAATTTTTAGTTGGAAGTGTCAAATTTTAATAAATTTATTTGAAATCAACTTGAATTATTTTGGATTTTGTTGAGTATTTTTGTTGTAGGATCTATATTTGAGTAAATTTAGATGAAAATAACTTCAATTTTGTGGATTGTGAAAAAAATTTTAGTTGGAAGTGTCAAATTTTAATAAATTTTTTTGAAACCAAATTCGATTTTTTGGATTTTCTTGAGTATTTTTGTTGTAGGATCTACAATTGAGTAAATTTAGATGAAAATAACTTCAATTTTGTGGATTGTGAAAAAAATTTAGTTGGAAGTGTCAAATTTTAATAAATTTATTTGAAACAACTTCGATTTTTTGGATTTTCTTGAGTATTTTTGTTGTAGGATCTACAATTGAGAAAATTTAGATGAAAATAACTTCGATTTTTTTTATTTTGTCACGATTTTTGTCAAATTTTAATAAATTTATTTCAAATCAACTTGGATAATTTTGGAATTTGTTGAGTATTTTTGTTGTAGGATCAATATTTGGGTAAATTTAGATGAAAATATCTTCAATTTTTAGGATTGTGAAAAAAATTTTAGTTGGAAGTGTCAAATTTTAATAAATTTATTTGAAATCAACTTGAATTACTTTGGATTTTGTTGAGTATTTTTGTTGTAGGATCTATATTTGAGTAAATTTAGATGCAAATAACTTCAATTTTGTGGATTGTGAAAAAAATCTTAGTTGGAAGTGTCAAATTTTAATAAATTTATTTGAAACCAAATTCGATTTTTTGGATTTTCTTGAGTATTTTTGTTGTAGGATCTACAATTGAGTAAATTTAGATGAAAATAACTTCGATTTTTTGGATTTTGTCACGTTTTTTGTCAAATTTTAATATATTTATTTGAAATCAACTTGGATAATTTTGGAATTTGTTGAGTATTTTTGTTGTAGGATCAATATTTGGGTAAATTTAGATGAAAATATCTTCAATTTTTAGGATTGTGAAAAAAATTTTAGTTGGAAGTGTCAAATTTTAATAAATTTATTTGAAATCAACTTGAATTATTTTGGATTTTGTTGAGTATTTTTGTTGTAGGATCTATATTTGAGTAAATTTAGATGAAAATAACTTCAATTTTGTGGATTGTGAAAAAAATTTTAGTTGGAAGTGTCAAATTTTAATAAATTTATTTGAAACCAAATTCGATTTTTTTTATTTTCGTGAGTATTTTTGTTGTAGGATCTACAATTGAGTAAATTTAGATGAAAATAACTTCGATTTTTTGGATTTTGTCACGTTTTTTGTCAAATTTTAATATATTTATTTGAAATCAACTTGGATAATTTTGGAATTTGTTGAGTATTTTTGTTGTAGGATCAATATTTGGGTAAATTTAGATGAAAATATCTTCAATTTTTAGGATTGTGAATAAAATTTTAGTTGGAAGTGTCAAATTTTAATAAATTTATTTGAAATCAACTTCAATTATTTTGGATTTTGTTGAGTATTTTTGTTGTAGGATCTATATTTGAGTAAATTTAGATGAAAATAACTTCAATTTTGTGGATTGTGAAACAAGTTTTAGTTGGAAGTGTCAAATTTTAATAAATTTATTTGAAACCAAATTCGATTTTTTGGATTTTCTTGAGTATTTTTGTTGTAGGATCTACAATTGAGTAAATTTAGATGAAAATAACTTCGATTTTTTGGATTTTGTCACGTTTTTTGTCAAATTTTAATAAATTTATTTGAAATCAACTTGGATAATTTTGGAATTTGTTGAGTATTTTTGTTGTAGGATCAATATTTGGGTAAATTTAGAAAATTTAGATGAAAATAACTTCAATTTTGTGGATTGTGAAAAAAATTTTAGTTGGAAGTGTCAAATTTTAATAAATTTATTTGAAACCAAATTCGATTTTTTTTATTTTCGTGAGTATTTTTGTTGTAGGATCTACAATTGAGTAAATTTAGATGAAAATAACTTCGATTTTTTTGATTTTGTCACGTTTTTTGTCAAATTTTAATATATTTCTTTGAAATCAACTTGGATAATTTTGGAATTTGTTGAGTATTTTTGTTGTAGGATCAATATTTGGGTAAATTTAGATGAAAATATCTTCAATTTTTAGGATTGTGAATAAAATTTTAGTTGGAAGTGTCAAATTTTAATAAATTTATTTGAAATCAACTTCAATTATTTTGGATTTTCTTGAGTATTTTTGTTGTAGGATCTACAATTGAGTAAATTTAGATGAAAATAACTTCAATTTTGTGGATTGTGAAAAAAATTTAGTTGGAAGTGTCAAATTTTAATAAATTTATTTGAAACAACTTCGATTTTTTGGATTTTCTTGAGTATTTTTGTTGTAGGATCTACAATTGAGTAAATTTAGATGAAAATAACTTCGATTTTTTGGATTTTGTCACGTTTTTTGTCAAATTTTAATATATTTATTTGAAATCAACTTGGATAATTTTGGAATTTGTTGAGTATTTTTGTTGTAGGATCAATATTTGGGTAAATTTAGATGAAAATATCTTCAATTTTTAGGACTGTGAAAAAATTTTTAGTTGGAAGTGTCAAATTTTAATAAATTTATTTGAAATCAACTTGAATTATTTTGGATTTTGTTGAGTATTTTTGTTGTAGGATCTATATTTGAGTAAATTTAGATGAAAATAACTTCAATTTTGTGGATTGTGAAAAAAATTTTAGTTGGAAGTGTCAAATTTTAATAAATTTTTTTGAAACCAAATTCGATTTTTTGGATTTTCTTGAGTATTTTTGTTGTAGGATCTACAATTGAGTAAATTTAGATGAAAATAACTTCAATTTTGTGGATTGTGAAAAAAATTTAGTTGGAAGTGTCAAATTTTAATAAATTTATTTGAAACAACTTCGATTTTTTGGATTTTCTTGAGTATTTTTGTTGTAGGATCTACAATTGAGAAAATTTAGATGAAAATAACTTCGATTTTTTTTATTTTGTCACGATTTTTGTCAAATTTTAATAAATTTATTTCAAATCAACTTGGATAATTTTGGAATTTGTTGAGTATTTTTGTTGTAGGATCAATATTTGGGTAAATTTAGATGAAAATATCTTCAATTTTTAGGATTGTGAAAAAAATTTTAGTTGGAAGTGTCAAATTTTAATAAATTTATTTGAAATCAACTTGAATTACTTTGGATTTTGTTGAGTATTTTTGTTGTAGGATCTATATTTGAGTAAATTTAGATGCAAATAACTTCAATTTTGTGGATTGTGAAAAAAATCTTAGTTGGAAGTGTCAAATTTTAATAAATTTATTTGAAACCAAATTCGATTTTTTGGATTTTCTTGAGTATTTTTGTTGTAGGATCTACAATTGAGTAAATTTAGATGAAAATAACTTCGATTTTTTGGATTTTGTCACGTTTTTTGTCAAATTTTAATATATTTATTTGAAATCAACTTGGATAATTTTGGAATTTGTTGAGTATTTTTGTTGTAGGATCAATATTTGGGTAAATTTAGATGAAAATATCTTCAATTTTTAGGATTGTGAAAAAAATTTTAGTTGGAAGTGTCAAATTTTAATAAATTTATTTGAAATCAACTTGAATTATTTTGGATTTTGTTGAGTATTTTTGTTGTAGGATCTATATTTGAGTAAATTTAGATGAAAATAACTTCAATTTTGTGGATTGTGAAAAAAATTTTAGTTGGAAGTGTCAAATTTTAATAAATTTATTTGAAACCAAATTCGATTTTTTTTATTTTCGTGAGTATTTTTGTTGTAGGATCTACAATTGAGTAAATTTAGATGAAAATAACTTCGATTTTTTGGATTTTGTCACGTTTTTTGTCAAATTTTAATATATTTATTTGAAATCAACTTGGATAATTTTGGAATTTGTTGAGTATTTTTGTTGTAGGATCAATATTTGGGTAAATTTAGATGAAAATATCTTCAATTTTTAGGATTGTGAATAAAATTTTAGTTGGAAGTGTCAAATTTTAATAAATTTATTTGAAATCAACTTCAATTATTTTGGATTTTGTTGAGTATTTTTGTTGTAGGATCTATATTTGAGTAAATTTAGATGAAAATAACTTCAATTTTGTGGATTGTGAAACAAGTTTTAGTTGGAAGTGTCAAATTTTAATAAATTTATTTGAAACCAAATTCGATTTTTTGGATTTTCTTGAGTATTTTTGTTGTAGGATCTACAATTGAGTAAATTTAGATGAAAATAACTTCGATTTTTTGGATTTTGTCACGTTTTTTGTCAAATTTTAATAAATTTATTTGAAATCAACTTGGATAATTTTGGAATTTGTTGAGTATTTTTGTTGTAGGATCAATATTTGGGTAAATTTAGATGAAAATATCTTCAATTTTTAGGATTGTGAAAAAAATTTTAGTTGGAAGTGTCAAATTTTAATAAATTTATTTGAAATCAACTTGAATTATTTTGGATTTTGTTGAGTATTTTTGTTGTAGGATCTATATTTGAGTAAATTTAGATGAAAATAACTTCAATTTTGTGGATTGTGAAAAAAATTTTAGTTGGAAGTGTCAAATTTTAATAAATTTATTTGAAACCAAATTCGATTTTTTGGATTTTCTTGAGTATTTTTGTTGTAGGATCTACAATTGAGTAAATTTAGATGAAAATAACTTCGATTTTTTGGATTTTGTCACGATTTTTGTCAAATTTTAATAAATTTATTTGAAATCAACTTGGATAATTTTGGAATTTGTTGAGTATTTTTCTTGTAAGATCTATATTTGAGTAAATTTAGATGAAAATATCTTCAAATTTTAGGACTGTGAAAAAATTTTTAGTTGGAAGTGTCAAATTTTAATAAATTTATTTGAAATCAACTTGAATTATTTAGGATTTTGTTGAGTATTTTTGTTGTAGGATCTATATTTGAGTAAATTTAGATGAAAATAACTTCAATTTTGTGGATTGTGAAAAAAATTTTAGTTGGAAGTGTCAAATTTTAATAAATTTATTTGAAACCAAATTCGATTTTTTGGATTTTCTTGAGTATTTTTGTTGTAGGATCTACAATTGAGTAAATTTAGATGAAAATAACTTCAATTTTGTGGATTGTGAAAAAAATTTAGTTGGAAGTGTCAAATTTTAATAAATTTATTTGAAACAACTTCGATTTTTTGGATTTTCTTGAGTATTTTTGTTGTAGGATCTACAATTGAGTAAATTTAGATGAAAATAACTTCGATTTTTTGGATTTTGTCACGTTTTTTGTCAAATTTTAATATATTTATTTGAAATCAACTTGGATAATTTTGGAATTTGTTGAGTATTTTTCTTGTAAGATCTATATTTGAGTAAATTTAGATGAAAATATCTTCAATTTTTAGGACTGTGAAAAAATTTTTAGTTGGAAGTGTCAAATTTTAATAAATTTATTTGAAATCAACTTGAATTATTTTGGATTTTGTTGAGTATTTTTGTTGTAGGATCTATATTTGAGTAAATTTAGATGAAAATAACTTCAATTTTGTGGATTGTGAAAAAAATTTTAGTTGGAAGTGTCAAATTTTAATAAATTTTTTTGAAACCAATTTCGATTTTTTGGATTTTCTTGAGTATTTTTGTTGTAGGATCTACAATTGAGTAAATTTAGATGAAAATAACTTCAATTTTGTGGATTGTGAAAAAAATTTAGTTGGAAGTGTCAAATTTTAATAAATTTATTTGAAACAACTTCGATTTTTTGGATTTTCTTGAGTATTTTTGTTGTAGGATCTACAATTGAGAAAATTTAGATGAAAATAACTTCGATTTTTTTTATTTTGTCACGATTTTTGTCAAATTTTAATAAATTTATTTCAAATCAACTTGGATAATTTTGGAATTTGTTGAGTATTTTTGTTGTAGGATCAATATTTGGGTAAATTTAGATGAAAATATCTTCAATTTTTAGGATTGTGAAAAAAATTTTAGTTGGAAGTGTCAAATTTTAATAAATTTATTTGAAATCAACTTGAATTACTTTGGATTTTGTTGAGTATTTTTGTTGTAGGATCTATATTTGAGTAAATTTAGATGCAAATAACTTCAATTTTGTGGATTGTGAAAAAAATTTTAGTTGGAAGTGTCAAATTTTAATAAATTTATTTGAAACCAAATTCGATTTTTTGGATTTTCTTGAGTATTTTTGTTGTAGGATCTACAATTGAGTAAATTTAGATGAAAATAACTTCGATTTTTTGGATTTTGTCACGATTTTTGTCAAATTTTATTAAATTTATTTGAAATCAACTTGGATAATTTTGGAATTTGTTGAGTATTTTTGTTGTAGGATCAATATTTGCGTAAATTTAGATGAAAATATCTTCAATTTTTAGGATTGTGAAAAAAATTTTAGTTGGAAGTGTCAAATTTTAATAAATTTATTTGAAACCAAATTCGATTTTTTGGATTTTCTTGAGTATTTTTGTTGTAGGATCTACAATTGAGTAAATTTAGATGAAAATAACTTCAATTTTGTGGATTGTGAAAAAAATTTAGTTGGAAGTGTCAAATTTTAATAAATTTATTTGAAACAACTTCGATTTTTTGGATTTTCTTGAGTATTTTTGTTGTAGGATCTACAATTGAGTAAATTTAGATGAAAATAACTTCGATTTTTTGGATTTTGTCACGTTTTTTGTCAAATTTTAATATATTTATTTGAAATCAACTTGGATAATTTTGGAATTTGTTGAGTATTTTTGTTGTAGGATCAATATTTGGGTAAATTTAGATGAAAATATCTTCAATTTTTAGGATTGTGAAAAAAATTTTAGTTGGAAGTGTCAAATTTTAATAAATTTATTTGAAACCAAATTCGATTTTTTGGATTTTCTTGAGTATTTTTGTTGTAGGATCTATATTTGAGTAAATTTAGATGCAAATACCTTCAATTTTGTGGATTGCGAAAAAAATTTTAGTTGGAAGTGTCAAATTTTAATAAATTTATTTGAAACCAAATTCGATTTTTTGGATTTTCTTGAGTATTTTTGTTGTAGGATCTACAATTGAGTAAATTTAGATGAAAATAACTTCGATTTTTTGGATTTTGTCACGATTTTTGTCAAATTTTATTAAATTTATTTGAAATCAACGTGGATAATTTTGGAATTTGTTGAGTATTTTTGTTGTAGGATCAATATTTGCGTAAATTTAGATGAAAATATCTTCAATTTTTAGGATTGTGAAAAAAATTTTAGTTGGAAGTGTCAAATTTTAATAAATTTATTTGAAATCAACTTGAATTATTTTGGATTTTGTTGAGTATTTTTGTTGTAGGATCTATATTTGAGTAAATTTAGATGAAAATAACTTCAATTTTGTGGATTGTGAAAAAAATTTTAGTTGGAAGTGTCAAATTTTAATAAATTTATTTGAAACCAAATTCGATTTTTTTTATTTTCGTGAGTATTTTTGTTGTAGGATCTACAATTGAGTAAATTTAGATGAAAATAACTTCGATTTTTTGGATTTTGTCA
>CAWVQO010000468.1:0-20654 GCA_963932275.1 Andrena praecox
CACTTGCAACTAAAATTTTTTTCACAATCCTAAAAATTGAAGTTATTTTCATCTAAATTTACTCAAATATACATCCTACACCAAAAATACTCGACAAAATCCAAAAAAATCGAAGTTGGTTTCAAATAAATTTATTAAAATTTGACACTTCCAACTAAAATTTTTTCACAATCCTAGAAATTGAAGTTATTTTCATCTAAATTTACTCAAATATAGATCCTACAAAAAATACTCAACAAAATAAAAAAAAAAACGAAGTTGATTTCAAATAAATTTATTAAAATATGACACTTCCGGCTAAAATTTTTTTCACAATCCTAAAAATTGGAGTTATTTTCATCTAAATTTACTCAAATATACATCCTAAAACAAAAATACTCGACAAAATAAAAAAAATCGAAGTTGGTTTCAAATAAATTTATAAAAATTTGACTCTTCCAACTAAAATTTTTTTCACAATCCTAAAAATTGAAGTTATTTTCATCTAAATTTACTCAAATATAGATCCTACAAAAAATACTCAACAAAAAAAAAAAAAACGAAGTTGATTTCAAATAAATTTATTAAAATATGACACTTCCGACTAAAATTTTTTTCACAATCCTAAAAATTGGAGTTATTTTCATCTAAATTTACTCAAATATACATCCTAAAACAAAAATGCTCGACAAAATAAAAAAAAATCGAAGTTGGTTTCAAATAAATTTATTAAAATTTGACACTTCCAACTAAAATTTTTTTCACAATCCTAGAAATTGAAGTTATTTTCATCTAAATTTACTCAAATATAGATCCTACAAAAAAATACTCAACAAAATCAAAAAAAATCGAAGTTGGTTTCAAATAAATTTATTAAAATTTGACACTTCCAACTAAAATTTTTTTCACAATCCTAAAAATTGAAGTTATTTTCATCTAAATTTACTCAAATATACATCCTACACCAAAAATACTCGACAAAATCCAAAAAAATCGAAGTTGGTTTCAAATAAATTTATTAAAATTTGACACTTCCAACTAAAATTTTTTTCACAATCCTAAAAATTGAAGTTGTTTCATCTAAATTTACTCAAATATAGATCCTACAAAAAAATACTCAACAAAATCCAAAAAAATCGGAGTTGATTTCAAATAAATTTATTAAAATTTGACACTTGCAACTAAAATTTTTTTCACAATCCTAAAAATTGAAGTTATTTTCATCTAAATTTACTCAAATATACATCCTACACCAAAAATACTCGACAAAATCCAAAAAAATCGAAGTTGGTTTCAAATAAATTTATTAAAATTTGACACTTCCAACTAAAATTTTTTTCACAATCCTAGAAATTGAAGTTATTTTCATCTAAATTTACTCAAATATAGATCCTACAAAAAATACTCAACAAAATCAAAAAAAAACGAAGTTGATTTCAAATAAATTTATTAAAATTTGACACTTCCGACTAAAATTTTTTTCACAATCCTAGAAATTGAAGTTATTTTCATCTAAATTTACTCAAATATACATCCTACACCAAAAATACTCGACAAAATCCAAAAAATCGAAGTTGGTTTCAAATAAATTTATTAAAATTTGACACTTCCAACTAAAATTTTTTTCACAATCCTAAAAATTGAAGTTGTTTCATCTAAATTTACTCAAATATAGATCCTACAAAAAAATACTCAACAAAATCCAAAAAAATCGGAGTTGATTTCAAATAAATTTATTAAAATTTGACACTTGCAACTAAAATTTTTTTCACAATCCTAAAAATTGAAGTTATTTTCATCTAAATTTACTCAAATATACATCCTACACCAAAAATACTCGACAAAATCCAAAAAAATCGAAGTTGGTTTCAAATAAATTTATTAAAATTTGACACTTCCAACTAAAATTTTTTTCACAATCCTAAAAATTGAAGTTGTTTCATCTAAATTTACTCAAATATAGATCCTACAAAAAAATACTCAACAAAATCCAAAAAAATCGGAGTTGATTTCAAATAAATTTATTAAAATTTGACACTTGCAACTAAAATTTTTTTCACAATCCTAAAAATTGAAGTTATTTTCATCTAACTTTACTCAAATATACATCCTACAACAAAAATACTCGACAAAATCCAAAAAAATCGAAGTTGATTTCAAATAAATTAATTAAAATTTGACACTTGCAACTAAAATATTTTTCACAATCCAAAAAATGGTCGTTATTTTCATCTAAATTTACTCAAATATAGATCCTACACCAAAAATACTCGACAAAATAAAAAAAAATCGAAGTTGGTTTCAAATAAATTTATTAAAATTTGACGCTTCCAACTAAAATTTTTTTCACAATCCTAGAAATTGAAGTTATTTTCATCTAAATTTACTCAAATATACATCCTACACCAAAAATACTCGACAAAATCCAAAAAAATCGAAGTTGGTTTCAAATAAATTTATTAAAATTAGACACTTGTAACTAAAATTTTTTTCAAAATCCTAGAAATTGAAGTTATTTTCATCTAAATTTACTCAAATATACATCCTACACCAAAAATACTCGACAAAATCCAAAAAAATCGAAGTTGGTTTCAAATAAATTTATTAAAATTTGACACTTCCAACTAAAATTTTTTTCACAATCCTAGAAATTGAAGTTATTTTCATCTAAATTTACTCAAATATAGATCCTACAAAAAAATACTCAACAAAATAAAAAAAAATCGAAGTTGGTTTCAAATAAATTTATTAAAATTTGACACTTCCAACTAAAATTTTTTTCACAATCCTAAAAATTGAAGTTATTTTCATCTAAATTTACTCAAATATACATCCTACACCAAAAATACTCGACAAAATCCAAAAAAATCGAAGTTGGTTTCAAATAAATTTATTAAAATTTGACACTTCCAACTAAAATTTTTTTCACAATCCTAGAAATTGAAGTTATTTTCATCTAAATTTACTCAAATATAGATCCTACAAAAAAATACTCAACAAAATCAAAAAAAATCGAAGTTGGTTTCAAATAAATTTATTAAAATTTGACACTTCCAACTAAAATTTTTTTCACAATCCTAAAAATTGAAGTTATTTTCATCTAAATTTACTCAAATATACATCCTACACCAAAAATACTCGACAAAATCCAAAAAAATCGAAGTTGGTTTCAAATAAATTTATTAAAATTTGACACTTCCAACTAAAATTTTTTTCACAATCCTAAAAATTGAAGTTGTTTCATCTAAATTTACTCAAATATAGATCCTACAAAAAAATACTCAACAAAATCCAAAAAAATCGGAGTTGATTTCAAATAAATTTATTAAAATTTGACACTTGCAACTAAAATTTTTTTCACAATCCTAAAAATTGAAGTTATTTTCATCTAAATTTACTCAAATATACATCCTACACCAAAATACTCGACAAAATCCAAAAAAATCGAAGTTGGTTTCAAATAAATTTATTAAAATTTGACACTTCCAACTAAAATTTTTTTCACAATCCTAGAAATTGAAGTTATTTTCATCTAAATTTACTCAAATATACATCCTACACCAAAAATACTCGACAAAATCCAAAAAATCGAAGTTGGTTTCAAATAAATTTATTAAAATTTGACACTTCCAACTAAAATTTTTTTCACAATCCTAAAAATTGAAGTTATTTTCATCTAAATTTACTCAAATATAGATCCTACAAAAAATACTCAACAAAATCCAAAAAAAAACGAAGTTGATTTCAAATAAATTTATTAAAATTTGACACTTCCGACTAAAATTTTTTTCACAATCCTAGAAATTGAAGTTATTTTCATCTAAATTTACTCAAATATACATCCTACACCAAAAATACTCGACAAAATCCAAAAAAATCGAAGTTGGTTTCAAATAAATTTATTAAAATTTGACACTTCCAACTAAAATTTTTTTCACAATCCTAAAAATTGAAGTTGTTTCATCTAAATTTACTCAAATATAGATCCTACAAAAAAATACTCAACAAAATCCAAAAAAATCGGAGTTGATTTCAAATAAATTTATTAAAATTTGACACTTGCAACTAAAATTTTTTTCACAATCCTAAAAATTGAAGTTATTTTCATCTAACTTTACTCAAATATACATCCTACAACAAAAATACTCGACAAAATCCAAAAAAATCGAAGTTGATTTCAAATAAATTAATTAAAATTTGACACTTCCAACTAAAATATTTTTCACAATCCAAAAAATGGTCCTTATTTTCATCTAAATTTACTCAAATATACATCCTACACCAAAAATACTCGACAAAATAAAAAAAAATCGAAGTTGGTTTCAAATAAATTTATTAAAATTTGACGCTTCCAACTAAAATTTTTTTCACAATCCTAGAAATTGAAGTTATTTTCATCTAAATTTACTCAAATATACATCCTACACCAAAAATACTCGACAAAATCCAAAAAAATCGAAGTTGGTTTCAAATAAATTTATTAAAATTTGACACTTCCAACTAAAATTTTTTTCACAATCCTAAAAATTGAAGTTATTTTCATCTAAATTTATTCAAATATAGATCCTACAAAAAATACTCAACAAAATCCAAAAAAAACGAAGTTGATTTCAAATAAATTTATTAAAATTTGACACTTCCGACTAAAATTTTTTTCACAATCCTAGAAATTGAAGTTATTTTCATCTAAATTTACTCAAATATACATCCTACACCAAAAATACTCGACAAAATCCAAAAAAATCGAAGTTGGTTTCAAATAAATTTATTAAAATTAGACACTTGTAACTAAAATTTTTTTCAAAATCCTAGAAATTGAAGTTATTTTCATCTAAATTTACTCAAATATACATCCTACACCAAAAATACTCGACAAAATCCAAAAAAATCGAAGTTGGTTTCAAATTAATTTATTAAAATTTGACGCTTCCAACTAAAATTTTTTTCACAATCCTAGAAATTGAAGTTATTTTCATCTAAATTTACTCAAATATACATCCTACACCAAAAATACTCGACAAAATCCAAAAAAATCGAAGTTGGTTTCAAATAAATTTATTAAAATTTGACACTTCCAACTAAAATTTTTTTCACAATCCTAGAAATTGAAGTTATTTTCATCTAAATTTACTCAAATATAGATCCTACAAAAAATACTCAACATAATAAAAAAAAAACGAAGTTGATTTCAAATAAATTTATTAAAATATGACACTTCCGACTAAAATTTTTTTCACAATCCTAAAAATTGGAGTTATTTTCATCTAAATTTACTCAAATATACATCCTAAAACAAAAATACTCGACAAAATAAAAAAAATCGAAGTTGGTTTCAAATAAATTTATAAAAATTTGACTCTTCCAACTAAAATTTTTTTCACAATCCTAGAAATTGAAGTTATTTTCATCTAAATTTACTCAAATATAGATCCTACAAAAAAATACTCAACAAAATCAAAAAAAATCGAAGTTGGTTTCAAATAAATTTATTAAAATTTGACACTTCCAACTAAAATTTTTTTCACAATCCTAAAAATTGAAGTTATTTTCATCTAAATTTACTCAAATATACATCCTACACCAAAAATACTCGACAAAATCCAAAAAAATCGAAGTTGGTTTCAACTAAATTTATTAAAATTTGACACTTCCAACTAAAATTTTTTTCACAATCCTAAAAATTGAAGTTGTTTCATCTAAATTTACTCAAATATAGATCCTACAAAAAAATACTCAACAAAATCCAAAAAAATCGGAGTTGATTTCAAATAAATTTATTAAAATTTGACACTTGCAACTAAAATTTTTTTCACAATCCTAAAAATTGAAGTTATTTTCATCTAACTTTACTCAAATATACATCCTACAACAAAAATACTCGACAAAATCCAAAAAAATCGAAGTTGATTTCAAATAAATTAATTAAAATTTGACACTTCCAACTAAAATATTTTTCACAATCCAAAAAATGGTCGTTATTTTCATCTAAATTTACTCAAATATACATCCTACACCAAAAATACTCGACAAAATCAAAAAAAATCGAAGTTGGTTTCAAATAAATTTATTAAAATTTGACGCTTCCAACTAAAATTTTTTTCACAATCCTAGAAATTGAAGTTATTTTCATCTAAATTTACTCAAATATACATCCTACACCAAAAATACTCGACAAAATCCAAAAAAATCGAAGTTGGTTTCAAATAAATTTAATAAAATTTGACACTTCCGACTAAAATTTTTTTCACAATCCTAGAAATTTAAGTTATTTTCATCTAAATTTACACAAATATACATCCTACACCAAAAATACTCGACAAAATCCAAAAAAATCGAAGTTGGTTTCAAATAAATTTATTAAAATTTGACACTTCCAACTAAAATTTTTTTCACAATCCTAAGAATTGAAGTTATTTTCATCTAAATTTACTCAAATATAGATCCTACAAAAAATACTCAACAAAATCCAAAAAAAACGAAGTTGATTTCAAATAAATTTATTAAAATTTGACACTTCCGACTAAAATTTTTTTCACAATCCTAGAAATTGAAGTTATTTTCATCTAAATTTACTCAAATATAGATCCTACAAAAAAATACTCAACAAAATCCAAAAAAATCGAAGTTGATTCACAAATAAATTTATTAAAATTTGACACTTCCAACTAAACTTTTTTTCACAATCCAAAAAATTGAAGTTATTTTCATCTAAATTTACTCAAATATACATCCTACACCAAAAATACTCGACAAAATCCAAAAAAATCGAAGTTGGTTTCAAATAAATTTATTAAAATTTGACACTTCCAACTAAAATTTTTTTCACAATCCTAGAAATTGAAGTTATTTTCATCTAAATTTACTCAAATATACATCCTACACCAAAAATACTCGACATAATCCAAAAAAATCGAAGTTGGTTTCAAATAAATTTATTAAAATTTGACACTTCCAACTAAAATTTTTTTCACAATCCTAAAAATTGAAGTTATTTTCATCTAAATTTACTCAAATATACATCCTACACCAAAAATACTCGACAAAATCCAAAAAAATCGAAGTTGGTTTCAATTAAATTTATTAAAATTTGACACTTCCAACTAAAATTTTTTTCACTATCCTAAAAATTGAAGTTATTTTCATCTAAATTTACTCAAATATAGATCCTACAAAAAATACTCAACAAAATAAAAAAAAAACGAAGTTGATTTCAAATAAATTTATTAAAATATGACACTTCCGACTAAAATTTTTTTCACAATCCTAAAAATTGGAGTTATTTTCATCTAAATTTACTCAAATATACATCCTAAAACAAAAATACTCGACAAAATAAAAAAAAATCGAAGTTGGTTTCAAATAAATTTATTAAAATTTGACACTTCCAACTAAAATTTTTTTCACAATCCTAGAAATTGAAGTTATTTTCATCTAAATTTACTCAAATATAGATCCTACAAAAAATACTCAACAAAATCAAAAAAAATCGAAGTTGGTTTCAAATAAATTTATTAAAATTTGACACTACCAACTAAAATTTTTTTCACAAACCTAAAAATTGAAGTTATTTTCATCTAAATTTACTCAAATATACATCCTACACCAAAAATACTCGACAAAATCCAAAAAAATCGAAGTTGGTTTCAAATAAATTTATTAAAATTTGACACTTCCAACTAAAATTTTTTTCACAATCCTAAAAATTGAAGTTGTTTCATCTAAATTTACTCAAATATAGATCCTACAAAAAAATACTCAACAAAATCCAAAAAAATCGGAGTTGATTTCAAATAAATTTATTAAAATTTGACACTTGCAACTAAAATTTTTTTCACAATCCTAAAAATTGAAGTTATTTTCATCTAACTTTACTCAAATATACATCCTACAACAAAAATACTCGACAAAATCCAAAAAAATCGAAGTTGATTTCAAATAAATTAATTAAAATTTGACACTTCCAACTAAAATATTTTTCACAATCCAAAAAATGGTCGTTATTTTCATCTAAATTTACTCAAATATACATCCTACACCAAAAATACTCGACAAAATAAAAAAAAATCGAAGTTGGTTTCAAATAAATTTATTAAAATTTGACGCTTCCAACTAAAATTTTTTTCACAATCCTAGAAATTGAAGTTATTTTCATCTAAATTTACTCAAATATACATCCTACACCAAAAATACTCGACAAAATCCAAAAAAATCGAAGTTGGTTTCAAATAAATTTAATAAAATTTGACACTTCCGACTAAAATTTTTTTCACAATCCTAGAAATTGAAGTTATTTTCATCTAAATTTACTCAAATATACATCCTACACCAAAAATACTCGACAAAATCCAAAAAAATCGAAGTTGGTTTCAAATAAATTTATTAAAATTTGACACTTCCAACTAAAATTTTTTTCACAATCCTAAGAATTGAAGTTATTTTCATCTAAATTTACTCAAATATAGATCCTACAAAAAATACTCAACAAAATCCAAAAAAAACGAAGTTGATTTCAAATAAATTTATTAAAATTTGACACTTCCGACTAAAATTTTTTTCACAATCCTAGAAATTGAAGTTATTTTCATCTAAATTTACTCAAATATAGATCCTACAAAAAAATACTCAACAAAATCCAAAAAAATCGAAGTTGGTTTCAAATAAATTTATTAAAATTTGACACTTCCAACTAAAATTTTTTTCACAATCCAATAAATTGTCGTTATTTTCATCTAAATTTACTCAAATATAGATCCTACAACAAAAATACTCAACAAAATCCAAAAAAATCGAAGTTGATTCACAAATAAATTTATTAAAATTTGACACTTCCAACTAAACTTTTTTTCACAATCCAAAAAATTGAAGTTATTTTCATCTAAATTTACTCAAATATACATCCTACACCAAAAATACTCGACAAAATCCAAAAAAATCGAAGTTGGTTTCAAATAAATTTATTAAAATTTGACACTTCCAACTAAAATTTTTTTCACAATCCTAAAAATTGAAGTTATTTTCATCTAAATTTACTCAAACATAGATCCTACAAAAAATACTCAACAAAATCCAGAAAAAACGAAGTTGATTTCAAATAAATTTATTAAAATTTGACACTTCCAACTAAAATTTTTTTCACAATCCAATAAATTTTCGTTATTTTCATCTAAATTTACTCAAATATACATCCTACAACAAAAATACTCGACAAAATAAAAAAAAATCGAAGTTGGTTTCAAATAAATATATTAAAATTTGACACTTCCAACTAAATTTTTTTTCACAATCCTAGAAATTGAAGTTATTTTCATCTAAATTTACTCAAATATAGATCCTACAAAAAAATACTCAACAAAATACAAAAAAATCGAAGTTGGTTTCAAATAAATTTATTAAAATTTGACACTTCCAACTAAAATTTTTTTCACAATCCTAGAAATTGAAGTTATTTTCATCTAAATTTACTCAAATATACATCCTACACCAAAAATACTCGACAAAATCCAAAAAAATCGAAGTTGGTTTCAAATAAATTTATTAAAATTTGACACTTCCAACTAAAATATTTTTCACAATCCAAAAAATGGTCGTTATTTTCATCTAAATTTACTCAAATATACATCCTACACCAAAAATACTCGACAAAATCAAAAAAAATCGAAGTTGGTTTCAAATAAATTTATTAAAATTTGACGCTTCCAACTAAAATTTTTTTCACAATCCTAGAAATTGAAGTTATTTTCATCTAAATTTACTCAAATATACATCCTACACCAAAAATACTCGACAAAATCCAAAAAAATCGAAGTTGGTTTCAAATAAATTTATTAAAATTTGACACTTCCAACTAAAATTTTTTTCACACTCCTAAAAATTGAAGTTATTTTCATCTAAATTTACTCAAATATAGATCCTACAAAAAATACTCAACAAAATAAAAAAAAAACGAAGTTGATTTCAAATAAATTTATTAAAATATGACACTTCCGACTAAAATTTTTTTCACAATCCTAAAAATTGGAGTTATTTTCATCTAAATTTACTCAAATATACATCCTAAAACAAAAATACTCGACAAAATAAAAAAAATCGAAGTTGGTTTCAAATAAATTTATTAAAATTTGACACTTCCAACTAAAATTTTTTTCACAATCCTAGAAATTGAAGTTATTTTCATCTAAATTTACTCAAATATAGATCCTACAAAAAAATACTCAACAAAATCAAAAAAAATCGAAGTTGGTTTCAAATAAATTTATTAAAATTTGACACTACCAACTAAAATTTTTTTCACAAACCTAAAAATTGAAGTTATTTTCATCTAAATTTACTCAAATATACATCCTACACCAAAAATACTCGACAAAATCCAAAAAAATCGAAGTTGGTTTCAAATAAATTTATTAAAATTTGACACTTCCAACTAAAATTTTTTTCACAATCCTAAAAATTGAAGTTGTTTCATCTAAATTTACTCAAATATAGATCCTACAAAAAAATACTCAACAAAATCCAAAAAAATCGGAGTTGATTTCAAATAAATTTATTAAAATTTGACACTTGCAACTAAAATTTTTTTCACAATCCTAAAAATTGAAGTTATTTTCATCTAACTTTACTCAAATATACATCCTACAACAAAAATACTCGACAAAATCCAAAAAAATCGAAGTTGATTTCAAATAAATTAATTAAAATTTGACACTTCCAACTAAAATATTTTTCACAATCCAAAAAATGGTCGTTATTTTCATCTAAATTTACTCAAATATACATCCTACACCAAAAATACTCGACAAAATAAAAAAAAATCGAAGTTGGTTTCAAATAAATTTATTAAAATTTGACGCTTCCAACTAAAATTTTTTTCACAATCCTAGAAATTGAAGTTATTTTCATCTAAATTTACTCAAATATACATCCTACACCAAAAATACTCGACAAAATCCAAAAAAATCGAAGTTGGTTTCAAATAAATTTAATAAAATTTGACACTTCCGACTAAAATTTTTTTCACAATCCTAGAAATTGAAGTTATTTTCATCTAAATTTACTCAAATATACATCCTACACCAAAAATACTCGACAAAATCCAAAAAAATCGAAGTTGGTTTCAAATAAATTTATTAAAATTTGACACTTCCAACTAAAATTTTTTTCACAATCCTAAGAATTGAAGTTATTTTCATCTAAATTTACTCAAATATAGATCCTACAAAAAATACTCAACAAAATCCAAAAAAAACGAAGTTGATTTCAAATAAATTTATTAAAATTTGACACTTCCGACTAAAATTTTTTTCACAATCCTAGAAATTGAAGTTATTTTCATCTAAATTTACTCAAATATAGATCCTACAAAAAAATACTCAACAAAATCCAAAAAAATCGAAGTTGGTTTCAAATAAATTTATTAAAATTTGACACTTCCAACTAAAATTTTTTTCACAATCCAATAAATTGTCGTTATTTTCATCTAAATTTACTCAAATATAGATCCTACAACAAAAATACTCAACAAAATCCAAAAAAATCGAAGTTGATTCACAAATAAATTTATTAAAATTTGACACTTCCAACTAAACTTTTTTTCACAATCCAAAAAATTGAAGTTATTTTCATCTAAATTTACTCAAATATACATCCTACACCAAAAATACTCGACAAAATCCAAAAAAATCGAAGTTGGTTTCAAATAAATTTATTAAAATTTGACACTTCCAAATAAAATTTTTTTCACAATCCTAAAAATTGAAGTTATTTTCATCTAAATTTACTCAAACATAGATCCTACAAAAAATACTCAACAAAATCCAGAAAAAACGAAGTTGATTTCAAATAAATTTATTAAAATTTGACACTTCCAACTAAAATTTTTTTCACAATCCAATAAATTTTCGTTATTTTCATCTAAATTTACTCAAATATACATCCTACAACAAAAATACTCGACAAAATAAAAAAAAATCGAAGTTGGTTTCAAATAAATTTATTAAAATTTGACACTTCCAACTAAATTTTTTTTCACAATCCTAGAAATTGAAGTTATTTTCATCTAAATTTACTCAAATATAGATCCTACAAAAAAATACTCAACAAAATACAAAAAAATCGAAGTTGGTTTCAAATAAATTTATTAAAATTTGACACTTCCAACTAAAATTTTTTTCACAATCCTAGAAATTGAAGTTATTTTCATCTAAATTTACTCAAATATACATCCTACACCAAAAATACTCGACAAAATCCAAAAAAATCGAAGTTGGTTTCAAATAAATTTATTAAAATTTGACACTTCCAACTAAAATATTTTTCACAATCCAAAAAATGGTCGTTATTTTCATCTAAATTTACTCCAATATACATCCTACACCAAAAATACTCGACAAAATCAAAAAAAATCGAAGTTGGTTTCAAATAAATTTATTAAAATTTGACGCTTCCAACTAAAATTTTTTTCACAATCCTAGAAATTGAAGTTATTTTCATCTAAATTTACTCAAATATACATCCTACACCAAAAATACTCGACAAAATCCAAAAAAATCGAAGTTGGTTTCAAATAAATTTATTAAAATTTGACACTTCCAACTAAAATTTTTTTCACAATCCTAAAAATTGAAGTTATTTTCATCTAAATTTACTCAAATATAGATCCTACAAAAAATACTCAACAAAATAAAAAAAAAACGAAGTTGATTTCAAATAAATTTATTAAAATATGACACTTCCGACTAAAATTTTTTTCACAATCCTAAAAATTGGAGTTATTTTCATCTAAATTTACTCAAATATACATCCTACACCAAAAATACTCGACAAAATCCAAAAAAATCGAAGTTGGTTTCAAATAAATTTATTAAAATTTGACACTTCCAACTAAAATTTTTTTCACAATCCTAAAAATTGAAGTTGTTTCATCTAAATTTACTCAAATATAGATCCTACAAAAAAATACTCAACAAAATCCAAAAAAATCGGAGTTGATTTCAAATAAATTTATTAAAATTTGACACTTGCAACTAAAATTTTTTTCACAATCCTAAAAATTGAAGTTATTTTCATCTAACTTTACTCAAATATACATCCTACAACAAAAATACTCGACAAAATCCAAAAAAATCGAAGTTGATTTCAAATAAATTAATTAAAATTTGACACTTCCAACTAAAATATTTTTCACAATCCAAAAAATGGTCGTTATTTTCATCTAAATTTACTCAAATATACATCCTACACCAAAAATACTCGACAAAATAAAAAAAAATCGAAGTTGGTTTCAAATAAATTTATTAAAATTTGACGCTTCCAACTAAAATTTTTTTCACAATCCTAGAAATTGAAGTTATTTTCATCTAAATTTACTCAAATATACATCCTACACCAAAAATACTCGACAAAATCCAAAAAAATCGAAGTTGGTTTCAAATAAATTTAATAAAATTTGACACTTCCGACTAAAATTTTTTTCACAATCCTAGAAATTGAAGTTATTTTCATCTAAATTTACTCAAATATACATCCTACACCAAAAATACTCGACAAAATCCAAAAAAATCGAAGTTGGTTTCAAATAAATTTATTAAAATTTGACACTTCCAACTAAAATTTTTTTCACAATCCTAAGAATTGAAGTTATTTTCATCTAAATTTACTCAAATATAGATCCTACAAAAAATACTCAACAAAATCCAAAAAAAACGAAGTTGATTTCAAATAAATTTATTAAAATTTGACACTTCCGACTAAAATTTTTTTCACAATCCTAGAAATTGAAGTTATTTTCATCTAAATTTACTCAAATATAGATCCTACAAAAAAATACTCAACAAAATCCAAAAAAATCGAAGTTGGTTTCAAATAAATTTATTAAAATTTGACACTTCCAACTAAAATTTTTTTCACAATCCAATAAATTGTCGTTATTTTCATCTAAATTTACTCAAATATAGATCCTACAACAAAAATACTCAACAAAATCCAAAAAAATCGAAGTTGATTCACAAATAAATTTATTAAAATTTGACACTTCCAACTAAACTTTTTTTCACAATCCAAAAAATTGAAGTTATTTTCATCTAAATTTACTCAAATATACATCCTACACCAAAAATACTCGACAAAATCCAAAAAAATCGAAGTTGGTTTCAAATAAATTTATTAAAATTTGACACTTCCAAATAAAATTTTTTTCACATTCCTAAAAATTGAAGTTATTTTCATCTAAATTTACTCAAACATAGATCCTACAAAAAATACTCAACAAAATCCAGAAAAAACGAAGTTGATTTCAAATAAATTTATTAAAATTTGACACTTCCAACTAAAATTTTTTTCACAATCCAATAAATTTTCGTTATTTTCATCTAAATTTACTCAAATATACATCCTACAACAAAAATACTCGACAAAATAAAAAAAAATCGAAGTTGGTTTCAAATAAATTTATTAAAATTTGACACTTCCAACTAAATTTTTTTTCACAATCCTAGAAATTGAAGTTATTTTCATCTAAATTTACTCAAATATACATCCTACACCAAAAATACTCGACAAAATCCAAAAAAATCGAAGTTGGTTTCAAATAAATTTATTAAAATTTGACACTTCCAACTAAAATATTTTTCACAATCCAAAAAATGGTCGTTATTTTCATCTAAATTTACTCCAATATACATCCTACACCAAAAATACTCGACAAAATCAAAAAAAATCGAAGTTGGTTTCAAATAAATTTATTAAAATTTGACGCTTCCAACTAAAATTTTTTTCACAATCCTAGAAATTGAAGTTATTTTCATCTAAATTTACTCAAATATACATCCTACACCAAAAATACTCGACAAAATCCAAAAAAATCGAAGTTGGTTTCAAATAAATTTATTAAAATTTGACACTTCCAACTAAAATTTTTTTCACAATCCTAAAAATTGAAGTTATTTTCATCTAAATTTACTCAAATATAGATCCTACAAAAAATACTCAACAAAATAAAAAAAAAACGAAGTTGATTTCAAATAAATTTATTAAAATATGACACTTCCGACTAAAATTTTTTTCACAATCCTAAAAATTGGAGTTATTTTCATCTAAATTTACTCAAATATACATCCTAAAACAAAAATACTCGACAAAATAAAAAAAAATCGAAGTTGGTTTCAAATAAATTTATTAAAATTTGACACTTCCAACTAAAATTTTTTTCACAATCCTAGAAATTGAAGTTATTTTCATCTAAATTTACTCAAATATAGATCCTACAAAAAAATACTCAACAAAATCAAAAAAAATCGAAGTTGGTTTCAAATAAATTTATTAAAATTTGACACTACCAACTAAAATTTTTTTCACAAACCTAAAAATTGAAGTTATTTTCATCTAAATTTACTCAAATATACATCCTACACCAAAAATACTCGACAAAATCCAAAAAAATCGAAGTTGGTTTCAAATAAATTTATTAAAATTTGACACTTCCAACTAAAATTTTTTTCACAATCCTAAAAATTGAAGTTGTTTCATCTAAATTTACTCAAATATAGATCCTACAAAAAAATACTCAACAAAATCCAAAAAAATCGGAGTTGATTTCAAATAAATTTATTAAAATTTGACACTTGCAACTAAAATTTTTTTCACAATCCTAAAAATTGAAGTTATTTTCATCTAACTTTACTCAAATATACATCCTACAACAAAAATACTCGACAAAATCCAAAAAAATCGAAGTTGATTTCAAATAAATTAATTAAAATTTGACACTTCCAACTAAAATATTTTTCACAATCCAAAAAATGGTCGTTATTTTCATCTAAATTTACTCAAATATGCATCCTACACCAAAAATACTCGACAAAATAAAAAAAAATCGAAGTTGGTTTCAAATAAATTTATTAAAATTTGACGCTTCCAACTAAAATTTTTTTCACAATCCTAGAAATTGAAGTTATTTTCATCTAAATTTACTCAAATATACATCCTACACCAAAAATACTCGACAAAATCCAAAAAAATCGAAGTTGGTTTCAAATAAATTTAATAAAATTTGACACTTCCGACTAAAATTTTTTTCACAATCCTAGAAATTGAAGTTATTTTCATCTAAATTTACTCAAATATACATCCTACACCAAAAATACTCGACAAAATCCAAAAAAATCGAAGTTGGTTTCAAATAAATTTATTAAAATTTGACACTTCCAACTAAAATTTTTTTCACAATCCTAAGAATTGAAGTTATTTTCATCTAAATTTACTCAAATATAGATCCTACAAAAAATACTCAACAAAATCCAAAAAAAACGAAGTTGATTTCAAATAAATTTATTAAAATTTGACACTTCCGACTAAAATTTTTTTCACAATCCTAGAAATTGAAGTTATTTTCATCTAAATTTACTCAAATATACATCCTACACCAAAAATACTCGACAAAATCCAAAAAAATCGAAGTTGGTTTCAATTAAATTTATTAAAATTTGACACTTCCAACTTAAATTTTTTTCACAATCCTAAAAATTGAAGTTATTTTCATCTAAATTTACTCAAATATAGATCCTACAAAAAAATACTCAACAAAATCCAAAAAAATCGAAGTTGGTTTCAAATAAATTTATTAAAATTTGACACTTCCAACTAAAATTTTTTTCACAATCCAATAAATTGTCGTTATTTTCATCTAAATTTACTCAAATATAGATCCTACAACAAAAATACTCAACAAAATCCAAAAAAATCGAAGTTGATTCACAAATAAATTTATTAAAATTTGACACTTCCAACTAAACTTTTTTTCACAATCCAAAAAATTGAAGTTATTTTCATCTAAATTTACTCAAATATACATCCTACACCAAAAATACTCGACAAAATCCAAAAAAATCGAAGTTGGTTTCAAATAAATTTATTAAAATTTGACACTTCCAACTAAAATTTTTTTCACAATCCTAAAAATTGAAGTTATTTTCATCTAAATTTACTCAAACATAGATCCTACAAAAAATACTCAACAAAATCCAGAAAAAACGAAGTTGATTTCAAATAAATTTATTAAAATTTGACACTTCCAACTAAAATTTTTTTCACAATCCAATAAATTTTCGTTATTTTCATCTAAATTTACTCAAATATACATCCTACAACAAAAATACTCGACAAAATAAAAAAAAATCGAAGTTGGTTTCAAATAAATTTATTAAAATTTGACACTTCCAACTAAATTTTTTTTCACAATCCTAGAAATTGAAGTTATTTTCATCTAAATTTACTCAAATATAGATCCTACAAAAAAATACTCAACAAAATACAAAAAAATCGAAGTTGGTTTCAAATAAATTTATTAAAATTTGACACTTCCAACTAAAATTTTTTTCACAATCCTAGAAATTGAAGTTATTTTCATCTAAATTTACTCAAATATACATCCTACACCAAAAATACTCGACAAAATCCAAAAAAATCAAAGTTGGTTTCAAATAAATTTATTAAAATTTGACACTTCCAACTAAAATATTTTTCACAATCCAAAAAATGGTCGTTATTTTCATCTAAATTTACTCAAATATACATCCTACACCAAAAATACTCGACAAAATAAAAAAAAATCGAAGTTGGTTTCAAATAAATTTATTAAAATTTGACGCTTCCAACTAAAATTTTTTTCACAATCCTAGAAATTGAAGTTATTTTCATCTAAATTTACTCAAATATACATCCTACACCAAAAATACTCGACAAAATCCAAAAAAATCGAAGTTGGTTTCAAATAAATTTATTAAAATTTGACACTTCCAACTAAAATTTTTTTCACAATCCTAAAAATTGAAGTTATTTTCATCTAAATTTACTCAAATATAGATCCTACAAAAAATACTCAACAAAATCCAAAAAAATCGAATTTGATTTCAAATAAATTTATTAAAATTTGACACTTCCAACTAAAATATTTTTCAAAATCCAAAAAATGGTCGTTATTTTCATCTAAATGTACTCAAATATACATCCTACACCAAAAATACTCGACAAAATCCAAAAAAATCGAAGTTGGTTTCAAATTAATTTATTAAAATTTGACACTTCCAACTAAAATTTTTTTCACAATCCTAAAAATTGAAGTTATTTTCATCTAAATTTACTCAAATATACATCCTACACCAAAAATACTCGACAAAATCCAAAAAAATCGAAGTTGGTTTCAATTAAATTTATTAAAATTTGACACTTCCAACTTAAATTTTTTTCACAATCCTAAAAATTGAAGTTATTTTCATCTAAATTTACTCAAATATAGATCCTACAAAAAATACTCAACAAAATAAAAAAAAAAACGAAGTTGATTTCAAATAAATTTATTAAAATATGACACTTCCGACTAAAATTTTTTTCACAATCCTAAAAATTGGAGTTATTTTCTTCTAAATTTACTCAAATATACATCCTAAAACAAAAATACTCGACAAAATAAAAAAAAATCGAAGTTGGTTTCAAATAAATTTATTAAAATTTGACACTTCCAACTAAAATTTTTTTCACAATCCTAGAAATTGAAGTTATTTTCATCTAAATTTACTCAAATATAGATCCTACAAAAAAATACTCAACAAAATCAAAAAAAATCGAAGTTGGTTTCAAATAAATTTATTAAAATTTGACACTTCCAACTAAAATTTTTTTCACAATCCTAAAAATTGAAGTTATTTTCATCTAAATTTACTCAAATATACATCCTACACCAAAAATACTCGACAAAATCCAAAAAAATCGAAGTTGGTTTCAAATAAATTTATTAAAATTTGACACTTCCAACTAAAATTTTTTTCACAATCCTAAAAATTGAAGTTGTTTCATCTAAATTTACTCAAATATAGATCCTACAAAAAAATACTCAACAAAATCCAAAAAAATCGGAGTTGATTTCAAATAAATTTATTAAAATTTGACACTTGCAACTAAAATTTTTTTCACAATCCTAAAAATTGAAGTTATTTTCATCTAACTTTACTCAAATATACATCCTACAACAAAAATACTCGACAAAATCCAAAAAAATCGAAGTTGATTTCAAATAAATTAATTAAAATTTGACACTTCCAACTAAAATATTTTTCACAATCCAAAAAATGGTCGTTATTTTCATCTAAATTTACTCAAATATACATCCTACACCAAAAATACTCGACAAAATAAAAAAAAATCGAAGTTGGTTTCAAATAAATTTATTAAAATTTGACGCTTCCAACTAAAATTTTTTTCACAATCCTAGAAATTGAAGTTATTTTCATCTAAATTTACTCAAATATACATCCTACACCAAAAATACTCGACAAAATCCAAAAAAATCGAAGTTGGTTTCAAATAAATTTAATAAAATTTGACACTTCCGACTAAAATTTTTTTCACAATCCTAGAAATTGAAGTTATTTTCATCTAAATTTACTCAAATATACATCCTACACCAAAAATACTCGACAAAATCCAAAAAAATCGAAGTTGGTTTCAAATAAATTTATTAAAATTTGACACTTCCAACTAAAATTTTTTTCACAATCCTAAGAATTGAAGTTATTTTCATCTAAATTTACTCAAACATAGATCCTACAAAAAATACTCAACAAAATCCAGAAAAAACGAAGTTGATTTCAAATAAATTTATTAAAATTTGACACTTCCAACTAAAATTTTTTTCACAATCCAATAAATTTTCGTTATTTTCATCTAAATTTACTCAAATATACATCCTACAACAAAAATACTCGACAAAATAAAAAAAAATCGAAGTTGGTTTCAAATAAATTTATTAAAATTTGACACTTCCAACTAAATTTTTTTTCACAATCCTAGAAATTGAAGTTATTTTCATCTAAATTTACTCAAATATAGATCCTACAAAAAAATACTCAACAAAATACAAAAAAATCGAAGTTGGTTTCAAATAAATTTATTAAAATTTGACACTTCCAACTAAAATTTTTTTCACAATCCTAGAAATTGAAGTTATTTTCATCTAAATTTACTCAAATATACATCCTACACCAAAAATACTCGACAAAATCCAAAAAAATCGAAGTTGGTTTCAAATAAATTTAATAAAATTTGACACTTCCGACTAAAATTTATTTCACAATCCTAGAAATTGAAGTTATTTTCATCTAAATTTACTCAAATATACATCCTACACCAAAAATAATCGACAAAATCCAAAAAAATCGAAGTTGGTTTCAAATAAATTTATTAAAATTTGACACTTCCAACTAAAATTTTTTTCACAATCCTAAGAATTGAAGTTATTTTCATCTAAATTTACTCAAATATAGATCCTACAAAAAATACTCAACAAAATCCAAAAAAAACGAAGTTGATTTCAAATAAATTTATTAAAATTTGACACTTCCGACTAAAATTTTTTTCACAATCCTAGAAATTGAAGTTATTTTCATCTAAATTTACTCAAATATAGATCCTACAAAAAAATACTCAACAAAATCCAAAAAAATCGAAGTTGGTTTCAAATAAATTTATTAAAATTTGACACTTCCAACTAAAATTTTTTTCACAATCCAATAAATTGTCGTTATTTTCATCTAAATTTACTCAAATATAGATCCTACAACAAAAATACTCAACAAAATCCAAAAAAATCGAAGTTGGTTTCAAATAAATTTATTAAAATTTGACACTTC